>CM053771.1:127633140-127732375 GCA_028658325.1 Potorous gilbertii | reverse complement strand
ATAGTTAGTCTTACACAACACGACTATTATGGAAGTAATTTGCAAAACTACACAGATATAGCCTATATTGAATTGCGTGCCTTCCCAAAGGGAATGGGTGGGGAGGGAGGGATGGGGAGAAGTTGGAACTCAAAGTTTTAGGAACAACTGTTGAGTATTGTTCTTGCTACTAGGGAAGAAGAAATACAGGTAATGGGGAATAGAAAATTATCTGGCCCTGCAGAACAAAAGAGGAGATGGGTGCAAGGGAAGGGAGGGATGATAGAAGAGAGGGCAGATTGGTGATAGGGAAAATTAGAATGTTCAGTGTATTGGGGTGGGGGGAGGGGACAAATGGGGAGAAAATTTGGAACCCAAAACTTTGTGAAAATGAATATTAAAAGTTAAATAAATAAATTTATTACAAAAAAAGAAAGAATTTATCAGGTCAAGACAGGAGGAAAGGAGAAGGCAAAAAGTGAAATAATCATTTAAGAACAGGCAGGTGAAAATGAAAACTTTTTCTTGCTTGCCAATATGATATGCCATGCAAAAAGCCATCAATGAGTATAGGTTTCTTCCTTGAAATATTTGGAATTATATTTTCCAGTTTATTTTCAAATACATTTTATTGATGTATTTTGTTCTTTAATGAAAGGTCAAGTCTTCTCTACCCCCAAGAAGGCCACCTCATATTATAACTAAAAAATTTTAAAGGCCAAACATAAAAAGAAAAAAGAGGGGAAAAAGATCAAGCAGAATGGAACAGTGTCTCACAAAAATCTGAAAAATTGTACAATGTGCCATATTCATGGACTTCCAACCTCTGGAAAACATATTCAGTTGGGGATGTCTCTTTTTGTCACTGCTTTCATGTCATGTTTATTTTTTGTAATTATGTAATATTCACTTTTTGGTAGAGGGGAGGTTTCTTTCCATTTACATTATTGTAGTAACTGTGTGTTTTATTTTCTTGACTCTCCTTATCTCATCCTGCATCAGTTCATGTAGATCTTTCTATGCTTTGTGGTATTCATCACATTGTTCATTTAATAAAAGTACAGTAATATTTCATTATATTAATGTACTGTGTTTAACTATTCCACCAATCAATGAGTATTAACTTTGTTTCCAATTCTTTGCTTTCTCAAAAAAGTATTGGAATAAATATTTTGGTGTACATGGAGACTTTCTTCTTATCAATAACTTTCTTAGGGTACGAGTCTAGTAATGGAATCTCTGGGTCAAAGGGTATGGACATTTTAGTCACTTAGTTTGAATAACTCCAAATTGTTCCAAAATAGTTGTACTGATTCATAACTCCACCACCAAATTACTTCTGTGCCTATCTTCCCACAGCCATTACAACATTGACTATTCCCATACCTTGTCATCTTTGCCAATTTTGCAGAATATAATTTTTTTCAAGTTCAGGGGTTGTTTTGATTTGCATTTTTCTTATTATATTATTGATTTGGAACATTCTTTCATATAGTTGCAATTTGAGAATTCTGTATGTTTTTTAGTGAAATCTTTGTGTTAATTGCTTATTTATCTTTAGATACTCCCTTTCAAAGAAATTTAATACAGACTTTTCCCCTTTGACAGCTTCCTTTCCTGTCCTGTCAGCATCAAATTTGTTTGTGCAGAAGCTTTTCTGTTTATATAATCATTCTTTTGTAATTGCCCCTACTTCCTTTGCTGTGAAAGGTTTCTCTTCCAATTTTTTAATGGTACAGTATTTTATATTAATTAAAGTCATGTATTCATTTAAAATATGTGCTAGAATATGGTATGAGGTATTGATCTAAGCCTGATTTCTGTCAGACGTCTTTCCAGTTTTCCAGTGTGTTATTGTTCAGATTTAGAATTTGGTACGCATTCAAACATTTGCTCTCTCTCAGTTAAAAATTTTCCTAATGATTTTCAATATCCTATCTTTTGTTATGAAAGAACATAAAATAACCTAAACACACTTATGTTCTTTTTCTTGGATGTTATAATGGTGTCTATAATTTATATTTTGTGGACTGGACTAAGTGTTTGTGTCCAGAAGGGAAGGTTGTGGGAGTGGTGTTTTGTACAACTTTGGAAGGAGGTCAGGAGGGAAGTGCATCCAAAGAGCAAATATGGAAATTTCCCTTTTCATATATGTGGTTTATTTGCTTTTTTAAAATTCCGTTTGCAGACTTTGAAGAGCATTTTAAATTCATCATATAATTAGATAAGTAGAGATTTGCCGTAGGCTGTGAAGACATGATTAATTATGTGCCATTAAGTTATTTTCTTATAAATCAGTTTTCTTTTTTTAATCATGTTTTATATTTTTACTCTTGTCTCCCCTTGATCTTCATGTTCTCGCCCAGCCTCCAAACTGTACACATTATTGCCTCATTGTGATGTAGATTTTTATATATGATTTTTACATATAATTTATCTGTGGGTTTTTTTTTCAATTGAGTGACAAGGTCATTTACATGAAAGGGAATTGATTCCAAAATGTAATGGTAGAAAAAGAATTGAGAGTAAAAATCTCTATTGCATTTGGAACATTACTGAAGTATCTTCATTCGTGTAATAGCTATTCTCAGTCTCAGTTTTATCACCTGTGAGATAAGGAGATTGGGCAAGATGACCTGCTCCTCCCCTTTTTCTTCTAATTGGGGTTAAGTGGCTGACCCAATGTCACATAGCTAGTAAGTATCTGAGGCTGGATTTGAATTCAAGTCCTCCTGACTCCAGGGCCAGTACTCTATCCATTGCGCTACCTAGCTTCCCCAGAAAAATGATTTCTAAGTCTCTTTCTAGATCTAAAATTCTATGGTTCAGTGAAGGAGAAATGGAGCAAATGCATGAGGCAACCTGGTACAATGGACAGAGCACTGCTTTGGTAATTTGAGGACCCAGTTTCAAGTTCCACCTTTGATACAAGGTTGCCTTATGACTTTGAACAAGACATTTAACTTCTATAGTCATCAGTTTCCTCATATTTAAAATGCAGGGGATCAGAATGTATGATTCTCACAGTACTAGATGCATATGTGAACCTATGACTCTCTGACATATCCAGGCACTCTTCCACTCCCCAGTGCTCCCTTTACCTAGATCTTATGTTGCTCATAGAGCTTTCATTATATTAATATTAATGATAGCCACCTTAGCAAGTGTGAATTAGTTCATCAGATTACACATACTTTAACTGACAGAAAACATTAAACAAATTAGCAAGCATTTCTGAACTATTAGTGTTTTGATAAATAAATAAAGATCTGCCTTATCAGGGAACATTTACATCTTCGCAATCCATAAAGATACTCATGTGACTCTTCAGCTTCAATAGTGTAGACAACTCTGGCTTAAGTCCTGTGATCAGGGTATTCCTGCTTTGTGCATATTTACCACAAATTCACTGTCAACTAGGGTCACTGAGTAAGTCCTCTAGCGACATTTAAATAAACTGAACAAGGTGGGCTGCTATTGTGTCTTTTTGATATAATAGCCCTTGAATAATAGAATTCCAGAGATAGAATGAAATATAGAAGGCAAACAGCTCCCCCCTCCATTTTACATAGGAGAAACTAAAACTTGCCCAAGACCATGCAACCCACCAGTAAGAGAGAGGGCCTAGACTGATTTCCTGATTCTCATTCTAGTTATCTTCCCATAGTATTTTGCCTTCCACTAACATCTACAGTCTTTCTCCCTCTATTCTTCCTAGCACATGTTTAATTTGATCCACTATTAGCTTTTAGATTCTAGTATTTCAACTATGTACAAAATGCATATGTAGAATCTGTGCAATCTAAAACTTTAACCCTGCATTTGACGGAAATAAATAGTAAACAAAGCATGAAATCTGAAAATATAAGATACTACCCAATAGTCATGAGGGAATGTATTTAATCAGTTAGAAAATTAAGTTTGTGTAAAATTTGCAAGACTACAATTGAGTCAAGCAGTACCCAAAAGGATGAATCTTCCTCAATTTCCTATAGTCCATCTATGCCTCAGAACCATATTGGGCATCCAAATTGTGGCTTCTAGTTATAGCATAATAGGCACTGAATATACTGATTAAATGAATTAGACATACCATTAAACTAATGTCTATGATATCAAAGGGAACACATTTGTTATTTAATCCTTGTGTGATATAAATTAGGCCTTCATCAGTTAAGAAACAAAGAGCTGATCTGGAAGCGTATAGATTCGAACTCTTTTGATTTAAAACTTTGAGATATATATATATATATATACATGTTTGTTATGTATATACATGTTTGTTTCTGTCATTAATATAACCAAAACTCTTAACAACAGTTGAAACAGATATACAAAGGATCTTGAGTAGAAAAAAATGATTTCCTTGAAGGTAAACATGAAAACAAAAAGCAAATTCCAAAAGTTTAAAGGTACAAGGGTCTGGACCTGTGGCCTTAAAATATAACGTTGTGTGAGGCCAGTAAGTACTCTGTCTTTTGAAGATATGGAAGTAGTAGACAGTAGAAGACAACTAAATGAGGATCTAAAAATGCTCGTTGTTATAGTCTTATATAACAATTTCTCCCAAGGAAATTAGGAGGATGTAGAGTGGGCAAAAAGCACACACTTTGAAATATTTGTTATGACATTTTAATGTATTCTCACCATATTATCCATTTCTTAAAATATCCAGACCAGAAATTCTTAATATTTTTTATCTCATGCATCACTTTGGCTGTCTAGAAAAAAAATGTATGGACCCCTTCTCAGAACAAGGTTTTTAAATGCATAAAATAAAATATATAAGATTACAAATATTGAAATAGTTATCAAAATATTTTTTAAACATTCACAGATTCCAATTAGGGCTATATCTTAACAAGGATTACAGGAGGGGTTCTTCCAAGTCCTTGAAAAATTACTCCCTCAGAATGTGATAATAAGGAAACAAAGTTCCATCATACTTCTAGCCAAAAGAAAGAAATACTCTTGCAGCTTCATAATGAAGCCTTTCCAGATTAGGAATAGTCTAGGTATGGTTCAAAAATTATTACCTCAAAGAAGCCATGCATTTCTGAAGGTACTCCACACAGAGACTCACAAGCAACTTCTGGTGATTGCCCAGAAAACAATGTATTCACATGATCTACAACGTAAGAAAGCACTCCTAAAACCTAGTGTCATTGTCAGACTTTTTGTGATGTCAACCTGTATAAGGGTAAAGGAAGAATCAAAATTAAAATTGTTGCAAAATGTTCAGCAAACTGTGTTCCAAGACACAGTTTGAAACTTTCAAAATATAATTTTCTTTATCATTGCATGTGCGTTGATTTCATCTGCATGAGAAAATCATAATATGGAAACAAACCCCCTTCTACCAATGCAGATCTTCAACTAGGGCACAACTTACCTAGTCTTAGGAAGTTACCAAGGGCATTGAGAGTTCAAGTATTTTGCTCATGTTCACACTGCTAAGTATGTGTCATAGGCAGGACTTCTGACTCTGCTTTCCACTAGGTCACCTTTATAGTGGAATCATAAAATTGTAGAAGGGGAGAGTTAGAAGAAACCTCTGTAGCTAGCTATTGTGATTCTAGCTAGTGTAGCCATTGCAAGAATCCTGTCTACAAATATCCCACAGATAACAACAAATCATACTTCAGATTCTTCTTGACCCAAATAACCTTCATGTGGCTTAATGTGGATCCCAAACAGCTCATTTTGGCCTTTTTTCAGTTTATTATGACACACCTTAAACATTTGTTCATGTGTTCAGATATTATTAATAGACAGAAATATGGGTAACCTTTGAAGCAATCATTGCCAATAGCATAGATCCTTATAAGAGATATCTGGATTCATTCCATTCACTTGTTCTTTGTATCATGAAAGCTTTAAAGAGTATTTAAGTTTTACAATATCTTTACCTTAAGCAAATATTCATCTAGTTGTTATAAATAGCTGATTTTCACATGTGCGTCATAATAAAGGAAATCATTTCTTCTCTGAGAGAGCAAGAGACAAAATTAAATGAATGGTTTGTTTGCACCATTCATCCTAAAATATAAGTTCATCACAGATCCTACGAAAAGATAAATCCAAAAGGTATTCTCCTCGATGACTATTTATCATCATAGCTGTAGTTTGTTCTGATTACGTTCTAATCATGCTCCAACCAAGAATAGGGTGTTTTGAGCTTTCTGTACATGCTGTAACTTACAACATTGATTAAGAAAGATTGGTGCTAATCTTAACACCCCAATCTTGATTGCTATGAAAAGAATTCATCTTTTGCTGAGGAATGTGGTTAGGAGTCTAGAAAACAACAGTTCAGGCCTTTTCTGAGACTGTTTTCCATGGGCCAGTCCAAGAAATGATTACAGTCAACCAACACGTCTTCTTACTTTCCTAGAAGTTGTTTTGTCCATTAGGAATATATTCATTCTTAATACAAAAATGGGACAATTCATGTGTAAGAAAGCTGCATTTTATTGTTCATTGATCTCTTTTTTCTGCAACTTTGAAAGCTATGATAAATTTGAATGTACATAGCAAATATATTTCCTAAAAGGGCTTTCTTTGGCTGTTAAATCTTTAAATGCAGCATTAAACATGTCTATGTCTTTTATCCCCTGTTAATAACTGCTTAAAATAATTTACATGTTTTCCTTAGAGTAGGACCTGTTTGAGGTTTGAATTGTTATATAAATTGTAAAGTCCTAAAATGGGTACTTTGGCTCAATAAGCAAAGTTCCCTCCCCCCCTTAAAAACCACCTTGAACCAGGCAGGTTTGCAACATTTTAAACTGGCACTTCATCCCTCTTTCAGCAAGCATCCTCTGCAGATTTAATGATCAGGAACATCCTTCTGATGCATGCTGGGAGATATGGCTGCAGGGTACAGACCACAGCCGACAGTGTGTCAGATGAGGCAGATCTTCTGGTTAGGGGTGAGTATGTTCATAGTGCAGTCTGAAGGCATGATCACCATAAATTACCATACAAAGGAATTTAAATGCATGTACTTTGAGCACATCAGTACTGTGCCTACTTCTAGTTTTATAATACATGTCATTTTTTTTGTTTGTTTAACCTTTGTCTCTGAAAGAACCTAAATGGTAAATTGATTCATGGTTAATGACACAGTCAACAAACCCAGTGAGAAAAACCAAGGTATTTTTAGTAACAAGAAATTATAAATGTCTTTATTTAGTGCAGTTGGGTGAATGGAACTATTTTGATTAACAATGCAAAACAGAATTTTTTTTGAGTCAATAAGGCATTTGAATTTTGTAAGTCAAATTTTAATACTCTTATGGCAAGTACACTTATTGTTTTAATAACTCTTAGATCCTGTTTTTGTGACAGAAAAAAAAAGAACTTCAAGAATAACATGAAGATATTTAGGCCTGTTAACTAACAGGGACCTAAAATATCTGACGATGTAAACACAAAGATTATGTGTGAATCAACAGCGGTTAAATGCTCAGTGTCTTATTGAAACCACAGATCCAAACACACACACACACACACACACACACACACCCCTTTATTTTAATCTTCCACATGAGATTTCTTGAATATCATTGTGTATTGCATGTCATGACCCTTGCTCATTCTCCGGCTTTATAGCTTTTTCATTTTCTCCAATGGTAGCCAAACCTTATGTTCAGAGTAATGTCTTGCTATTTATCTGTCTTGCACAATATTTTATAAATTCGTATTTAAAATCTCAAAATTGTGGAAATACTAAAGAGAAAATACAAAATATATGAGTTTTCCAGTACTTGTATTTAGCCATATCTATTTGAGTGTTTATTGACTTCTGTTTTATGTCCATTATTGGTAAAAAAAAAAAAAAAAAAAGAAAAAAATGTTTCTAAGAGAAGAAATGCTATTTCCTCATACAGGGAGATTCATGCACTTTTTTTACCCTCAGAAAACCTAGTTGTGTATCACTTGAGCTTATATGGAGTGTATATATCTTTATTATTGGCCTGTTATAAATATTCAGCTAAGTCAGAATGTTCATCCCTTTCATAGAAATCTAGCTACCTAAAAGTCCACCTTTTGTGCTACATTAATGAGTCTTATAAACTTCCTTCTCTTTCACAGCAGTCAAGTTTATAGAAAAATTGTCATTTCTTCAGCTCACCTGGTCTACTTTAGATTATCTCTATTTATTCTTTAGTGCTTGGTAGTCATTTAGAATGATGCTACTTAGACTGCAGTGTTTCAGAAGGAACAACGCAATTTGGGCTCCCTTACTATTCTTTTTGGCTATTGCAAGGGGTGAATTGAAATAGCATGCTCACATTCTGCTTTGTAAGTAAAATTAAACTAAACAAGGCTTGGAACATAACTCAGGTTTGGCTGTTTCATGTTCTGCTCATCCAGCCTTTGGCTTTATGCCTAGGAAATGATAGAATACATAAATTCCAGAATTATACTTGATAGCAATTCCAAACAGTTTGCTATTGTCTGAATATTCATGTAATATTCAATTCAGGACCTTTCACTTTGCTAGCTTGGTCAAGTAGCCAATTTCCTATTATATATTTGTATTATTTCTCTAAAATTAACACAAATGGCTTAGTAAATACTACTGCATTGTCCAATGGGACCAAACCAGATTTAAGCACTGAATTGACAGTTGTTCTGGTCTCCCCTCACCCCCCACCATCCCATGCAGATGCACACACACGATTTTTAAGTTAATTCCTAGTGATTAGAGGAAATTAGATGGTGGAGGGTTGTTGGTTTTTATATGGAATTTTAATATAGTTCTGATATATTCCTCTCTCCTACTTTCTCTGCACCTCCATTTGCTGCCACATGATGTCATGCCTTCATCCAGTCCCAGGCTAGAGTATCAGAGGGACTTTTTTAGATTAAACCATTTTTGATGCTAGTCACAATTTCCGTAGCAGAGTCAAGCAAAAGTTTATTTGGAAGTATGTCATATAATAATGGGGAAAACAAAAGGGAATTCCATTATCTATTTTTCTATTCTGTAGGAAGTGATCACTGTATTGGGTTTAAAGATAAAGGATTTCAGGAAGTGAGTGAAATATTTTAGCATTGGAACTAAACCAGGATGGAGAAGAGAATGTCCTCATCCCTCTCATACACTATAAGTGGAGTTTTAAGAAATCTGTACATGTCCATCTAAAAAATTCTATTTCTCCTCATCTCATCAAAGCCAAAGTTCATTTTCACAAACCCCTAAAACCAGTATCACCTGTAGACAATTTCTGCATGTGACTTGGTACTTTAAGAACTATCAACAATACTTATTTCTACCATAGCTAGGGCTCTATGTTGTCTGTGAATGTCAGCAGTGTTATTAGCCTCTAATCTACCATTATCATCTTCTAAAAATGGAATTTCCCCATAAATAATCATCTGAAGCATAAAAATCACTTGTTTTAAGCATTTAATATTCAGTGGAGCAGTATTACCATGGCATTATGCATAATTTGGAAAAGCATAATAGAAGCAATGAATATGCTAAGGGAAATTATTCTGGTATAAAATGAAATGGAGACACACCTGAACAACTGTCCACAATTTTAGAGACTTGTTCTAGTATGACATAAGACTATAAAAGGTATGGATAGATGATACCATAAGCAACTATTTTTTAAATCAATAGAACTATAGTGCTCTGTTAGGGGAGGGAAAGTAGATATAGGAGAGAGAGAGAGAGAGAGAGAGGGAAGAGACGAGAGACTGAACATCATTGATGAGGATATTCTATTCAAAAGAACTAAGGCTCTTGGACAATTCAAAGCAATGTCACCATTAAAGGAACTTAAGAGAAATATCAATTATTTACTTTTATAATAACATAAATAACATGATTCAGTGATTATACAGAAAAAGATGATTTTATACTCAGGGCATAAATACTGCTGAGGAAAGGATCTGCATGGCTTTCAGGATGAAAATGAGTTAAATTTAAACATAGTTAAAGGGAGCTTATGACAGGAGGGGCAGCTACCCCAGTCACATCCAGAGGAATCTCCCAAAGCTTTATACTTTCATGAGCTGCATTACTATTGCTACTCTACTTTGAAGTAGTTTCCAAAAGGACCACAACTTGTGGAGTAACTTCTGAATGTTGCTGGTGACTTGCTCTCAGAAAAAAAAAATCACCTTCTTAGTTCTTTCTAGACATGTGCTCTCTTTGCCCCAAAGTTGGGTTACAGTCCCATTCCTGGGGCTGTTCCTTCCTGGAATGCATAAGAAATCACTAAGGCAATGGAGGTCATTTCAAGATAAACCTTTAAGCCACCCTCAGCTTCTTCCTTGCAATGTACAAATCAAATACTGTTTTTCAAATCAATATATCTCTCCTCTCAAAATTTCCCATTCTATTTCTCCCTTTTAAAAATAACTCCCTTGAAATTTCATCTACTTTCCTTTCTTTGCCTACTTTTCTTCTGTCCAATAAGAGGTTGATGGTATGAACTTTGAACTCAGGAGAGAGTCTAGGAATGGATATATGAATCTAAGAGTCATCTACAAAGAATGACTTTTGAACCCATGGAAGGTGATGAAATTACTGAAAAAGGGAATACAAGTGGGTTCAGGAGAACAATTTGTGATGCACCTGCCAGAGGGTGAGCCATGGATGCTGATCCAGCAGATGAGACTGAGAATGAGAAGGCAGACAAGAAAGAGGAGTATCATGAAAACTCAGAAAGAAGAGAATATCTGGGAGAAAAGAGTGGTCAACAATACTAAATGCTGCAGAAATGTCAAGAAGAATGAGGACTGAAAAAAGACTTACACAAACATTTTATTAAATTACATACTATGAATTTACATACTTGCAAATCTATGCAAGATACCTGGGAAACAAAGGCTGAGGTCCCTCTTGGCTGTGATGTCACGTAATGTTTCCCCTCGACAACTTTGCACTGAGGATCTTGTTATAACTGTGACCATGGAAGGAGAGAACTGAAAGATTTTCTTTCTTCTGAATCTGAAAGTATAAAGCATTACCACTCTTGGGCCCAAAGGGGAGGAATCTGCTTCAGGGAATAGTTGATAATATTTTCTGAATAATTGTGGTGAGGAGGAAGTCAGCACTGCTTTGTCCCAGCTTCAAATATCTCACACAACAGTCTGTCTTGCATCCTGGCATGAGCTATTATTTGGTTTCCTATTTACAGCACTGCACTAGTGAGACATAGAGGTCATGATAACAATGCAATTGATCCAAAGGTTTAACTCCGACTAGTTTTCAAAATTTCAAAGCACAAAAGTTCACAAAATATTTAATATAACTTTTTTATTGTTTTCCTTTTCTCACATTCGAGCATTGGGCAGTAAGGGCAGTATCCCCAATTTTGAAGAGGGCAAATATGATATTAGGGAGCTGTCCATACCTTCAGAGGGATGATAGTTTGGAATTTTGATTTATCAGGAGGTTCCATTGTTAAAAATATGAATGTAAGAACCATAGGAAGGAAAGCTGAGTTTGTCAATATACTACAATGTTTGGGTGCTCGGGGTAGGGAAGGAAATCTCAGTTAAGTTGAGGTGCAATGAAAGTAATTTTCTTAGGTGTAATGAATAATATAATAATTTACAAATAACACTCATAATTCACCTTAAAGTTTTCAAAAATGTTTTCATAGCAGCCCTTTGAGTCATATAGTATACCTGGCTTTGTCACCATTATATAGACAAATGAGCTGAATCGCAGAATGATGGAGGGACACCTGGGGAAATGTCAAAGGCAAGAGTCCAATTCAAATCTCTCCTGTCTCTGATTCCAGCACTCTTTCCATTGCCCTGAACTGCCTCTGAATACTAATGAAGTATTAATTAGGAAATGAGTATTAATTAGAACTTAATTCACAAATAATTAATTTAAGATGAAATTTAAAGTAAGAGTAAATTTTCTGGTTCATTTGAAGTAAAAATATAAAAGGCCTTGAAAGAATTAAGTGGAATAAAGTTTTACTTCTGAAGAAAAACATAGATTGAAAGATGGCCTTGAAGCCAGGAAGCCCTGGGTTCAAGTCTCAGCTCTGACATATACTGTCTTTATGACCTTGGGCAAGCCATTTTAACCTATCAGTGCCCTACATAACTCAATACATTTCAGAGAAGGTGGATAAATAAAGTTTCTTCACCTTTCCTTATAAGTTGCCTATACTGGTGAAATCATAGGTCCAGTGTCTGGTCCATGTTTAGACAACGCAATAGCATGAAGATTCTCGGTAATTACTTCTCAGTTTTTTGGCTGAGATCAAGTTCTTGGCATCAATCAATCACTCATGAATGCTATGTTAACTCTGGCTTCAGACAAGACTATGGATATATTGAAAACATATCACTCATTTGCCTATCAGTCTGTTCACAAGCTAAATTGACTGAATGCAGGATAACTTTCTTTGAATTCTTCAGATAATTTTAAACTTTGGCTTTTTAAATTTCTTTTTGCTAATTACATTGCTATCATCCAGATATAACCTTATAAGTCATACAGACTAAATAAAATATCCATTGTCCTGATAAAACTTAACTAATATCAAATAGGATTTTACTTGCCATAAAGAAATACTAGTTTTTTCGGGAGCTAAACTTTTGCCTTTTTTGTAAACATTCTTGGGGGAAAGGAGAAACAAGGCTCTATTAGAATAGCTAAAGAACCATGTCTCAGTTGAGATTGAGTGAGTTCTGTGTTTGGACTGTGAGTTCATGATCCCCAAAAAACTGATTAAAAAGTAGAGAAAATATCAGACAAGTGCTTAACTTTTTATCTACCAAATATCAAGGAACTGATTTGTCTGATTTGGGCTTGCTAATTTTAAATTTGTTTAATTTAATTTATTGGTTGTTTGAGGAGATCTAAAAATATAGTCAAAACAATTCAACCAATCCGCATGTGTGTGTCCGAATGTGTGCGTATATGTCATTGTGTCTGTTTTCATGCAAACCCAGAATTAGTAATTAGGTAAGGGGTTTGGTGTAAGGAAATATTGATTAACATGCTGTAGAGCACAGCTGATTGAATGAAAGAATTTTTTTTTTCACTTTTCAGTTTGTCAGCTTAGGATTACATAGGTATAACCTCCATTGCTCACAAAATTTTCTTGGCAAAAGCTTTGAATGACTTTTCCATATGGATAACTATTCTATCTGTATTCTCATAGTAACCCAGTTAAAAAAATAATTGCCTTTTTTATATTTTTCTGATGAATCTTATGCCACTAATTAATGAGAAAATAGATTCTGGGGTGGGTTTTTTATTTGAAAAATTGCTCTAAATATCCACTTTTCACATCACATAACTAGAATGAACTTATCAATGACTGAGTTCTAGGACTAACATTACAGTGAGAGAACCTGAATTCAAATCCTACCTCTGATGCTCACACTGGGTATGACTGTAAGCAAATCATTTAAGCTCTCTTGGCCTTAGTTTTCTCATTTATAATATAAGGGCATTGGACTAGATTTCTGAAGCAAGTTTAATCCATATATGAATCCTTATGATACTTTTTCTAAGTATATTCAATGTCCAATGTTACTCCAGGAGGGAACGATTGAATTTTTTTTCTCTTAGTTGTCTTTCCAGATTTTATTTGTAACTTATGACTATATTAACTAATCTTTTCCTAATATAATCCAGTTCCTCATTTTTCACAAAAGTGAAGAAATAGGAGTTTATGCATTCACATACATACATACACATATATATTTATATACATTAGAATCATTTGTCATGTATTATCATGGTAGTATGGAGATTTCATCAGTGCAGTGTATAAATACCCAAGTTATTACCAAAAGGCTTGTGGTCTGCTGGTGTTCAACTAATGGCGTGGCCCATTTTCAGACAAGACAATGGCAGAATGGTAAGTTTTGACTGCTTCAAAACTTAATTTTATTTCATCCAAGGTTTTGCCCGCTGTCATTCTAAAACAATTATCTTGTTTCCTTACAGTATAAGATACCCCATACTTGCATTTCTTTATCATTCTTCACTGAAGCAATTTCTAAGCAGATTCAATAGTGAAAAAAAAAACCTCACCTTGCTCAGAAGAAATTATTCGTCCTTTTTTTATTGTTTTAAAACTGCAGATTGGCTTTTGTTCTTCTGGCAACACCTGGCAAAGGTAATGTCTCCGTTTCACTACATACTCTTTAATTTGAAATTACAAAGCCAATTAGCTCTCTAACGAGTTAGAGAAATTGAGGTGAGAGAGTCAGAGAGAACTCTTGAACACCAGAGGAAGTCTGCTACTGCCAAGGATAGGAAGAGATGAGCAAAACTTAGTAAAGTTAACTCTGATTTAAATAATTTTTCCTTGTCTTTTATAAAATGTGTGATTGGTGTTGTTTTATGGAAACAGGGCAGAATTCAGTTAAACAGATTTGTGTTCACATTTGTAATTCTTGGAAACCTGAGTTGAAATTCTATATTTTTTGTATTTAAGGGGAAGGGAAGGAAACAAGCATTTCATTAAGAGCCTACTACGTGCCAAGCACTGTACTAAAAGATTTATAACAATTATCTCCTTTGATCTTTGGGACAACCCTTGAAATGACTGCTATAATCATCCTCATTTCGCAAATGAAGACACAGAGATTAAATGATTTGCCCAGGGCCAAAAAAGCTAGTGTCTGGGGCTGGATTTGAAATTCAGTTTTCTGACTCAGTTGCAGGGCTCTATTTAATTGTCACCTAGCTGCCCCTATTAGGGAAAGACTGTAGCTGAAGATACTATAGGAACATAGGATAGCATTTTTTTTTAATATAATCTAGGGAAGTCTGGAGGAGTACCTAAAGACTAGAATGAAATCTTTTGTCTACTTTTAGAAAGTATAGGCATTGAAACAGAAAATAGTGTGGACAAGCTGAGAGGGGAAAAAAGTAGATGTAGACAGGATGAAGTATAGTAAGGACATTTGCAGGATAATAAACTATAGAAAGGACAACAAACTTCCATAAACCAGGTAGGACAGAATTACCTTTCTTCAAGGACAAGAAGAAAATGATCTATACGTCTGTACTACTGGGGAAAAGAAGGGGGGAAGCAAGTTTTCACAGGAACAAACAAGTATCCAACTCTGTGAGGTGACAAGATATATAACATAATTCTTGAAAGCAATCTACTAATTAAGTTTTTCTGATAATTAGCATAGCATCTCCTGCTCTGATTTCACAAAGAGTACTTTACCTCATCATGAAGACATAAGTAACTATATCCTATTCGTTAGTAGACCAATATTTTCCCCTAAATTGTGACTTCTCCAAAAGTCTTTCTCATCAAGCCATTACTGACCTTTAATAGACTTTAAAGGACCATATTCATGCCCCTTCTGGAGTTTGCCAGACTTCTAGAAGATTCCAGAGCCCCCCAAAAACCAAGATATATGTAAATCATGAATATGACTGTTTTCATAACAAGACCAGAGAAGAAAATGAACAGGCAAGCAATAGGTGATCTAGAACGCCAGACATGAAGTTAGAGGACCTGGATTTAAATCCCTGTTTTGCCACTTAATGCTACACCTCTGTGAATCTGGACTGATCTCAGCTTCTCTGGGCCCCAGGTTCCTAACTAGTGAGGAGACTGGAAGATCCCTTCCAGTTCTAAGTCTATGATCCTATGGCAGAAACAGTCCCATCACAAAAAAATGAGTTTATTTTATAATTTTGTTAATTTTATGACAATGTCTACCTTTCAGTGTTCCATTCAGATAGAACCATTTTGACTCTAAAATTAGCAAATGCCTGTTATTGTTTAACATATAAGGGCTATAAATAGACACAATATTATTTCTTCTCCATTCCCTATAGTAAATAGCCTCTAATGATCATAGATTTAGAGTTGATAGTGTTTTTAGAGGTCAAACACATTCATTTAACAGAGGAGGAAACTGAAAGTCAAGCAAGTTATTTGACTTGCCTAAGGTCATGCAGAGGATAAGTGATAGAGCCAGAATTAGAATTCAGGCCCTCTAATTTCAGATGTGATTAACTAGCGTCATCTGAAGTCCTATGGGCATTCAATTATAGAAACTATTTTCTTGTAGCAAATTTGCTTTTCTTGGCATCATTCCTATGAACTAGGGAGCCCATTTGTGACATTTCCTCCTCCAAACATACTCTAAGCAGGATTTAAAGCCTTTTCTCAGAGTATATGAAAATATTTCTATGTATAAAGAAAAAACTGGTGAGTTTAAGTAACGATTTTGGCCTTATGACGTTGTAGAAGCTGCGCAGATAATAAAGCCTGAGTCAAGTTGTTCCTGAGTCAAGATTTTCTGGAGCATGTCCTTGTGTATACAAGGCCTCAGTAAAGGCATTAGGTAGTACTGTTTATACCAGATGTACCCAAAAGTCCCTGAAGTTTTAAATAACTTAAGTAGTTTTAAATAGTTTAAAACTGCAGCAAGACTTTTGGGGATATCCTGTGCCTCAGTTACATTTTACATATAGGAATCATATTACTTAATGAAAAATTTTATTCTCATGAAAATTGATAAATATATTATTCTATGGTACTTTTCTATATTACCAGATTAGCAAGCTGTGATACTATTAGAAAACAAAAACAGGACTCATTTTAGGTCATTTCAAAGACTATGAATCCCACAAAAGTACCAGGAGCACCTCTGAGATTCTAGTTAAATATTTGGAATACTTAAATCTATTTTTTTATGTGTAAGATTAAACCTAAAGCTATTTCATTGATTTGTTTTAAAACAATGACAGCTATAAAATTATACCTTAGTTTTTTTCTTGTTAATTTTCTGTTGAAGTGTTTTGTTGTTAAACATCACTACAAATTTAGAAGGAAAAGAAAAAAATGAAGGAACCTGGGTTCAATTCCAATCCCTGATATATACTGGCTGTATGACTCTGGTCAAGTCACTTAATGTCTTAGTGCTCCAGGAAACACTCTCAAACTATAAATTAGAAAGTGTCCACAGAATTCTGTTTAACAATGAAATAGAAGGTCTAGTCTAAAAAAAGAGTGAATCCTTTTGTTGCCAGATTATATTCGTTTCCTAATATAGCCCTCTTCCTTACTCCCTGAGCTCTCTCTATTGTAACAAAGTTTAAAAAAATCTGGGATCAGGAAATCTCTTCATGCTTTCAAATTTGGCTTCAGATACCTACTAGCTGTGTGACGCTGGGGAATTCACTTAATACTGTTGGCCTCAGTTTCCTCATCTGTAAAATGAACTGGAGAAGGAAATGGCAAATCATTTCAGTATGTTTGCTTAGAAAACTTCAAAAAATGGGGTCTCAGAGAATCAAACATAACTCAAACAACTGAACAAGAGTCTATGTAATATTCTCTATCCATAATCCTTCACCTGTGTAATAAAGATTGTGTGGTTAATACCTTTGTTTCTTTTTTAGAGCATAAGTTTATAGACTCACAGATTTGAAATAAACTTTATAGACCATCTAGTTAAAACCCTTCATTTTATAATCAAGAAACTGGGAGCTCAGGTAGTTGACTTGAACAAGGTGACACAAGTCAGGATTCAAACCCAAGTCATCTGACTCCAAATTCCGAAATAGGAAGAAAAAAAATCTAAAGGTTTTCTTCTCTCCTCCTCCTCCTCCTCCACCTTATGCTTCTTTTCATTCTCCCTTTCTTCCCCCTCCTCTTCATTCTTCTCCCTTTTCTTCCCCTTTCACTAAACTTTTTTTCCTCCTCTCTCACCCTGAGAACATTATCAACTTTACCAAATCATCAGCAGGTTCAGATCAACATGGTAAATAGACCTTTTCTTTTTAACTTCAGCAGATCATGACACAAAGCAGATCTCTGAATTATGCTTTGTTCTGGAGGTTATTGGGTCATATAATTATTTATTTCAAGCCAACTCAAGTAATAGGACTGTTATTAGTAAATTTGATTTAAAATATGAAATCACAATTTCCCAAGACATTTCATCATCTGAACCCCATCTGTAAATCAAACCTTATTTTTCTCACAAAGTTGGTTCCCAGAATGTTGAGCCAAAATAAGCAGCATTGATCACACATGACTATACCAGGTAGGTGGCATTACAGATTCTTTTCCTATAATCCATCCATCATCAAGTGCATCTGTTACAAATGATCAAGACTCTCAGATCACCATATTTAAATGTCCTTACTGTAGTATATTGTCTCCATTTCTCTAAGTGAGTTAGAGTACCTTCAATATTCTTCCAAGTTTACCATCAGTCTATAAGAGCAATAATCTGTCAGGCTGTGCCAACAAGTTTATTGGTACATTGATATAACTCATCCCACAGTGGCATAGAAAAAATTATGGAAAATGGGCCACTAGTCAGAAGGAAACCACTTAGAAAATTCCATTTCTATGAATTCTATTTTCTCATCTCTAAGCAGCTTATTCCTGGTAAGTCAAACTCTTAGAAGGCAATATTAATTCTCTTTTCAGGCCCTAGACAACCACTGAATAACTCAGCTGGTTAAAACATGGAATTAATGAAGCAAAAGTTGTAGTTTATGTCCATAAAAGTCAGTTAGCTAGTCTTTGTTCTATGTCCAAAAATTGTACACTTGACCCAAACCAACTATTTTGCAAAAATCTGATGTTAGCCACTAATCTAGGCTGACTGTGAAAAAAAAAATCCAAACATGTGCCCTCTCAAAAGATAGTATATTTCTGCATTAGGACAGTAAGGAATACCTGCACAAGAATTTGTCTTAAGACCTAGTACCTCATGCAACATTAGTATCTATCTTTGTCTCCCTGGGGATACTAATTGTGTGATGATGACGATACTACTACTAATATTAGTAATACAGCTAGTACTACTACTACTACTACTAATAAGGTGACATTTATATATTGCTTGAAGCTATGCGAGCCACTATAGATACATTATTTCATCTGAGCTAACTTACTTCATGGTACAGTTATGAGGAATAAGTAATAAGCATATCTATAAATAACTCCTAAGAAGAACATGCTGACGGAGGTTTAACAGTCTATATAGCCATATATTATTCTTTCTATACTAATTTCCATGGCAGAATTTTAATAAGTCACACACAATAAAGAGTTTAACAGATTTATAGAAGGCTTTCCAGAAACATCATGCCTGGCACATTGTAGCTCCCCATATAGTACTTTCTTCAAAGATTCCTTTTATTCATCCATCCTCAGTTTTTATATAATACTAACTTAAAACATTAGCCCTATAAAATTTTGTTCATCAGCATCTGGGTTATTCACGTTTTAAAATAAATTATTTGAATTGTTTTAATAAGTTTTTTTTTCTGCTTTGAACAATAAATGTCTCTTTTTTTTCCCTTTCAGATACAGTTTCTCTCAGTGGATGGACAGCATCACTTTTCTGTTAGAACTTAGATGTCATGGACATATTTAAATCATGTAAAAATTATTAAATACTTAGAATTATTTCATTGCCTGGAATCATTGATTAATTTTTACTTAGTCCAAAGCTTGTGGTAGTAGGGTAAATAGTTTCTGTGTTTCTTAAAGTGAAAAGTTAGAATCTTTGCAATGGATGTTTAGCTTGTCTCCCTGGTCTAAGCAGTTACTGATTGGACTCAGACAAACAAAATGAAACAGAGAGTTGAGGCAATTATTCTAGGTATATAAGCAACAAACATGCCTTTATGCTATATATTTGGATGTTTCAGATGACAAAAATCTGGGCACTGTGAGCTAGATAGTATCATCAGTTCTTTGAGAATCTTGAATGCCCACAGCCTTAAAGGTTCATTATTGTCTACCAATGAAACAATTTTAAAATATGGCAGTCCTCAAAACTTTTTTTTATCTATTACTACTTCTCTTACAGATTAAGCTTTATTTAAAATTAATTAAATTAAAATTCTTTTTGAATGAAATAACTAAAAGAAAATGACAGTATTAATATTATTGACAACTACAAGTACAGACATTACCATATTATAATAAAACAGCTGGAATTTATATAGTGCTTTAAGGTAAATATTTTTTAAAATATCAAAAAGATTTGATCCTCACAATAACCCTGGGAAGTAGAAACT
This sequence comes from Potorous gilbertii, assembly GCA_028658325.1. NCBI lineage: Eukaryota > Metazoa > Chordata > Mammalia > Diprotodontia > Potoroidae > Potorous > Potorous gilbertii. The sequence continues at coordinate 127,712,373 of CM053771.1, read as the reverse complement.
ATTACTATTCCCATTTTACAGATGAGGAAACTGAGGCAAACAAAAGTTAAGTGATTTGCCCAGGGTCACACAGCTAGTAAGTGTCTGAAAAAGGAATTGAACTCAGGTCTACCTAATTCAAGTTTAGTGCTATATCCATCAGCATTACATGAGACCAGTCAAGGACTACCTAGAAATCTCAGAGAAAATACAACTGATCCAGAAACCACATCTGAAGAACTATTGCTGTGGAATATTATAACAGTGATTTACTTACCAAATTGTCACAATTTACATTTGTTCTGGTAACTATGGTGATCCCTAAATTTCAAAGGAGAAGAAGCCCAAGGGCATCTGTCTCTCTCTTTCATGATCCCTACTATCCCCTCTCCTTCAAATGCTATTGAAAATGAAAAAGAAACATATTCCCTGAATTAAACAAAGAGGGAAATATAGACAGAAGACAAAATGGTCATGGAGAAAATATTAAGAATAAGTAGCCAATATAATATAATGCTCTGAAAACAACTGACATTTAACCTGAATTGAAGAAATATAGATGTAATTAGAGGACTGACAACAGTAAAGCAGAAGGGGGAGGGGAGAGAAGGGGTGGAGCCCAGAAAGACATCATCAACTGATTACAACCATTTAGATGCAGACAGAAATTTTATTGAATGTTTCATTTACATGTGTTCCTCAACATTTTTTCATGATTTCTCCCAATACACATACACATGCTTTTAAAATATGTTGGTCCAGACATTTAAAATATGAAAAAGAATGAAAAATAAAGACACAATGGAATAGTTGGTAGGAATATGGTGTTTTTGATCTACAACATCTTCATCAATTAGGATTTACTCCTAACCTCCATGAACTAAGTATCTTAATACAGTCAGCTAGTGCCAAATAGCTAGAGTTCTCTCCCTTCAGAAGATGTATCGGAAGGCATGACCAAGAGTTATACAGGATAAGTATATAGGGATTGCTTATGATCTATAGTTTTGTGGGGAACCCTCATATTGACAAGATTGCAGAATAAATTAAAGATAATAAAAGAATTTTCATAAAGGAAACCTAGCAAACATAAGGGTGGAGTATAGAGTATGGAACATTTGGGTTGAAGATAAATGGAAAGAGAAATAGAAGCAGTGTTATGGCAACTGTATATGATAGACTCAAACCCACTTGCTTCTCCCTTAGGAGTTACACAATATCTATTGTTTTGTAAACAAAATATAGAAGACTGAATAGCTATTTTCCCCATATATTGTGCCATTTTGTTTGCAGTTTCAACAAGTGCATAATGTTAAACTGAAGGTGACCCTTATCTGCTAAACTGGATCACTGAACATAGGCAAACCAGATAATTCAGGCTAAAACTTTATTTTAAGGATTGTCTGTCTATACTTATATGATTCAATTGTTGATGGCTATATTAATCTGGGCATTTGTTCTATGCATGCCTACTCCTAATATCTCTTCAAGAAACATCCACAGGAATTGTTTTCCTTTCATGTTGCATACATCTTTATGAGTTTTGTAGTCAATTGACTTTAAAATAGAATTACATCAGGATACTTGACATTTGCCATCCTTAAATGTATTTAAATCAAATATTTTCATGTGAATTGTTTTTAAATCATATAAAAGTTTAATTTTGACCATAAAACAACTGAGGGGGTGCATAAAAGCCAAAGACCGACCAAACCAAGTAACTAAATTCAAAATAAACATAATGTTGAAACAAACAAACAAAAAAGCATGAAAGTAGCATGTTCTGGGATCAGAGAGGATGCAGATAGGTGGTTCATTATAATGAAGTCAGAAAGATTGCTTGGCCAGGAGAATCAGTCTCAAGCTTATTGGAATACTTGGACATATATTATACACCACAAATCAACCATCTCACCCCTTCCTTCTTCTCAGACTCCCAGTTTAGGATTCCCACATAAGATGATAACATTTATATAGATATAGGAGAAAAAGAAAGAAATAGGAAGATAAATGAGTTACACCATACTTGGGAACAGCAAGATGATAGCCACAATCATTGAACAAATTCCTATTAAACATCAACTATGTTTTAGGCACTGTGCTAAGTCCTGGGAAGCAAGTAGAAAGAATGAAATAACCCCTACTTGCAATAAGCTCACTTTCTATAGATAAGACAACAAATTCATAGAAAATATATACATATAAATATAAAGCATGTTAAATAGTTCAGTATAAGACAGGTTTGGAGTGTGAGCGGTAGCAATTTGGGAGTTTCATGCAAACAATATTGCCTGAACTTCATCTTTTGGAGGTAATCTATGAAGCAGAGGTAAGGAGGAAGTTCATTCCAGGTATGGGATTTCTCTGCTCATGTAAAAGCTCAGAGATAGAAGATGGAGTGTCATGTGTGAGACAAAGAAAAGAATTTGACTGTCACAGAATGGAGTGAGAAAGAGGGACTCCAATGATCCTGAAAGGATAAGGTGGAACTAAGTTGTGTAGAGACTTAAAAATCAAAAAAAGGACCCAAAATGCAATAGGAAATCAAAGAAAGCTATCAGTAGGTTTCCCCTTTCCTGAAAGTCCAATCAAAGCCCTACCCAGCAGCCTTTGGAGACTGAGTTGTCACCACAAGCTTTTACATGCTATTACACATAAACTCTTTAGTATTAAATGTTTTCTGTGTTCCTTTTCCCATTATTTATCATTTAAGAAACTCATCATCCTACTCCATGTCAGGAAAACACCAGCAGGTCTCAGATTGACACTAATTTTTCATGTCCCAATCTCCTTCTGCTTCCCTGCCACCTTGTTTCCCATTTAGCCCTTCTTCCTGACCCTTTAGAATAGATCTATGACAAATGATCAGGAATTTTTACATAAAAAAAGAGACCCATGACCCAGTAGCAACAAGAACTATGTAAATGGTTGAAAGTTCATTTGATAAACATTTGGTTTATCAAATTAAAGAGTAATTAAATGAATTTTAATGCAATATTGGCAAATATTTGCATGATTAGCCAGTTAGTTGTTTTAAGTTTATGCAAAGATGTATAGTAGAAGTCTTTAGTCTGATGTGAAAAAAAATTAGTTCCACTTATATACTTGCCTGTACCTAAACATATAACTGAAATAATATTTGAGTGCTAACACACTAGAGCAGTGCATTTGAAGTAAAAAAAACAACAACAACAACTTTGGTTCCAAGGTTTGCTACTCATTACTCTGCTACTTACTCCATGTCCTTGACCTTACACTTCCCTTTCAGGACCTTAGTTTAGTTTTCTCACCTGTAAACAAAGGGAGTTAGAGTAGGATGGCCCTCTATGATCTCATTACTACTAATTCTTTTATAAAATGAAGAAATTGGATGAGATGACCCTTTGTGGCTTCAAAGCTATATAATTCAATTCAAAATTACTCAGTTAGATTATGGTTTCTTAGCTCAGCATCCTGACATCAGAAGAACTATGAGAATTCTTGAGGTAATGAGGTCTATTTTGTGCTTGTATGCATGTATACATATTTTTCATTTGCGCAGTTTACAAAGATCAGTTTTCTAAAAGAGCAAAAGGATATTCTCTTTCAAGAGAAGAAAACTATTCTCAAGCTAAACATTACATCCATGAGATGAGTTAATGTAACTAGTAATGTACTCAGGCTTTTATTCAACACAGATTAATCTAATAACTACTAGAGGAGTAGATGGTCCACAAGAAGATGCCATCTTCACCAAGATTAAGTATATTACAGAGTATTTATGAGTGGTCATTTTCTGGACAAAGCTGACTAAGGAAAATTTGAGCAGACTCTGCACTTTTACCCTGAATTGTGTATTTTCAAATAAAAATTTGATTTTGGGGGGTCCTAAACCATAACAGCCCCAGGGAGTAAAGCTTCCCAGATTAACTGTCCAGATGATACTATGAATGATTACAGTTGAGCATAAAATTTAATGAGATTTTCACTAAGTGAGTGACATCTGCACAGCTTTCAGGTCCTGGCTAGTTGTCATACATTTTTCATCATGGAGGCATTCATCCCTTATTAATTCACTTTTAAAGGTGTCTTGTGTTAACTAACAAAACCTTTTCACCAACTTTTAACTCTTTGAAAAAAGAATTAAACATCACTAATAAAGACATCTTTGTGGAAACTTAAAAATAAGAGTATATAGTTTAAAGTAAATTTTATATAAACTTCATATAGTTAGAATTCTGAGTATTTTAAGTTTATGAACATCCAATATATAATATATTTCTGAAAGGGAATCTTTTCACTATTAAAAAAGAGCTTAAATATATAACCCAAATATGAACATATACTCTATAATATATTCTTGATGTTTTCTGCTACTACAACATAAATTTCCTAGCAGAGATATGGTCATGTGGACAGTTGTAGTACAATAATAGTATTTGTATAGCATTATAATGTTTGCAAGGTACTTTACAATTACTATCTCATTTATTCCTTACAACCCCAAAGGTAGGTGCTCTTAGTATCCTTATTTTAAGATGAAGTAACTGAGGTGGACTGACTTGTCCAGACTTACACAACTAGTAAATGTCTAAGGCCAGATATGAACGTAGATCTTGTTGATTCTATATTCAGCACTCTATCTACTTCATCACCTAACTGCCTGGTATAGAGAAAATTAACTGGGAATCAGAAGACCCATTTCCAGGTCTTCCATTTACTGAGGGATTTATATGAGTCTTCCTTTTCTCATCTGTAAAATGGAAAGAATAATACGGTACCACCTACTTCACAGAATTGTTTTGAAGAGTTAGAGAGAGAATGCATATAAAATACTCTATAAATGCCTTGTCATCATCTTGATATTTTCCCTAGTGCTCAGCATAGTACTTTGCAAATAATTTACTAAATGCATATTCGTTAAATGGAAATACTCATTTATCATGCAGATCTTCAGTGTTCTTAATAATACTACACAATTCAAAACAATTAAATAAAAAGTGAGTTCACTTTGTACTCTACCTAATAGGGTTTACATATTATTGAAATACCAAAAGCAGGCTTTTAGAAGGTAGTCCAATTGCATGAACTAAAAGGAGAGTTATCTAGTGATGCTCTAAAGTTCTAGTCATATTTCAGATAGTCAGTTAACTAGCTCTTATTCATGCCAACTAGATGCCAAGCACCATACTAAGCATTGGAGATGCAAAGAAAGATCAAAAAAGTCCCTGTTTTTTTTTTAAAGGAACCCAGAATCTAATGAAAAAGATAGCATGCAAACAACTATATACACATAATATATATGTAGGGGACATAAATAGAGCTTTCTGAGCTTATATAGTTCTGATTAATCACTATTTGGATCCACTATACTTTAACTCCAACATAGTGATGTCATTTTCGTCTTTTTCAAGAATGAAGGACAACAACCAGACAAGGAGAAAGTGGATATAATAACAAAATGAAGGCACTAAGTTTAAGGAGAACTGAGAAAAGTTTCTTACAGAAAGTAAGACTAGCTGAGACTTGAAGAAAGTCAAGGTAGCTAGGAAGCAAAGATGAGGGAGAGTGTTCCAGGCACAGAGGACAGACAACTAGAAAGGTGGGGGGAATCTTCATATCATAGCAATTCTTTTAAATTTATAATATTCATAACCTTCAAGAATGAATTCACAGGAGCACAGATTTAGAGCTAGAAGATACTTCAGAGGTCATATGTTTCAATCCCATCATTTTATAGATGTGCAAACTGACATCCAGGAAAGTTAAGTGACCTACCAGCAGTCAGACAAGATTTAAACTCAGGCCATGCCTCCAGAGCCACTGGACCACAGTATACTATAGGATTTTTTTTTTTTTTGCTTAAGATATTGTATAAATTTTCCAGTGGGATCTTCTGCTCTGCATTTATGATACAAAATTTCATAGCTACTTATACAATGTCAAATTACTAAGACTGCCCCAGTAAGGTAGCTTTTATATCCTTTGTATATATCTTGTATATACCTACTTATTTATATGTTGTCTTCCCCATTAGAATGTAAACTCCTTGAAAGCAAGAATTGTTTATGTCTTTCTTTGTATTTCCAGCACGTAGCATAGTATGCAGCAGATAAGAATTTAATAAGTACTTATTGACTGACTGATTCAACTGATTTTTCAAAATAAATTAATATATCTATCAGTATGGTTGAACCACATTGATTGAATATAATCTTATATTTGGAAGGAATTTTAAAGATGATCTAGTCCAAAATTCCACATTTCATCCTATTTACAAAAACTTCCTGATAGGTTTATCCAGGCTTTGAAGGAATCATTTTAAAATGGAATATTTCCCCCAAAAAGTATGGTGCTGAAAGATCTATTGTACATTTAAATAAACATAAATAAAAACTTAGGACATTTTGATACAGTAAGCAAGAAGCAATTACAGTCATCCACATTCCAAGCATTGTTTGTGGTCATTTCAGTGACAAATATTTCAGGAATTTTGGCATGAAATACTTCAGAGTCAGAGAATTAGTACATAAATCATTATATATTTTATTTCCTTAAAATCAAAATTTAGTTTAAAATTTCACACTGTCTATATCACATCTGTACAAATGACCAAGTTATCAGACGTTCATTGACCAGATGACATCCTACTGGGTCCTTTTATTTTTATAACTATGGTAGGGGTGGATCACTAAACAATTATATCAGCATATCATTGACATAATTTGATCTTTAACATGGAGGGAAAAACTGAATTGAAATTCTGTAGATCCAGGTAGGGCTTTAATAAATGCCTTGATCCCATGTCCTAGCTATTAGTGCTTTCTCTGTCTTCAGATATTACTAGAGCATTTATGTTTATTTTTCTTAGCCTTTTTTTTTTACTCTTTTCCTTCCAGCATGTTCAACTGTAAATATATATTATAGCCCTCTCAGAGATTATAAGTTTCTTCAGGGAAAGGACTGTTTCATTTTTGTCTTTGTTATCTTTAAGACCAAGGACAGGGCTTTGATGCTTAACCAATATTTGTTGTATTGGATTGCATTGCTGTAGCATCAGAATAACATCACTGGAGGGATTTACTACCACCCATAAATCTTGCTCCTGCTGAGTTCAAAGTGTGTGAGGCTCTATTTTAGGAAAGACTACTAGGACAATTATAATATATTTAGAGAATGTCTTCCATACTTTACCTCATTTTTTCTTCATGATAGTCTGCAATGTAGGCTTTTCCTACATTTCCAAAATGTTTTCCCCATTTTACTGATGTACAAGGGTCATTTAGGTCACTCATTAAGTAGAAGAATCAGAATCTGATCACAAAATTTTTAGGCTTTTACCTGATTTAGAAGGTAACTATTTAGTTCTAATACTTCACTAGATATATCATCTCACTGATGTGGATCCGTTTTCCATGGATACAGATCCCAACATTTATTATTTTTGGTGATTTATGTCCATGTTTTCCTAGGGATTCTCCACAAAAGGTCTAGCTAACATGCTGGGTCTTTTTTTCTATTCTATGAGTAATGGTACAACATTTGATAAACCTTGATATTATCCAGAATGTTTTTTCTCATGAACTATTACTGAGAAAGCCTTGAGAAAAAAAAGGAGAAAGGAAAGAAGAGAGAAAGGTAGATTGGGAGGGATGGGCCTACACTCAAGAAGACTTGAGTTGAAATACAGCTTCAAATATTTACTCTCTATGTGGTCCTGGTCTTAACCTCTGAGAGACTCTGCTTTCTCACCTGTAGAAGGGAATAATGACATCCCCTACCTTGCAGGATCGTTGTGAGAATCAATGAGGTAATATTTGTAAAACACTTATTGCAGTATCTAGCACATAGTAGGTGCTCAATAAATTCTTGTTTCCTTCCTTCTTTTTTTTCCTTCTTTCCTTTCTCACACCAAGCGATGAATTTTCTTGGGCCATAGACACTTGTAAATATCATTTACTAAGGTGGAAGAAGAAAGAGGTATCTATATTACAGGGAATAGTTACAGCTTCTTGAAGTAAATGTCTGTTAGTAGTAATACCACTGTATTATAAAATAAAATCAGTGATAAAGATAGAGGCAAAAAGTTACATTTGTGAAAGGAAATGACTGTATTGTCCTCAGTGAGACCTGATCTCCTAAAATCCAACCTGAATGCATGCTGCAAGCTTTAGTGCAACCAGGTACCTCAGATATGTAAACATCATTTTCCGTTTTCCTCATATTAGAAATAAATTAATTTTAGAACAAATACCTATGTTTCCAAGTATCATTTTATTTTAGTATTATTGGTAGCTTTTGATTTTTTGTGTGAGCAATTTCCCAATATAAAACACACACACACACACACACACACACACATATACACACACTGAACTCTTCTTTGTCACAAAGAATGGTTGTGAGCTGCAAAGGCAATTCATGAAACAACCCTGACAGCACATGAAACACTCTGCACCCATAGTCACCTTCTGCCAAAGATATGCTTCATTATATGTTCTCTGGAACCACCAAATCATTGCTTTTAAGGAAAACCTGCCATGTATTATGTCATAGCCAGAAGACGCTCTATCTCAAAAGGTTTGCATACGTAATCAGTGTTAGGTAGACCTCTCAGCTAAGAACTACATTCCAGATGGTTGTAAATTAATTCATTAGAGTCATATTTGTGCTTTGGTTACCATCTTTATTCCTTTGTTTCAAGAAGCTTTCTATTTTAATCATTGCTGTGATTAGTAAGCTAAAAGTGCTTAATGATCACAAGTACATGTAATTGACAATAAGCAGCCAGTGTCACGACTGAAGAGGTGACTTTGGATCCAGGAAGCCTAGTTCAATTCTTGCCATATGACCCAAGGCAAGTCATTTAATCCTTTGGCAACTCTAAGATGATAAGTTGCAGATGAGTTGTTAGTTTATATCCGTAGAACTAGTTTCCAGATTAAAACCATAGAAAGTCATATAAGAATTCCATTCTTAGCTTTCACAAAAGAGACACGAACCCTTTAATATTTTCCCAAAATAAATTTTCAGTAAGGGCCATGGTCATTCTTACACTAACACGTAATTGGATCCTAATAACAAATTGACTAATAGCAAATCCCCATTCATAGGCATTAGCCCAAGTTCAGTCCTCTAGCCATAAGACTTCATGTGCCATGTGTTGACAATGTCTTAATGAAACCCAGAATTGTTTTTATTCCTAAGTGCTTTGCCTCAATCACCTTTAACTGCTGATTCTGTAAACTGTGAGCTCCCTCAACAGCTTTAGTCAATATTGGCATTTATTTCCTGAGCTCTGCTTCTCATTCTTTTTCTTTCACTGTGAAATGTGATGTTAATTGGTACTTGCCTCAAAGTATACAGTGTGAGACCAAATCAAATCTATAATTAATTTACCCCAGAAATCATGAACACCAACTGTATCCCATGACTTGTACTGACAATTTTGGTTATTAAATATGTATTTCATTAAGATGATTATATCCTGTGATCAGACCCTTATTGGAAATGCTTTTCTTTGTCATGACTCAATTAAAGTTCCCAAAATGATTTCCCTAAAGCTGTATTTCCCCAGAACCATACTTCTTGCTGCTTGCCTCTAGGTCCTCCTGGTCCCCCTGGCATTGTGATCGTTGAAGAGATCACAGAGAACACAGCCACTTTGTCCTGGAGTCCTGCCGCAGACAACCACAGTCCCATCTCTTCCTACAATTTGCAAGCTCGAAGTCCTTTCTCCCTTGGCTGGCAGACAGTAAAAACAGGTAAGAGGTGCTAATGGGGGGTGGGGAGAAGGAAGAAAGGAAGGGAGGAAGGAAGGGAGGGAGGGACAAAGGGAGGAAGGGAGAGAGGAAAGAAGGAAGGGAGGGAGGAGAAAAGGGAGGAAGGGAGGGAGGTGAATGAAAAATTCACAGTTTTGAACAGTGTTCAAAGTCCTGGCTAAGTGCTAGGAATACAAAGAGAAATCCAAGGCAGTTCCTGCTCTCAGGAAACTCACCTTCTAATATGGGAAAACAATACATAGAGAAAGTTTCAGTTGCAAGTCAAATACAAAGACCAGATGATAATACAATCTTTCCATTAATAAAACCATAGTGGTTTCTGATATTGAACCATTAGATGAGCTTGAAGCAAGGCCTATGGTTTAAGGATATACTGTTCTTCCCAAAGTTTGGGGGTTTGCCTGCCCATTGGTGGCAGCTGGCCCAAGCTGGGGCTGCAGGTAGTGGGAATGGTGGTCCCTTTCTCCACATGATTTGCTTCCCTTAATGATAACTGCAAGGGCCAGAGTCGAAGCAGGGTGACTGCTGCTGCTGCTGGTGGTGTATGTGTGTGTCTGTATGTCTTTTTCTGTGTATATGGTAATGAGTGGGTTGGTAGAATAAGAGGGCACTGCTATTGCTGAGAATCTTGGACTCAAAGTCCTGGACTCTCTCTACCAGGATCTGAAAGGAAGTAGTTTGACTTGTCTGGCAAATGCTGCCTCCTGTTTTTGCCTAAGGGTGATTTGCTGCTTCAGATAGGCCTCCAATCATGGGACCAGCATTAGCTGGGAGTCATGGAAACTTAACTAATAAGATAAGGAATCTCATCAACATTGATATGAACAATTACTCATTTACTGTTGTTTTCCAGTTTTCATTTCCATTGTTCTAAAAGAGTAAAGAATTAAATAAAGAATAAAACACCAAAGAATTCCTAACCCCTTTACAAAAGTTCTCAAGTTAAGTTAAATAAACAATTTATATCAGAAGTTCTGCATTAATTCTTCATCATGGTGGGGAAAAAATTCTGAGTTCTTATACCAGCAGAAAAAAAGTTCTGGTGGGTTCTCTCAAGCTAAATAGGTTTCATTTGTGATCTAATGATACAAGTGGCAATTTTTTTTTCTTCTGCAAAAGTTAGCTGTGTAGAGATTGATCACCAATAAGTTGGCCTCCAGATCATATAGCCAAGGTTACTCATGAAATGGACCATTAAAAAAAAAATCCCTCAATTCTTTAAAATCCTCTTCTGCTTCCATAATGATAGTGGTAAAGTGATAGGGAAGGGAAAAGAGTGCATTCAGAATCAGATAATGCTTAGTATCCAAAAATTTATTTAACTTATGATTCTTAATGCACAAGAGTAATTGAACCACATCTCCAATGATATCCTTACTATAAATGAAGTCATTTCCTGGATGAGATTAACTAATGAGAAATAGTCACCCCAATAAGTGGCCTGAAGAGACCCAGAAAAGATTTCAGCAAACATATACTTAGTCTCTGCATTCAGAGACATAAATAAGACAATACTGGTTTAGAATACATGTTATGTTAAAAAACATAATAGATGGTGCCAATACAAGCAAAATTACCTAAAAGGGAGAGGGAGAGTGGTTGAGAAACTAAGCCTGCAGAGAGTTTGATATGAAACTCAGCCAAGCCAGATCATTCTAACAATCATCTGTGGATGAAAGCAGGAGGACAAGAGATGCACAATGGAACAAGTCTTTCAATTTTTCTGTATTGACTCTTTCTTTGTCATAATAATAGTAGTGAGACAATGTTATTTAAAGTACACCACCTCAGTAATTTATTCGAACAAATGACAGTGATGCTTTAGAAGATGAAGTCAGAAAGAATGGCCAGATTTATGGGGTAGCCAAATCAAAAAACATCAACAACCTGAGTCTGGAGTCAAAATATGTTATCGTGAATCCTAGCTACTTACTGTGTGACTTTGGGCAATTCAATCTCCATCTCTGTTTCTCAATTTCCTCATAGCAACATTATCTCTAAAGTGCTTTTTAAGTTCAACATTTTGTATTTCTGATACACCAAGAAGAAACCTTTGATTTAAGAAACACGGAAGGCATTCCTTTTAGTATCTTTCCAGGGAAACTGTTTTCAAGGCATCCTTGGCAAAATGGCTAGTGACTTCAAGTCTGAAAGGCATGGGTTTGAATCCCACCCCAGACATTTACTAGCTATGCAGCTGTGGGCAAATCATTTGACCTCTCTCAGTCTTAGTTTCCTTCTTTGTTATATAGGGATGGTAATAGCTGTAGCAGTTACCTTACATTGTTATTGGGAAGATAAAACAAGTTAATATATGTGAATCACTTTGTAACCCTTTAAGTTCCGCATAAATATCAATTGTTATTATTTTAAAGATATAAAAATTGGAGAAGATTCAAAAGAATGGAAAATATCACACAAGGTATGATCCTAAAATAATAAAAGGTAACACAGAAGACATCAGCCACTACTACACAAGCCACCTATAGAGAATTTTTATGAAAATGGTCTATGAATATTTTTATTTAAATTAATTAAAAACATAAAAAGAGAATATGCAGGATTTTGTCCTTTTTTTAGTAGTCACTTCCTTTCTAGTGATAAAATTGATCTAGTGTCTTAGACACTCTTAGATGTCTATTATTTGTGGATATTAAAAAAATGGACCCTTGAAATAATATATTTTTTCTTAAAGATTTTCCTCAAATTAAGTTTCTCCTGCACATGTGAGAATAGAATATGAGTCTATAACAGGTGTACTGATAGGAATGACTTTGTTGATTATAAATATCAAGTAAGGCAAAAGACACAGTTTGTATAAACTCATCTAAAACTTACTAGTGTTGTGGAGACTTCCTAGTCATAGAGCACTGTTCTCTGAATACTTCTCTCTACAAATGGCATTTTGCTTGTTGTATAACACCCTGAACTCTGAATAGACTTCTCAATAAAATCTACAATAATTTGAAATAGGTGGGGCTAAATACCTACATACAAAAATAAAATGAGTGAAAAGCACACAAGGCCCAGAATAGCATGTACAGTGAGGTAGGAAGCTCATTAATTTAGTATGTGCAGGTAAATGTATTTGTTTTGTTTTGCTTTGACAGTTTGGTTTGAGATGTTGTGTTTGTTTGTTCATTTTTTAACTCAGATCTATGAGTTCATCAATATGAAGAACTCAATGTATAGAAATGTCTTCTCTACTTCCCACTCAAAATGATAATAGTCCTATAACTTAAGTCTTCGAGAACCCTGAACGTATAATGCCTATTGTAGAACAAACATTTAATAATGGCTCTATCCAACTATTGATAATTGTTCTACTTATGTGTTGCTAGATAGTACCATCCTCAGGTTTTCCTCTCTAACAGCCCTAAATTTAAGGGTTCTATGGACCCTGCTCTCCAGGTAGATCCAGTCTCTTGAGAGGGGAAAAATTATCACATGTGACTTCTGGAACTTGAGGAACATCAAGGGAGTTCATTTTCAGGGAGCAAAAAGTTTGGACTTTGCTCTCTGTTACCATGAATTATTCTGGCAGCTGACATCTAGAGTTGCCTCTCTTGCAACATCAGTTTGGTTTTCATTCCAGGAGAGTCCTAGTCATCATGATGGTACCATAAGGCTAGATGTCTGCAAACCTCTCTGAGAAGGAAGTGAGCTCATCAGAATATCAAAGATTTATCTGAGGTGTAATACCTTGCCCTTCTCTCTCCAGGGGAAGCCCATATCCTCACAGTGGTCTCATAAGGCTAGGCTCCTGTGTGCAACTCCAGTGAAATGACCACCCCAGCTATAAGCACAGTAGATAGAACACTAGACCTAGAGTCAGGAAGTTCTGCATTCAAATTCAGCCTCAGGCACTTACCAGCTGGGTCACTTAACCAATGTTTGCCCCAGTTTCCTCAACTATAAAATGGAAATAATAGTAGTGTCTACTTCTACTTGTGAGGATCAAAGAAGATGAACTTTAAAGTGCTTAGCAAAGTGCCTGGCAATGGTAGAAGTTATATAAAAAGTTAATTCTCCCCTTGTAGGCACTAGAGTATTCTGAGAGGCGCTCCTTTAGCAACTTCAGGATTGTTTCCCTTCTCAGAAGAAGGAAAAGGCCTAAGCCGCAGGACAATACTATGAGTCAAAGGAAAACATGGGGCTCTGCAGAAAGGAAAGAGAATTCTGTTATACCTTTATATATTTTCTGTATTGTTTGTGGATTTGGACATTCTTTGTCTTTTCTATATATTTTCTGTAGGGTGAAATAAAGGCTGTCCTGCACCAAATACATATACCCACACAACATAAAATAGATGATAACTATATAGTGTATGTATGTACACATACATTGTGTGTGTGTGTGTGTGTGTGTGTGTGTGTGTGTGTGTGTGTGTATAATATATATTTTACCTTGAACACTTCTTCAGGAAGTAAGACCCTTTAATCATATATGTAAGGATTTAGATTTGAATTATATTCAACTTCTATTTTGAGATTTCTCAGAAATTCTGGGCATATAAACCAAAAGAGGTTGATTTGGTGGATAGTAGCAATGATCAGAACCAGTCCAGGCTGGACATGGTGGCACAAACCCATCCCTTTTACTAAGGGAGACAAGGCTAGTGGATTGCTTGAGTTCCAGAGTTCTGAGCTGCAGTAGGGCTGAAGTCAATCAGAAGTCCACAGTGTTTGGTCTTAACATAGTGAGTCTCCAAGAAGGGGGAAGCTGGTATGCTGCCTAAGAAAGGCAAAGCAGCATAGGTTGGAAGCAAAGCAGATCAAAGCTTCCATGTCCATCAGCAGCGGGGTCAGGTCCCATTCCAACCCTCAGAAAGATATGGAGACTTAATCTCAAAACAAAAACAAAAACAACCCAGTCCAGGTTGCATTACATCATAATGTGCTAGGCCACAACAGTTAAATCTTGGAGGTTCTTAGCTTTCATAGAAACAGTTCAGTCTTGCAAGTCATCCCTTCCCTCCCCCATATTCTTTCTTTGATTCCCTGACTCATATTTAAGTCAAGGAAATATTGGAATACAGTTTGACCATAACTTATTTCTAGGTTCCACAGAACTTGGTAAGAGGATCTCCAGCTCCTATGCAAGCCCTAAATATAATAGTGCTTATGTTTGTTGCCAGAGGTGAAGGATTTCACCATATAGAAAATGCAAGAAATACAAAGAACGTACAAGAGCCCATTAACAATGCACAAAAAAAATTTAAAAGATTGCTGTAAACAAATTATAAAATTCTCCTCCTCTACTGAGTGCCACCTTTCCTCAAGACCCTGTACAGTCTCCATAGTCAACCAGTCAACAAGCCTTTCTAAATACTTAGTATGTGCCAGGAATTGAGGATTAAAAGACAAACCTGATGAAAAACTACTCTCAAGGAGGTTACATTTTAATGGGGGAAATGTATATACATAAGGATATACAAAATGACTAGTTTGAGGAAGGAAGGCTCTAGTATCTGCAGGTGGTACAGATAGATAGCATTTGAGTCAATTCTTGGAGACCATTGGGAATCCTGCAGGTGAAGGTAAAGAAGAAAAGAATTCTAGGTATAGGAGACGGCCATTGCAAAGACACAGAAGAAATGGAAAGGTAGCAATGTGGAAAGGGGGGGCAAGGGGGTTGGGTGTATAACAGCAAGACAATATAGCTGGACCATTAAGAAAGAAAAGACTGTCATGTGATTTTAAAGAGTTGACACATTACAAAGAGCTGTTTTTTCAGTATAAGAAATGTCAAACAGTGTCAGATAGAGTCTTATTTGTTAACATAATTTTTGCTTATTTGAAGATCTTTTCCCACCCATTAATAGGTCCATGTGGTCTCCTTAGATCACATGGGAAGTCTAAGTCACATGTGGTGGGAAGAGCTTTCTGAAAGGGTGGAACAGGAAGAGGTAGACCTGGAGCACAGCCGAGAGGAAGTAGACTCATCAGATCTGAGAGAGAGAGAGGAAGCAGGCAGCTGGCTGTGAGTGAGAGAGGGGCATTTTGCTCAAGGGTATTCATTTGTGGGAGGGCCTGATAATGTGTTGAGAATTCTTGGTTATTATGATGGATTTCTTTGTTGCTTTGATGAATTTGGCTTTCTGCTGTTTGAATAAATATTTGGGGGTCTGTCTTCCATGTGGAGAATCTGTTATACTTTGCAATTCAGAAGTGTGCTGCCATATTCATAGCTGCCATAGGTTCTGTGAATATTGTCTTGGCATTGTAGTTTGGAAAGTAGATATCTGTGAGGACTATAATTTTCTGGTTAGGCCATGAAGTAGCACAGCTGGCAAAGCAGCTCTAGACATGTATTTAGAATTGTTTTACTACAGATTTTTGAGGCAATAGGCAACCACTGGAATTTATTTCGAGCAGGGAGAATAGAGTGACATACTCAGATTTTGGGTAGAGGGTGTATTAAGTGGGGAAATATTTCAGGCAGGGGCCAATTAGGAAGTTATTGCAAAATCTAGGTAAAAAGTGAAGAGATTCTGAATGAGAGTGGCAACTGTGTCAACTGAGAGAAAGGTATGCATGTGAGAGATGTTGGAGTCAAGAATGACGTAAGGTTTTCACATCTGGGTAACTGGTGGTATCCCTAACAGTAATGAGAAATTCAGAAGAGTGGCAGGTTTTGGAGAGAGAAAAAGAGTTATGTTTTGGACATGTTTATTAAAAATGCTTCTGGGAGACACAGGTGAAATGTCTGATTAGCAATTTATGATGTCAGAATGGATCTCAGGATAGTCGCTAGCAATCAGTAGACATGAGAGTTAGCTGCTTAGAGATGATCATTAAAACCATGGGGGCTGATAAACCAGGCTGCAGAGGGTTTGAAAGCTAGAGGAGGAAGGAGATAAGCATTTATTAAGCACTTACTTTGTGGTAGACATTGTACTAACAGTTTTAATGTATTATTTCATTGGAGTCTCACAAAAATCCTGTGAGTTAGGTGGCATTATGATCCCCATTCAAAGTTGAGGAAACTGAGGTAGACAAAGATTAAGTGATTTGCTTAGGGTCACACAACTAGTAAGTAACCCAGGCTGTATTGGAAGGGAAGTCTTCCTGACTCCAAGCCCGACACGCTATCCATAGCGTTACTATGGCATACATAGTAATAATAATTTTTTAAAAAATCCCAAATGGAATGAAATGAGTATTAAATTTTTTAAGAAAGATTCATTCTTAGAGAACAAGTCTCATGCCAATATCCATGACAATTGAGCTTCTATGGTTAAATTTTGGAATTGAACTGGCCATTTAATGAGGTATTGCCTTTCCTAGTCCCTGACTCTACACACCAAATGCTTCCTTCAATTTGGAAGATAAATAAAGTCTTGTGTAGACTTACTCCCATAAACACTCCAAGGATTAGCCATTGTCAACAGAGACATTCTTTCACTGTAAATAAGGAAACTGATAACCCAGTGAACATCCCAAACTCTCTTTTGAACATGACAAATGGCCACTGATTTTGTCCCTAGGATAGTGACTCATTTTTTGAAATGAGTAGCCCGGAATATGAAGGGATGATGAAGTACCCCCATATAACAGATATTATATCCAGTTGTGGGAGGGAAATTATTTTTCTCTGGAATCATCCCTCTTCTTTATGATAAGAAGTAAGCAGCTTCCCACACCCCCTCCAGTTGAACTCTATGTCTTTGTTTCATGAATTGCCATAGGCAAAGAATCTATCATCTAAATGGCAAGCCTGATGGTAAATAGCCTCTCCCACTTAGCTAGACTGGACTTTTATATCAGAAACAATCTCTTACAGGAACATACTCAAAGCCTTTGTCCCTTGGTTGAGGAGCTTCCATAGCTTGGTGCCAGGTTTCAATGAGTTTTATAAAAATATATAAATTCAAAGTCCTTGGAAAATTGAAAGGAGTCTTCTAAAATGGAATTTTAAAAGGCATTTGTGATTCCTTTTGTAACTTTCATCAGGTCCCATTTGAATGCAAAAATATGAGTAGTAGAATTCTTCTCTTTAGCAATTCAAGTAGAGGTGTACTTAGATGCTTGACTGAGCACATCCCATAGTTAAGTGACAAACCCTAGATATAAGTAAAAGCAGTCCCTTAAAGCAGCCACTGAGAATAGAATCATTTTTTCCTCCTGAATGAAGTCTAAAAGCAGCCATAGCAAATAGACATTTTAGCCTGCAGGCCACTCTCAGCTAAGTCAAATTACTTTCCCCTTAGAAAATAGACATTTCATTTATGTTACCCAGCAAGTATAGTGAGTTGATTTCTTTGACTGGGTCTACACAGAGCAACCAATTGTCTTGGCTGCCTTAACTTTCAGTCCTATACGCTTTGGGATCATTTCTAGTTTTAATTTTTCACCAAGGTGCCTAACATTTCTTTAAAAAGACCAATGGGCTAATTATTGTTTTGGTATGAGGTAGACTTCAGTTCTAACTAGTTTGTAATTAACAAATTTCTCTAGTTATCTTTTCTTTAGGAAGCAGTGTCAGTGAGATAGGGTCCCTCAAGAAATGCAGAGTTTTCTATTTCCTTCAATCTCCTCCTGTTTCTTCCTGGGAACACAGCCTGCATGTTTTAAACAGAAATGTCCCCATAGTTACAGAAAGTATATCTTTGCAAGAAGAAAAATAATACATGGTTATAAAGGCTTTAAAAAGATTTGTTTGGGAATAAAAGCTACATTATCTTTAATCTGCACAGGATTTGTGTTTCAAATCAAAATCCTAATAAAAAAGATGTTTGTCCCTTAATCTGTTTCACATTGCGTGCAATTTCATCAAAAGTTTTAATATCCTCCTCAAGCTTTTACAATTATTTCAAGCCCTTACTGTTGACGATGAGCTTAGAAAATCCAAGCTAGATTTCTTTTTTGTTTTTTGGGGTGTGTGTGTGTGTGTGTGTGTGTGTGTGTGTGTGTGTGTGTGTTTTGTTTTATTTAAAGGTCACCACAAACTGAAAATCAGAGGCAAAAGATAGTGTTAAACTGAGAGCAGGAACTCATACCTCTTTTTAATATGAAGACTTAAATGTCATGACTAATAAATGAATGTTTCATCAAGATTCAGAAATTAATTTTATAAATGACTGTCTCACCTAGCAGTCTGAGCTAAGATCAGATTTTATATGTAGCTTACAGGGCACACATCCTTACACATCCTGACAGAGAAAAGGAAGGAAGAGTAACATCCTCTCATTCACTTCAAAGCTTTCTGGAGATCTCAAGTGCAACCACAGTGAAGAAACATCATTCTCCAATACTTACATCAGGCTTTGCAAAAGTCCACTTTAGTTATGTTAAGCTGTTTCCAAGCTCTTACATTCTTGGGGACAACTTGATTATGCCCAAGCAGAAATTTTCTTTTTCATTTTACTAATGTCTTTTGTTTTTCTATCATCTTAATTCCAAATATGTCCCTTGCCACTCTGCTCAAAGAATTATCCCTTATAACCAAAAGTATAAAAGAAAAAGGACAAAACAATTCAGCAAATTTTAGGAACACATTAGTCAAATTTTCTAGCATTTACAATGTGCTGTACCCAAGGTCTTTCATCTCTGCAAAAGGGAAAGAAATGTGCATTTTCTCTTCTCTGTGGTGAAATATAGTTATTACAATTTTATACTGTTCATTTCCAGGGTTTGTTATTGTTTTTCTTTCCATTTAAACTCTTATAATCATGTGTGTGTGTGTGTGTGTGTGTGTGTGTGTGTGTGTGTGTGTGTGTAATACACATATTGCTTCACTTGTGCTATACACCTTGCTTTAGTATACTTGCTAAAGAACCCTAACTGGGATCACTGAGTTCAACTCGACTGAAACAAGTGAACAAGAGCAAAAACAAATATATTCTAAGACAATAAATTGAAGAAAAGTGACAGCCTGCATTGGTAAGGGGAGTTTCCTCATCTGAGAGTTCTTTATATCAGTTAAATCACAGATCCAGTCCCAGTTCCAATCCTTAATCCATACTTAGCCCAAAATAGTTCAGCTTGGATATAATAAATTAAAAGAGACAGTATAATGTGGTGGGAAAAACATCTGAATTTCTAGCAAGTATCTTGCCCTCAGTCTTCTTTTTTTCTTATTTCCTATTATTAGTTCATCATATTTTAGTGAGTTGGCAGAGGTATTTCACTATCTTTTGAGTGTTTTAGAGAGATTTTTCATGAAATTTAGAGTTCAAAGACATTTTAGCTGTCACCTAATAACCTAGCTATCATTCAATCCAACCTCTGAGAAAATGAAACACTATAAAAAATTAAGGGAAACTTGCTAGAGTTCACACCAATTCAAGTGGTCCTTCCATTGCACTACTTTGACTTTCCACTTAATAGACAGCACTGCTTTGCTCTTCAACTCACAAGGTCCCTGCTTTGATGTCTCGTGATGGTATAGAGACCCTGGTTTCTCCAAGGCAATGTCAGGGGATCACAACCTGGGAAGGTTTTAATAAAATACCTGTAATGAGTCATTGTCTAAGAATAAACATATCTGATCTGGAATCAAAAAGGTTTGTCACTAGATGTGCAGCTGCTAAGTAGTGAACGATTTCAATCAAAGCAGTTTTTGGAAATATATACTAAGGTATCAGGGCAGTTTGGTGGCACAGTAAAGAGAGTACCAGGACAGGAGTAAGGAAGACCTCAGTTCAAATCTGGCCTCAGACACTTACTGTACAAATCACTTAACCTTCTTTGCCTCAGTTTCTTCACTTGTAAAATGAACTGGAGGAGATGGCAGACCACTGCAGTATCTTTGCCAAGAAAACTCCAAATGGGGTCACAAAGAGTCAGATACAACTGAAACATCCAAACAACAACGACAGCAAAGATATTAATGGTAGTAATTTACATCACTGGGGGAAATACCTTCTCTCCCAATGAAGACCCATATCTTTTGAAATTTGGAAGTAATATTTTACTGTTTAGAAAAAAATTACAAAATGATCTCTACTAAGGATGACATTCATGCATATAAATGAGTAATATAACTATTGATTATTTTCAACTGTCTTTGGTAATGTATGAAAGTATTTATTTTCTGAAGGTTATTTTTTCATTTTGCTAATAAGTCTGAAATGGAGGTCATGGTCATATGTCACAAAACATTCTGTATTAGCCTAAGGGTAATGTTAGTGGCTCTGATCTATTTGATTGGTATTTAAAACAGAATACGAACTTTTTCAGAAATCTCAGTGGTTTGAAATTTGATTCATTTTTCAGTCCCAGAAGTCATAACAGGAGACATGGAATCTGCCATGGCTGTGGACCTGAACCCCTGGGTAGAATATGAATTTAGAGTGGTGGCAACTAATCCTATTGGGACAGGAGATCCAAGCACCCCATCTCGAATGATCCGAACTAATGAAGCAGGTGAGAATCTTGAAAACTGGGATTCCTTATCTGGAGCAATTCCAAACAACTAAGAAACACCCCAAAAAGGGGGCCAGAAGGTCTGTTTCTAAGAAAAAAAAATTAAAGACTTTATTAAATTGGTGTGTTTAAACATTAAAAGACAATATTCTTTCTGAATTAGGGTCTTTTAGTTCGACAAAACTAGAAATTCAATTCAATAAGTATTAATTGAATGCCTATTGTGAAATAAAAAGACAAAGGGTAAACAATGCCTGCCCTCAAGAAGGTGACATTCTACTAAATACAGAGAGATACAATGTGTACACAGATAAATAAAGAGGAAGTATTTTAAAGAGCATTAATTTCTAAAGGGTGTGGGAGAGGCTTGATCCCTTGAAGAAGTAACCCTTAAAATGAGGGTCAAAGGAAAATATGATTTAAGAGAGGCAGAAATGAAGGGAGGATATATAGATTATATGTCATAGCTAGATAATTAAATTGAAATTTCTCAAGGGCAAGAACAATTCAATGGTCTATTTTTTTGCCTTGTTAAATTCTGAATCTGAAAGTGATCTATATTAATAGTAATCTGAAGAATTAGCATTTGTTTATGAAGAACATATCATGTCAGATTAAGTTTCATTTACTTTTATGGTAGTTAGTAGACCTTTTCCCTTGAACCTCTCATAGCCCTTGGTCTCACAAATTTCTAATTCAGTTTTCACATAATATTTTGTAATATGTTTGTATTATGATTGTGTTTTCTCCTTCCAATAGGTAGATCTATGACAGTAGAGATTGTGTTTTATGCAATTATTTTTTAGTTCTTTCTGGTACTACACTACAGAAAGATGATATAAAAAGGAAAAGGGTGGCTGCAGGGAGGTCAAAAAGGATGAGGATTGAGAAAAGGTCATTTGATTTGGCAATTAAGAGGTCATTGCTAATTTTGAGGAGAGAAATTTTGGTTGAAATGATGAGTTTGGAAGCTAGATTACAGAAAATTAAAGAGAGAGTGAGAAGAAAGGAAATGGAAGCATCAGTTACAGATGACTTTCTCTAGAAAGGAGGTGGATAAATCAAGTGTTTTTTGAGCATGAGAAAAACTTGGGAATGTATGTGGACATTCGGGAAATAGCTGATAGACGAGGACAGATTGAAGGGAAATAAGAGTGGGAATTATAGAGGAGGCAATCTTCTGGAGAAGATGGGACAGGACAGGATCACTTGTGCATGTAGAGACATTTGACTTGGAAGCCAAGAGTCAAGTCTACCTCTTCATGAAAAATAGGAATGAAGGAGAAAACAGTGAGAGAAAATATCTGAGTCATGTGATGTAAGGAGGAGGAGAGAAGAGGAAGCTCTGGTTTGGGGGGTTTTTTTCTCAGTGAAATATGAGACAAGGTTCACAGCTGAGAGGGTAGGTAAGAAGAACAGTGTGATTTGAGGAGAGATGAAAGGTCTGAAAAGAGTCCCTGTGGTGAGGGCGATAAATTAGGGAGGTGAAAAGGGATTGCTTTGCTTCAGTGAGGACTCAGTTAAGATTAGGTAAGACGAATTTGGAGAGCACCAGGTTGGCGTGGCTTGGGGACTTTTTCCCCCACCTTTGCTCAGCAGTATATAAGTAGAAGCAAAAGCAAGAAATAATGAATGTAATCTAAAACTGAGGCTTAGCAGAGCAAGACAGATGTATACCAGAACATGAAGATACAGGGGCAAGCTACACAAGAGAAAAGGACAAAGTAGACATTACAAAGGGCAGATTTCAACCTACTCACAATTAGGGCTACCCAAAAATAAAATGAATGGGATATCTGTAAATTATTTAGTTCCTCATCACTGGATATTAAAAGAGAGGCTAAAGAAGCAATTGCAGAAGAATTAGGGGAGGTATCTACACATCAAATAAGGAGTTGGACAAGACCATCTCTGAGGTCTTTCCCCATTCTATGTGTACCATTTCATTTTTTTTCTGTTACTACACATTGCCTAGGAGTTGGGGGCGGGGGGGGGGGGAAACTATTCACACTGCAGACATTTAAAATTTTTATTGACATTGAATCAGATAAATTTTGTAAACATTGTTAGATATTTATACTGACCAAATGTCCAGATTTTTTGTTTTTTTGGGTCACTAAGATAATCAACTCTGATCCACTGCAGAGCAATCTAATCATCCCTTGGTACTCAGGGGTGCTAGTCTCAGAAAAGAATTCCTCCCCAAATGATCTATCACACAAAGATAGATAGATAGATAGATAGATAGATAGATAGAGACAGACAGACAGATAGATGATAGATAGACAGATAGATAAAATATAAATAATCACACAAAATAGGAGATGGTTAGATTGTTGTACTACAAAACAGGACTTAAGTAATCAAGATAAGTGAAAGTTAAAATAGTCTGGATACATGGAGAGAAACACCTTTCTTCCTTTGTCATTTACCCATTACATATTCTTTTTCTCCCAGGTTTTTTTTTCTTTTCCAGCATGCAAATTTTAAATTGAACATTAATTGCCTGGTTGGGTTTTCATGCTTTCATAAAATCAGCCATGCTTTCATTGTGTACAGGTGTTCATTAATTAAGTACATAATAGGTTAGTCATTCTTCATTTTATTTACCTGCTATGCAGATATCAAAATGACTGGTAATCATAATGTGATATTCATATCCTTTTTTAAAAAGCATCCCTGATTTTGCATATTGTTCATTGTGTTTCAACAAAGCCAAAGATTACTGCTTAATTCAAGAGTTCTCTATATATATATTCACTTATTAAACAAACAATCCATTTCATATGAGTTATCCTTTTTGTCTTTTTTTATAGTATAATCTCCACAGTTCTATTAAAGAATACTTTTTAGAGGTTTAGTAAATACATTTTTCCCTCTAAAGACTAAACTATGGTCAGGCCATTTGATGTTTATCAATACCTAAGAAATGCCGCACTTTAGAAGATTTCTTTCTTCTTTTTCTGCAAGTTTACCTCAGTCACACGATGTCCATATTTTTTACCAGGAGCTCTACCCATACATACTTGAAACCCTTATAATCTTACTTAAGAAAGTAAGGAAATCATATGAAAAAAATGCATAAAGGACTGTCAATTGAAAGAGGGTTAAAGGCAGCTTTTTCTGCCGGCATTATGTTTCCCAGGTTTGGGTACCACATGTTGTTCTGGAACTGTTAATGCTGTTGAACCCCATGTTCCATTTGGCCTCCATTTCACCAGGAAGCATGAATTAGAAAGAACACTGACAGTATTGGAATTCTTATCAAATGACAAACTGTACCTCATATGTAAATCTCTCTTATAAATAAATACACATCTAGAATTCTAAAAGATGAGCTGTTCTAATCAACCAACTATATTCTGAGATTTAATTAAGGAGGCTTTGGGAGGAAAGAACTAAAGATGTTTTGTTTCTTAATATGAATCCTATTTATGAAAAGGCAGTACTGTATGCAAGGATGAGTGCCTTAAACTAAGAATGTTGAGAAGTAAAATTTTCCAAGTCTTAGCTCTATCTTAAACTAACCCTGAGACTTTAGGCAAATGACCTAAGCTCCCTAGACCTTTATTGGCAAATAACAATATTTTTCTCAATAATGCAATATGATCAGAAATCAAAGAATATCACAGTCTCTGAAGAATTAAAGTTGAAGATCACCTGAAGGGAAGACATAGTGGTTGTAATTGACTATAGCAAATCAGTAACAAGAATGGAAGAGTATATTACATGAGAGAAGTGGCATAAAATATATTGTTGGAGAGACGTATAAATGGGGGAAAGAAGACAGACCAGTCACACAGTAAAAACAAGAATTGACTTTTGGACAGTTCATTCATATCTGAAATATTTAGAAAACCAGAAGGAATCCTCAGGACAGTGAGCAGCTCTGTCATCTCTGGAAGGCCATAGACAAGAGTCACCCAGGATAAGAAGGCATGGTTGGATTACAGCCTGTATCATCAATAATAACAGACCTAGTGAACTATTGAATTAAAGTGGTTGGCTAGTATTTGATGATCTCATGGTTCTTTCAGCTTTGATACATTATTATGAAATTCTAGTATGATTTTAGGGTTTTTTTTAATTACAGATTTTAAAAGTTTCCTCACTGCATGCCCATTAAAATCTATGTTATGTTGCCTATCACATCATCATTTTTGAACTTTATTATGAATTTATTTTTAGGACAACAAAAGACTAAGGACAGAATAAAGAATGAGAGACCGGTTAAGATACAGATACAAGGATGGGGAATAGGATAAATAAGATCTGAAAGATTAGAATCAGGTTATGGGAACCCAGAATGACAAGAAGTATTTTATATTTTCCTACCAAAAGGCTCAAATAAAGGAGTTCCATGACTATAACAATATTCATCAATTTACTCCATATTTAAAGGCAGTAAAACTTTCAAAATTGACAGGTATATCTGTTGGCATTATAGGAGGCAGAAGAATTCCTAGAAATCAAACTTGCTCCTGGAAGTATCTGTAATCATAATGTAATACTCTTACTAGCTCGGTGACCCTGGGCAAGTCACATCACCCTGTTTGCCTCAGTTTCCTCATATATAAAATGAGCTGGAGAAGAAAATGGCAAACCATTATGGTACCTTTGCCAAGAAAACTCCAGATGGAATCATGAAGACTCAGACACAACTGAAAAATGACTGAAGTATGAGTAGGAAGAGGGAGAGTGAGATGAAATTTCTCTAAAATTATTGAGAAATTTTAAAATATTCTGTTGGAGTAACTGGAAAAAGGTAAAATAAAGTGGTAATTAAATAAATATGTTAGTTTTCTTCATCTACACAAGTAAACAATTTATTTTAATAAATAAAAGAAAATTGTTTTCTGATAGATTAACAGAAGGGAAAAATCATAATAAATAATAAACTTCAAAGGCAAATACTCATTTGCCAGAAGGAACTGGGTGGCCTGTAGAAACTCTGCAATACTTTAGCAATAAAATTAATTTGGTATCATGAATAGTGTTCTGGATTTATGGTCAGGAAGACTTGGGGTACGAGTTTTCAAGTCTGCCATTTGCTGTGTGATCATATGAAAGTCAACTTCTTTGAACCCCAGTTTCCTTACCCATAAAATGAGAATGATATTTGTAGCATCTTTCTTATAATGTTATTGTGAATTCCAGTGTTTAGTTCAGTTCCTGGCACATACTAGGCACTTAGTAACTGTTTATTGATTGAGGCTTAAGTGAGATGAAGCATGAAAGTGTATTGCAAACTTATTATTAATAATAAAACTGCCCTGGCCTCTGCACATATCTTCTGTAGTTTTTATTGGAGGTTTGTAAACAGAGATAAAGTATTGCAGATCCTATTTAGAATAAAATCTGCCTTATCTGCAAGGCATAACCAGCTTTGACTGAGAGTTCTAATTTTCTTCAGCGCCTATGAGAAGAAAGGTCTAGAGCAGAGAAATGATGATGAGTACAAGGTCTGAACATGAAAGGAACCAGTACAGAGAGAAGGGCTAGGAAGGAGGTATGGAGTTCACGAGTGTTTCAAATACAGCTTGGACCTTTCTTGTGTTCTTTATTTTAGTTTTA
The DNA here is from genome assembly GCA_028658325.1 of Potorous gilbertii. Lineage (NCBI taxonomy): Eukaryota > Metazoa > Chordata > Mammalia > Diprotodontia > Potoroidae > Potorous > Potorous gilbertii. Next base: position 127,685,689 of record CM053771.1, on the reverse strand, counting down.
GTCCTTTTGTGAATTAAATGCTATCTCTACTCCATTTCTTCTTCCTTCCACCCTCTACCCTATTCTCTAAATCCTCCCCACCCCCACCAAAAAAGGGGAAATTCATACATGTGCAAAGCAACTTGACTTGTGTCCATAGAAAAGTCTATTAGCCTATTGACTTTTGACTTTTGTCTAGTTAGCAAATGAATTTTAAAATGGACAAATGTAACCAGATTAAATAGTCTTCATTTCTACGGTTATTGTTATTTATGGGATGGCATACAGTTCAGAGAACTCTGTATTTCTGAAAATATACAATGGATTTTCCAAAATATATGAGCCAGCTTCTGCCAAAGGAGGAAAGTTTCTGCCAAAGGAGGAAAGATGCTCCTAATTTACAACAGAAGCATCGAATTTTAGTTGAACAGCACCCTAGAAATCACTTATTCCAATCCCATCATTTTTAGAATGGAGGAACTAAGGGTCAACTTAATTATGCAACTTGACTGAGAATATACAAGAATTAGACATTCGATTAGACTCCAAGTTTCCAGATTGCTAATAAAGTTCTTATTCTACCACACTGCCCTGCCTCCCATTAGGAATTTCTAGGAGTCCACTTATGATTCATTCTCAAGATTGATTCCACGTACAGCAATATGACCTGTCACACTGTTTGGTTTCACACAGGCAAACATTTTTTAAAATTCAGTTTTATAAGCCTCTCCACCACCTACCACCCACAAAGTACGCACACTTTCAGTTACATTTTCCAATCTTTGTCACTTATCCAAATGGGTCACTGGTTTACTACAAATCTCCTAAATTACTTTGCCTTTCCAAGGTCTCTAAATAAAGCCATATTATTTAATGAGCCATGGTAAACACCTACTGAAGCAGAAATTGGAATGATTTCTAAAGAGAGACAGTTTGATAGATGGGTTCCTCCTGCTTCTTTTTATTTAGTTGAATCCTAATTTAGTATTTAATATTTGGTTAGTGGATGGGCTTTTGATACAGCTATTATTCCAATATGGAACTCTGTGACATTCTGGCATACTTAAACTGTGGTCATTTGCTATGATCTGGTCATTTCTGCCTTTTTCGCAGATGTTCTCAGCCCATTATTTGAAGCCCGCCAACACACTGAATTTCACCATGCCAGACATTGCTTGGAAGCAGTCAGGCATTTGCAGCCTTGGGGCAGGGCATCCATTATATTATCTATTCATGGAAGAGCATGGCTAGAAACAAAATTGAGAAGAATCAGAGTTTAACCTGCTAATCGTGCATGCAAACTTGATTCTGTGAGTTAATAAGCTCATGACATTTATCAGTAGCAGCTCACAGAGTATGTGAGAACAAAAATCTAGCTGCTTAATTCTAAATCAGGTCTTCCTTGCATTACACTGAAAAATATGTCCAATTGAAGAAAACTAGTTACTTTGACTGAAAGGGTGTTTCTATGAATGTGACTGGAAAGATAAAAGCTATTAGCTATTCAATTGATTTCATTAATTTTATGCTACCAACAAGAGCCATCTAACCGTAGAATATGAGAACTAGAAAGAACCTGCAAGACAATCTTGTCTCACTCCCTCATAAAAAATATCAATTTTTTGTTAATAAATATGAAGGTTATTAAATAACTAAAACCTCTAAAGTCAAAGGCATCAGTCTGATTAGATGATAAGTGGGATGGTGAATATCATTGTGAATGACTCTGTTGCACTGTATACAACTCTAGAGGAAGTATAACATTTTTTTTAAATCAGAGAGAAGGGTTCTTTCCCTTAGGAAGAGATTGGGCTTGTAGCCCTTCCTCAGAAATGATCCCATCCCACCCCCAGATTCATTTAGGTAGTAATGACTCTTTTGGTTACCATATTCAGGCACAGGTAGGGAAGCATCTTTTCCATTGACCAATCATATTCCTCCACAAGGACTTTAAAGTCCTGGTTTCTGGAAAATTAGGGTCATTCATTCCATTAGGGCTCCTTTTCTCCTGGTGATAATATTACCCACATATTGCAAAGTTCCATATTCCATAGACATCCTAGGGGTTCTTAACTTGAGATCCATGAATTTTTCAATGTTGTTATAATTGTTTTTCAACATATTGGTTTCTTTTTGTAATCCTATGAATTTTATTTCATACATTTAGAACATTCTGAGAAAAAGTCCCATAGGCTTCCTTACATTGGAAAAGGGATCTATGACACAAAAAGGGTTCAGAACTCCTGCTCTGGTAGAATGTAAATAATACTCCTCTGTGTTTTTCATACTAAATAGCCATGTGCCTCTCTACCAGTAATTAATAGTCATTCATCCAGGTAGATCATATGTAAGAGTGAATTTATTCTTTATGAGCATATCAATATCATTTTAAAATGATATGCTGTGATATAAAGGCAATGCTGAAGTGTAAAATTGCTAGAGTAGCTGTAGAGCCTGGAAAATGATTCCTTTTAATAGTTTTCTTCATTTAACAGTCTTTCATTTGAAAATGTTCCCTTTCAGCTATATATTCTGTGGTTTCAAGCAGTGGAAAGAAAATTTATTCCTTGACACATTTATTCTTTTAATAGTTATTCATTTGAAAAAGTTTCATTGTGTAACTATATATTTTACAGTTTGTTAAAGAGATTCACTCCTTTGACAGGTTTATTTTTTTTAAACATTTGTTCTTTTAAGTAGGTTCTCACTCCATGATGCTGTTAAGAAAACTCTTCTAAAATGAAGTTGCCAGGCTGTTTCAAAGAAAGGAATAATAGTTTCACCTGTAGCTTCATTGGGGCCCCACAGTCAGATGGCAGCATTCTGTCAGAACTGAGAGAAGTGGGTCATATTCAGCATAACAACAGAGAACTAGCTATAGCATTAATTTAAAATCAGTCATTACTAGATGGACAGTAAGAGTTGCACTCAACTGAAAATGAATGAATCAACAAGTGTACTTAGAGGCAACTAGGAGGCTCAATGAATAGAGAGCCAGTCCTGGAGACGATTACCTGAGTTCAAAGCCAGTCTCAGATACTTACTAGCTGTGTGACCCTAGGCAAGTCACTTAACCCTGTTTGCCTCAGTTTCTTCATCTGAAAAGTCAGTTGGAGAAGGGAATGGGAAACCAATTCAATATCTTTGCCCAGAAAACTCCAAATAGGGTCACAAAGAGTCAGACATGACTAAAATGACTTAACAACAAAATGTACCGGGGGATTAATTTGTTAGAATTATTGTACCTTGATTTTTCATATGTATACCAAAATCAAATTCAATATTAGTGAACCCTAAGTATATATTGTCTCCTAAAGGCCCTTCAAATTACCATATATTTACTACATGACATGTTATAGTCTACTGGGTTGTAGGGTCCTTGGAAAACATGGAGATACTTGATAAATGTTAGTTAAATTGAATCTAATTGAATTGACCATACCTTCCTCAGTCTTCTCTGTTGGATGATTATCTTTCTCATGCACCCAAGCACTGATGCTCTTTAAAGTCAAATCCTGGGACCTCTTCTCTCTCTCCCTCCCTCCCTCCCTCTTTTTCCCTTCCTCCCTCCTTCTCTCTCTCTCGCGCTCTCTCTCTCTCTCTCTCTCTCTCTCTCTCTCTTTCTCTCTCGCTCTCTCTCTCTGCGTCTGTATCTCTCTCTCTTTCTCTCTGTGTCTGCATCTCTCTCTCTTTCTCTCTGTGACTCAAATGTAACCATAAGAAATCAAGAGGAGGGATAATAGTCAATATTCAATAAGCATTTCTTAAGCACTTTCTATGTGCCTACATTATGGTAAACATTGGGGATAGAAATGTGGAGGAAAAAAAACGGTCCCTGCCTTTACCAAGCTTTAAGTCTAGACAAGACAAAAAAGAAAGGTGAAATAAGAGAGGAGATGAAGTATTTGAGGAGGAGATACCCAGCAGGGGTAGGGAGGATGGGGGATGCTGGAGAAGCCAACGACGCCCAAAATGAGTGAGCAAGGTGGGAAATGAAGAGAAGTCTGACACTAGATTGTGAGAGTTATGACAAAAGACTATGAGTACTGAAAGAGAAGGAAGAAAGGGGGAAATACACTGAACAAAAATAAACATCAGTGTCTCAGTGTGTCTTTGATAGAAGAGCTCCCCTTACTGCCATAGGGGAAACCTTTTGGTCGTTCTGTTCCAATTCTGTGTTGCACTTGAGCTAAACATTTATTTCCCCCTGCTCTTCATACATACTTGGTCCACTTTGATTTCCAGTCCTACACATTCTTGGTGATGTCTTTTTTTGGGGGGGAGAGGGTCACTTCCTACCATTGTTAGTAATATGCTACAATACAAGAATTAATTTCATCTCCATATTTTCAACTAATTTTGCAAGAATCAGGGACACCTAAGTAATTTAGGCACTTAATCCTTTCCTTCCTATAATATTAAAAAACCCTATCATTATAGGTAGAATTGAAAAGTAAAAGAAATCAAATTTTGCCTCATATGTTTTACTGGTTATGATTGATTACTACTTAACATCTAAATAAGGAAAGCACAAGTAACAGATTTAGAAATTGTGATTCTATTTACATTTCTATTTTAAGGGTAATTATTTGCTTATGTAAAGCATTACACCTTGATTAGAGAGTTTAACACACAAAAATGTATGATGGGCCTAACTCCCTGGGTAAAATATAAAATTTGTAGAAAATTTTAAAACATTTTAATTTATTACAGGTTCTAATCAAGGCACAAACTCTTACTCAAGCAAATGTCTTGTGAAATGTTGGTATGAATACCAACAATGTAAAAAAAAATCTTTTACCATGACACATTTATTACTGAAAGGTATGTTTTGAGCATGAATAATTTAGAGTTAATTAAATGAGTTGCAATGCCAACAAAAAGAAAAGATTTTAAACTGAACATTCTATTTTAATTTTCACTGGAAATCCATTTAAAGGTTTCTGTATAGATTTTTTACTCATGCAACCTCATCAGGTCATGTGTTGGTTTACATATGGGTTACAGGGAGCAGGTGTTACAGAGGCCCATCTTAATGGCAGAAAGACCTGAGCCTTTGGTCTAGGAAGTCTAGCCTTTGGTACATACTACTTTTGTAATTATTAGCAAGTCATTTATCTTCCACTGCTTAGACAACATTTCTAAGACCTAGGCAACATTTCTAAGACTAAAAGTTGAAGAGGGGTTCCCATTCCTGGTATTCCCTACTTAGATAAAATCACAGATATACACATACATGTATGTATATGTATATATGGTTATGCATAGGTATATACATGTCTATATAAATGTAGTTCAGATATAGATATATGTTCATATACACATATACCTTAAATTGTTTCTTTAGTGAATATACAAGATAAAATACAATACAAACATGCTAGATAGAAAATTAAGTATTCTATTAGTTTATGCTCAATAGAACATCTTAAACAAATTTCTACAATGGTTAATCTCAGAAAAATTATAAGCTGTATAGCATCTCCTAAAATGAGGCACGTAGATGGTACATTGGACAGAGCACTTGGCCTGAAGTACAGAAGTTCAAATATAACTTCAGACACTTCCTATGGCTTTGGGACCCAGGACAAGTTATTTAACCTTGGTCTGCTTCAACTGTACAATGGGAATAATTATAGCTCATAACTTCCCAGAGTTGCTATGAGGATCAAAAAAAGGTTATTTCTAAAGTACCAGCACAGTTCCTAGCACATAGAGGGTCCTTAATAAATGCATATTTCCTACCTTAAAATTGTATCAGCTATTTAATATTGGTCATATTTTTGCTATGCAATGGAAAGGGAGATTTCCTCCTATACCTTCCCTCTCTAATAATGCTAAAGCCCTAGCAAATGCTAAAGAAGACTCTTTTCATCATTCTAAAATAGCATTGATCAATTTCTGTTACTAATGTCTAACTATTCTCAAAGTCATAGACTGAAATATTAAATGAATCAATAGAAGTATCTAACATAAAAGCACAAGGATTTTATATTTTTGTTCATTACATTTATGCATGATGTATCCTTTATTGTTTCAATGGATCTGTGATTTCAGCTGTGTGAGTACTCCTTCCACAGAGGCAGGTTGTTACCCATTCTGTGTAATCCATGCCTATATTTTTTCATCAATTTTCCATAATGCATCTAAGCTTATGTACTAGAAATATTCTATACCTTTCAATATTTCAAGGATACCAAGACAACACTCAGACTAGCTAGCTTTTATCCCTTACTCTTGAAGCATGATCAGTTCACCATCTTTTCAGATCATAGATGGCTCTAATTAGACCCTTTTCTCTATTTCATACATTGGAGTCATCAGTGCTGGTGTACTATGGCCACATGTTTCTCCATTATTTAGGGGGTATAGAGTTTATATACATTTGATGCCCTTCATATGTGAAGTTGAAACTGTTAACCTACTGATGGTGAGGAGTGAGGAGTACACTGTTCTTTTAATTTTGGGTATGGATTAGTGTCATGCTACACATTGTCTCACCCAGTTCTTCCTGGGGTCATCATTTGCAAGATGGTGCGTTTAGGAATGATTTTGGAAAGGACTCAAGCAGACATGTCCATATGAAGATTATAGTATAGCTTTTGTCTCATTAGCAAAGTGCTGTAAACAGATATGTATGCTGTAATATCAACTATATTTACTGTAAATTCAGAAAAGTACATTTTGCGTTTGATAGGCAACAGCATAATGGTGATTTTAGCTTGAATTTCAGCTCAATCAAAGATCAGCTGAGTAATTATAGAAAATAAGCCAGACCTCTCTGAACAGATTTCTTTAAAACATAAATAATAATACTTGCACTACTTACCTTTTAGAGTTGTGTAGAAGAGGTTTAATAACCATCTTCAATTGTGGAAGTTCTACTTATCTTCCTCAGGAAGCCTCCAGGAAGCTACTAGATTGTTAATAATATTCTTCCCTCATGGCAATCTGTAATATTTTTAATGTCCTTATCTTATATAGCACTCTGAGTTCTCTCTGTTGGTATCTTATAACCTTAGTGAATTGTAAGCTCCTTGATGTCAGGGAACAGTCTCTTCTAACTCTCTCTTTTTCCTAACACCTAGAATGGTATCTGCACATAGTGGGTGCTTAATAAATGATTGTAAACCTTAAAGCATTTGAAGTAGAAATAGAAAGGCATGTTTATTATTGTTGTTTATTTGAGCTCAACTTGAACAGAAATGCAGGATCTTTATTGTGGACAAGTTTAAATAAAGAGTATTCTTTCTCCCCACCCCCACCATTTTTTACTTATAGTTCCAAAGACAGCTCCTGCTAACGTAAGTGGCAGAAGTGGAAGAAGGCATGAATTAGTGATAGCCTGGGAGGTAAGAAAGCTTGTTTCTCTATCTAAGACTTTATCTTGAAGTTGAGGACAAAGACATTTTCCCCCATCAAAATATGACCCATACAAAGTACTTCAAGTTTTTTCCTTTCAAATGAGGGTATGCCTCAGTTTGGAGCCTTTTCAACTACGATGCCCAGAATGAGCTTTTCATTCTGTTTTTCACAGCAGCTACCCAGGTGACTTTTCTCCAGCATTGTGATACACCTTCACTTGGGATTAGTTGGGCAAAACTTCTCAGAGGTGTGTTCAGACCCTTGGTTTATGTGGTCTGGTGTTCATTGATTTTGCTAATCTAATCCCTCCACACATATCCTTTCAGAGCTAAAATAGGAGATCTATGTATCTTCAACTACCCCTTACAGGAAACAGCAGATATCTACTTTTCATTCATTCACCTTTATGAAAAAGTAATTTATTATCAAAATATAAATAGGTAACATAGAAATAATTATTAATATACATACATTTTGTTTCTTTTGGAAGTAAAACAAAAGGGAACATCAAAACCCAGGCTTAGTTAGAAGCATGAGAGTTTTCTAAAGAAGTTAATTGATCTCATCCCCGAATAGTCTCTCAAAGTGTTTGGTACATCTCACACTAAAACATCTTCCCTTCTTAAGAATCTTTTCACAAAGCACCTTCCTTTTTCACCATTTCTGTCTCTTCTTTCTTTGAGCTTGGAAGCTTTAAAGTTTGCCTCTGAAATTTAACAAAATGTAAACTTCTTAACCAACTGGGATTTGGACTCTATATCTAAACAAAACTGATCAAGGCCTATTTGCCACTGAAAAAGTAAATAAGATGTCATTTTTCCAATCACAATAAGAATTAACCTCTCCATATATAAAGTACCTCTCCTATAATAACTAGGCTGTCAAGTTTTTTATAATTTCTTTTCTACCACAGGCTGTCACTTTTGACGAAATCTCAGTTTTCTGGCTGCTTGAATCATCTATTTTCATTTATTTATTTATTTATTTTATATGACAAAACCCCATTTGAACACATTTACATGTGACATGGATATAAACAAAAGTTTTAAAATAATTCTAATGCAGTTTCCTTCCCATTTCCTACAGAGCTGAACCCCAGAAAGAATAGATTATAAAATATCATGTTGACATCTAATCTTAAAATTCCTGAGAGTGACCACATAGACCTACTGAATAGAACAGATGTTTCCCAATTTAATGACCATTTAATTTTGCCCACTGGAACTTGGGACCCTGGTAACATTCATTTTATGATACAACTAATTGAGAGAAAATAATATTTTAATTTAAGGGATGTCAGTACTAGACAGTTAAAATGAAAAAAGAAAGAACCAAGTGTTATCAACTCATTGCCCAGGATTGTAGAGGATTAATAAATATATTTTAATTTGATTTTTCAGATGTTATTTTCAAACCCTTTGATTTTGCAGAACACTTTGGAGCAATTATGCGATCATGTTTTTCAATGTGCTATTTATATTCAAAAGTTATTTTTTCTTATTCATCTTACACATATTTATTACTGTGTGATTTGCACATTGCATTGTCCTAGGTGTCTGTGGGGCTACAAGGTACTAGGTTCTCTCTTTAGAAAGTCATTAATTTAAAGAGATTCATGGTAAACCTCAAGTAGGTGAAAATATTTAATGTTTCTGATGACTAATTGCACTTTTCTTCTTCAGCCAGTATCTGAAGAGTTTCAGAATGGAGAAGGATTTGGCTACATTGTGGCATTTAGACCCAATGGAACCCGTGGGTGGAAAGAAAAAATGGTCACTTCATCAGATGCTTCCAAGTTCATCTACAGAGATGAAAGTGTACCTCCACTCACTCCCTTTGAGGTGAAAGTTGGAGTATACAATAACAAAGGGGATGGACCTTTCAGCAATATTGTGGTCATCTGTTCAGCAGAGGGAGGTCAGTTTTCAAATTTCTCTTGCAATTTTTTTATAATTCCTAAAATCAATCCAAAATAAATTCTCTGTTCAGGTAATCAATTAAATAAAGCAAAAGCATAGCTAGAATTGCAACTTTTGCAACTGAGAATTTGACAGACCACTCCAGTGACACTAAGGTGAGCCAAGTGTTGAGCGTAGAGTTAGTATACCCTAAATTCAAATCTAGACTCAGACCCTTTCTATCTGTAGGACCCTGGGCAAGTCATTTAACCCTTCTGAGCTTCAGTTTTCTCGTCTTCAAAATGCGGATAACAATATCAGCTACCTCTCAGAGTTGTTTGAAGGATTTCATGAAATAATATATGTAAAAGGCTTTGCAAATCTTAAAGCTTTACTGAATACTACTTTATTCAAAATGCTGTCCTAGAATCAGTGGGGAATACACAGAAGTATAAGATAATCTTTGTCCTTAAGAAGCCAATAGTATAACTAAGATAACTTCCTCCCCAAAAGTAAGGAATGGTAAAAAGCAATATAAAGTTAATGTCAGATGAATTTAACAGTTGCTAAGTACTGTAGAAGTCCCTAATTAAGAGTCCTTCAGGTTCTACTGCTCATAGAAAACTTCTTGGAATGGGTGGAGCACGAAGTGGGCCCTTAAAGTGATAGATGGGATTTAGCTCAGTAAGAGTGCAAGGAAATGTCACACACAAAGTCACCAAAGCAAGAATGTTCAAGACCATTAGAAAAGGCAATGAATAGAATAGTTTGAATCAAAGCAATCAGTCATACAGGTAGGTAGTAGGAAAGGTATGGAATGGTAAACTGGGACCAGATTGTGGAAGTCCTTGAATGCCTTGAATGTTACTTCCTGGGACATGTGGTATCACTGAAAGTGGAGAAACATGAGCCTAAGATGATAAAAGTCTGAATTAGAGAGATGTCAGAGAGAAGCAGATAGAAGAGATTACAAAGGAAGAATGAATATAGCTTAGTGACTGATCATAAATAGTGCAGAAAAGAACAGTCACAGATCATACCAGATTTCTTGGTATGGAATATAATTATGAAATATCTATATCCAGAGGACTTAGAATGATCCATGATTCCTTGGTCTGGGTACTTCCCCCACCTTCGTATAATGTCATCTGCCCACACTGTGTGATGCTCATGAATTAAAAGTAATGGGTGAGTCAGGATATTATTTCCATGAGGTTACACTACTGTCTAGCATACCAGTAAGCTTTCAATAAGTATTTCTTAATTGATAAAATGGATGGGAGACAAATTTGATACTTCCCTCCTCTGCCTTTTCTCAGCATAGGTGGAATGATTTCCATTTCTCCATTCACAACTTTCCTTTTTATGTGACTAAAACCAGTGTAAATTTTTTTTCAGGTGGGTGGGGTGAAGAGGAAATAGCAAAAGCATGGCTGGGACCTCAACTTTTAAGTCAGAGCATTTGGGAGACCATCAAAGAGAAAGTTGATTCCTTCCTATTCTAGGAAGCCACAGTGGTATCAGTCCATAAGATTAAAAAGGGACACTCAGGCTCTTCTAAATAGGTTAGAGATAAAATGCAAATTTAATTTTACCCATACCTGCCCTACTTGAGAGAGAGAATGAAAAAACTGAATACCTTTGAAAGTTAGTTTTAGCCATTATCTGTTCATGTGTGAATAGAAAACACTATTTAAGTTTATTTACCTCTCCAATCACAGAACATAAATGCACACAAATGCAACTTGAGTTGCTCAAGAGAATTATTTGTCTTCAACAAAAATATTTTTTCCCAAAATAGAAAATAGAAAAGAGAACCATACTGTGAATTTTCCCGGACCAAATGAGCTTATTTTTGGAAACAAAAGTAGTTTCAGTTTTGGGTCAAATGCAGTTTTTCATCTATTTAAGTTTTGTCTTTCATTTTCATAAAATATAGCAACACTTAGAGGCAGAAACAGAAAGCTTATTAATAGAAGCACTGCTGCTGTGAAGCTACATGGAAAGATGAGAAGTGGAATAATCAGGGCCAAGAACCACTGTGGACTTAATCAGTTTGATTTGCATCTGAAGTATATGGGACATAAGGGAGACATGCCCATTAGATGTCCTACAGCTTTGCACTTTTCACCTCTTTGGATTTCTAGGTAGCTTAAAAGGAAAGTTCAAAAAAGTAGTATTACAGTTATATAATCCAGAGATCTCCAAGGTAGAAATACATCAATAATACGTAATATTGTTTAGCTTGTCAAAATTCAAAGAAAAAAACATATTTGCTTGAGGTCTGTGTTTTCCCAAGTAGCATATTGTTTCTTACTTATCACACTTATACCACCTAGGGCCATATGAGATGAAGTCAGGGACTTTGTTCAGCATGCTTAGTGTGGTTCCTCTAGTGCCATCATGAAATTCTTGACTTGCAAATTCTTTGTCAACCTTTACTTTTAACTGAATGACTTCGAGAGTCTTGATTTTCAATATCATTTCTCCTTAAACTGGAAACAACTGGCCTTTGGAGAATTCTTTGCAAATCTCTGTGGAAAGCATGTACACTTCCAACCCAAAAAACTTCCTTTTTTTGTTAGAGCTTATTTCAGCATAATGCATAAGCTGATTTATCAACTCCACCCACATAGAAGAACATAGGAAAATTATGGTGTTGGGCCAAGATTTTATTCTTTTCTGGCAATGAAACTCAAATTGACATTCTTTGATCAGTAATTGCATTCACTAACATGGTACTGGGTAGGCAAACTGTATTTTCCTGTTGTTTTTATACTGTGATATTCACATAAACAATTCTCTCATGTGGACTATGAAGTCCACACATGTTTCAGTCAGTTATTCTGGTTAGAGTAAAGCTTCTTCTCAATCACTATGTTCAAGAAATGGAGTACTTTGATGGATTTGGAACATGAGGACCTGAGTTCAAAATGGGTGTTCTGTTACTTATGACCCATGTGATCTTCAGAAAGTAATGTAACTTCTGATCCTGGTAACAAATTAGGTCTACTTTTTAAGAACCGGCCTAGTGAAGCACAGAGAGGATTTTCATCAGTCATCTGACTTACCAGTAGGGGATGAATTCTTTAGTCATGAATACTCATGAAACAAATTACAAAAATTCAAAATGACCCTTAGTCATTGACAGAGTTAACTGTGTTGTATGCACAAAGGCACAATAAGCCTTGTGTCAAGGGGTATTTGGTTATTTCACCTTTCTCTGCATATGATAACCTTTTGTAAAAAAAAAAAAAAAAAGAACATGAAGATAATGAGCAGGTTGCACCAATATCCACTACAGAAGATAATGAGTTACATAAATTCTATGAAAATTCAATAAAATCCTCTAATTTAAGTCAACATATATTTTAATATCTGCTGATTTTTATATCAATTTGGACACGGGAAAGTCAGTAAAAGTGAATTTGAAGATAAGTTTCAGAAAAAAAATGAAACACAACAAAGCATTTAGGTCTATGAACTTTTTTTTTCTTTTAAGAAAAGAGTTGGCAGGTGCTTGACATCTCAAACACATACACACACACACACACACACACACACACACACATACACACAAATTATTATGTGAGCAGGACTCAGAGTCAGAGAACATAAGTTAAAATCACTTTTCTGTGACAGTGGCTAAGACAAATGAGGGAGTTAGACTAGACGACCCCTGAGATCACTGTCAAACTAAACCTATGATTTTGCAATGATACTTAGAATTGAATAACCAAAAATAAAGAAATAAAAACAGGAAAAGACTAGTTAATAATGTGGAAGTTTCAAATAGGCCTCCTGAATACAGTTTATCATCTTATTAGTGCAAAGATCAAAATTAATGTCATTTTCTAAAAAAAAATAAAATGAGATATTAAACGAGTTGAGCAATTAAACAGATTCCAGACTGAACCATCTTAACAAGCAATTGATGCCCCCAAATAATAAATAGTTAAAAGTACATATATTGACATAGATTATCATTTTCAATGATTTTTAATGAATACAAATCAATCCTCACAACAAAGAAACCAAGAGAAGTGGTCAGATACCTCAGCCAAGGATACCTCTTGCCAAGCATAAAGACATTGCTCTAAGGCCAGAAATCTTCCAGAGGAGGATGGTGGAGGATTATGAACATTGTGTAATTATTAAAGAACAAACAGTGTTGAAAGGAAGATCAAGGTTACAGAAAGCATAACAGGAGACCTTATTAAACTGAATCATCTTAAGGACATTTAAGGATGAAACTGGAAGAAGGAAAAAATAGATGGAAATTTGGAAAAATTTGTAAAACCAATAAATTATGCTACCATCAGAAAAGTCAACATTTGAACTTAATATCACAATACCCAATTTTCTACAGCAAGAAGTAGAAATAGCACTGAAGAAAATCAAAGATAGGAAGAGGATCCGTAACAGAAGTATACATAAATGAGGTTCATATTATGTACAACATAATTTTAAACTATTGAAAAATCAGTTTTGAGGACATTCAAAAATTCATTCATTCATTTTTTCGAGTGAAAAAAAGTTTGAGAAAAATATTTATCAACAGCTACCAGCCACCTTAACTATTTTACTACAAAATTTTTATGAAAATAATTTAAACATATTGAAGAAATCTTTAACTAAGGCACAAGAAGTGAAAACATAGATTTTTGCAAGTGGTATTCTCCAGCAGATCACATCTTTATAAACATGCAATTGACTAAGAGCTACAGAAATAAAAGCTCCCAGAGTTGTCATGGTTTTTTGACTATGGGAAAGCAAAGATTCAATAGAATAAAAATCATTTTACTTTTCTCCACCAAAGTGTCTCCCTTGTGTATTTTGAAATCATATAAACTTCCTTGAAAGAAGTAAGAACTTTGATTATCAACACCAAACAAATCATAAAATGGGGAGCTGTATGATTTCTAAATGTGTTTACAGCAGTAAGGAGGATGTCTAAAACAAAGTCCAAAAGGAAAAGGGCTTCCCTACAGTTGATGACAACTTTCAAATGTTCCTCTTTGTAGATAGCATTGCTGGTGATCTCTTCAAAACCTTGAATATCCTAAATTCTGACAATTTATAAGCAACAAAAAAAGTTCAACCTAATTATCCACATAGGAAAAACCAAATAGCTGAAAACTGCCTATTATTCATATTATAACATGCATTCGGATGAACAGATGAATAGCTAATCCATCAGTACACACACACAGACACACACACAGACACACAGTGATTATAGTGTGTGTGTGTGTCTGTGTGTAAGATATAAGTATAGATCTTAGACAGACACTGCAAAATCCTGTTCACCACACCCTAGGGTGGTAAGAATAACAAAGTTATACTTTCATGTTAGATCACATTACTCTCCAAGAGTGTCATACCCAAGTATATCAAAAGGGACCTTCTCACCCACAATCTTTACCACAGCTTGCTTTCTCTACTTTGGAACAAATGATTTAAACACTTTGAACCATACCAAGCCAAAACTAAACATATTTAATGCCAACATATAGTACCTAGATTTTGATTCCAGGACCCTAAGGAGAAGAACTGATCTTTTCCCTTCATTTTCTTTTTCTAATAGCAAAAGCTGTGTTTTCAAATACTAGAAATGACCGAGTAACCCAAAAGAGATCTGTATTTCAAGGTAGAAAATCAAACTCTCATATACTTCCTGTTGCTGGAATACATGAAAGTCAAACTTAAGTCACAGTTTTTACATAGTTTACAAGGATCTTCCTTTCACAAGGTAAAACAGCACAGGATCAGACCATGGCTGATGAGAAAAGAGAGAAAAAAGAGATTTCAGTGAACTGAAGGTACCATAGATTGAAATATCTTCTGACCCTCTGAATTTATTTCTGATATTCTTAGTTTTATGTTTATTTTTTTCTAGTGCATAGGAGTATGTACTTGCTTTTCTTTTTATTTAAACTAAAATGCCTAGTTCTTCATTTAGGAAAAATGGTATGCAATTACATCCTCATAAATAGAGCCTCTGCAGCTCAAATTAAAACCACACATTCATGAGGTGTTATTCTCTGGATCAGTTTTTAGCTCAAACTAGACTCAGTGGGATTTATGTGAATCTGAAAATTAATAAATTGGCATATTAGTTGTAAAATACAAGGAATAAATTTTCTGTCTTTGCCAGATGATCCATCTGGATTAGTGCCTGTAAAAGTTTAACTACATCTGTCTTCACTGAATTTTTAAATAATGAAATCATAACCCTTCTACTAAGAAGTTTATTAAACTCTCCTTTGATTAATGCTTCTAACCCCCCTGGGAAGTCAGATGTGTAATCAATATTGCAAGCACATCCCCCCATATTATTTGGAGAACTCCAGCTGCTAGGTCACTTATTACAAATGTATCATTTATATTCATGAACATGGTAATGCTGTTTAAAACTTTTAATCTAACAGAATCTGAATTCTATCAATCAGCCTGTCCACTCTAAGCCCTAAAATGTAGAGGAGCCATCTATCAGTTAATTAATATCTTCATACTTCTGTATTTTTAAAAAATCTGATTTCATTATTTTGAGCAGTACCTCTACTCATGCAAATAGCAACCCTTTCATTCCTTTGTAGATAGTATCATGAATTGCTACAGCCAATATTTCATCACCTAGTGACCAAACTATGGATGATAAGCCTCTCTAAAGTTAGCTAGCTCTTTGGTCAACAAAGAGATCTTGTTACTCAGTTCACACTCAAAGTGTTTTCAACTTGAGAAGACCAACCAGAACTTATGTTCCGTCGGCCTTTTAAAATGCGAAATCTAGCTATTTTTCTTTCTACATCAAGATGAGAGTTATGTGTAAGACTTTAATAGACTGAGATCTTCATAAGCAGCAGCAAAAAGTAGACTTTTTTGCTATTTAGAATAGTTTTGCCCAATGTAATCTAAGAAATATGTTCCCCAACTTGTACCAACATGCCATGATGCCTTCTATTCACCTTGAGAGCAATAGGGACCCATGATACTTGAGAGTCAGTAATACAGGAAAGCAACATGGTGCAATAGAACGCAGGGTATCTTTGGAGTCAAAGGACGTGAGTTTAAATACCACCTCTAAACACTAACCTGTGTGGTAAAGAAGCCACTGGACTTCTTTGAGCCTCAGTTTCCTCTTCTGTAATATGGGAGAGTGGCCTCTGTCTTTAGGTCCCAAAATAGATTTGATATCCTATGAAGTCCCTTCCAGCTTTGAATCTGATACTATGAATAGAAGAAAAACTTATGTGAGGGAGCCTGAAGGAAACTACAGCATGTCAAGTTGTTACAGAATGATGAAGTAGACCAGAAAATAGCAGCAAAAAAAATTGATGGGATTCCCCAAGATATACAAACAATTCATTCAAGTTTGACTACTGGCCCAGACTACTTTTGTTTGGACAATTCCCAGCACAATATAGAAAGTATTGTTCAGAAGGCTACGAGATCTCAACGGGTCAGACGATGAGGGTAGAATGAAAAAGAAAAGGAAAAAAAGAAAAAAAAGGAAAGAAAGCATTATTTGTCTGGGGCATTCTTTCTCCTTCCTTCCTCCATCTTGCCACTCTTTTGTCAATTATTGAGAAGAGACTGAGCAATAAAAGTAAAAAATGTTCAACATGCTTCCCCTGTCTTCAGATAAAGAAGACTGAGAATGGAAGGTGGGGCAGGGGGAAAAGGGTAAAAGAACTCCATCATCCATTTGGTGCAACTATGCAGAACAAATAAGTCCAACCCTAAGCAACAGCCAAAGTTTAGATGCTCTTTGGTGAGTTCTATTCAGGTAGGAATTTTTACCCACTTACCAAAGTAGCACAAGAGAAATTTCAGGAAGCAACATGATTGGTGCTATTTGTAACATAGCGAAGAATCTCATTTGGGAAAACATAAGCCTGCGTACTGAGGAAATAAAAACTACATTTCTATTACTTCAACTGAGCTGCAGTCCATTGAGATCCTGCCAGGAAGCCTGCAGGACAGTAGAAGCTGCTTTTGGGAGAAGTGATTAGCAGGCACCTGGTCCCAACAGGGAGTCCAGCAGTCCTAAACTAAATGACTGCTTTTTCTGAAAATAGTTTATTTAAAACACATACATGTATGCGCGCACACACACATACATGCATACACACGCATGCACGCACACACACCTTATTTCTGTTTGAGAATTACTTAAACCTTCATTAGGGAAAACTCTAAGAAACAATTCCTACCTTTATAAGAAAAGAGAAAGAAAGCCAGCTACCGAACCACTCATTTTGTACTTTCTGAAATTATTAATCCTGCTTTAATCTTCTCTAACAAGGACACTGTTTTTAAAATACAAAAATAAGGAGATGCATTTAATCCACACATGTTAGCACTGCAGTCTAAGAAAAGGCAGTATAATTATGGGATAGAAGATCACATTCAAAATAGGATTCCTGTTAGAAGGAATCAGATCTTAAATTGTGGATCAGGATGTACTCACTTTAAAACTCCCTCATTTTCTTTCAGTGACTAGTGACATGCATTAATCTAGCAATTAAATAACAGGTTGGTTTGTTTGTTTGTCTTAAAGGAATGTTGTCGGTCTCCTGATCAGAGTTTTAAACATGGATCACAATTAGAAGATGCTTTTTCTGTCAAAAGATGCCCAAATAGTGTGGGGGTCGGGGGGAGCATGAAAATACTAACCGTGTTAAGTAACACATTCAGAGAATGCAAGAAAGTGTAATCACAATTATGCCCAATATCTAAGGCACAGGACAAATGATATCTATATAAATACGTTTGCCAAAAAATTTTTATTTGGCATAGAATGTGGCTTTATTCTGGACTTTGCCACAAGGAAAGCCATATGTAGTAATCATATAAAACAAGCTCCCTAATATCTACTTTTGAAAAAGCTCTTTAATTAGCTTCTTTGAGTGTGGCCTAACTTCATGTCATACTTTTTTTTTTGGACAAATAAGGAAGAAAACCAAGAGTCACAGGGAGGATGTAGTGGAGGATGAGTCAAACTCAGGGTCAGGAAGAACTGGGTTCACATAGAACTTCATAAACAACTGATATAGATAGATAGACAGATGGATAGATAGATAGATAGATGGATGGATGGATGGATGGATGGATGGATGGATAGATAGATAGGCAGGCTGTGTGGTCCTGAACAAGTCACTTGAGCTGACTGACAACTCTAACAAGTGGCAGAGTAGGTGCCAATCTATTGGTGGAGGGAGGTCTTTATCTGGAGTTCTCTGTACCAAAGCTGTCTAAATTGATGATGATGCTCATATAGAAAACTACAGAAGGTTTTTCACAGGACTTCCAAATCAATCTGTAACTACCCTCCTGTAAAAAAGAGAACAATCACAAGAAACTGTTGTTTGATGTTGTTTGAGGACTGTGATGAAATGCTACCATCTAATTTAGAGATCACTCAGGTCTGGAGGTTTTCTGTGGACCACACTGACTTTCTGCAGAGCGGATTGAGTTCTTCTTGGTGGTGTCTGGGCATCATCAACATTTTCACTGGTTGGTTGTCACACATTTTTTGAATTATTTTTGACTCTGTTGACAGAACTGAAATTTGGCCTTTATTCTCTCATTTCAGTCTGACCCATGTTTGCTATGTACTTGGCACTCACTGTAGCAGTGGCAGAGCCACAAATTCAATGTTCCTCACAGAGAACATAGCCAAAAACAAAATGCATTCAGAATCAGAAACCATAGTTCACCTTCTGAAACTATTGAAAAAGGTCACAAAATATAAGAAAGAATGAAAGGATGGGTCTGTGTAGCAGAACGGAGACCTTTGAGAGTATTTCCTACTCATCATAGATATGTCTTAAAAGTCAGTGCCAAGTTTTAAAATCCCATGATTCATGACATATTTCTTTGCATCTGATAGAGAAGAAATACTTTACTATGTAAGACATTGAAAAACAACAGCAATTAATTTAAATATGGGCCTTGCTACAAGATTGTGTGTTATACCATTCCAAAAGTAGCCAGCTAATTGATGGATAAGGTCAAACTTCTTCCCCCTCCTATTGTGTAGAGAAAACAATCAACTGATGACTGAATTGTTTGCTTTCAACCAGTTGAATCACTGCCCGATGCAATTCAGTTCCATGAGCATTTAATTTCCTTCAATGAGTGAGCACTGTGATTCTCTGTGATGCAACTTCCTAAATTTGGCATCTTCTGGATGACTGTGCTGACATCTACAACATGAAAACAGAGATGCTATTTCATAGCATAAATATATTCCTGAAAATAAAGGTTGGGGATTGTGTATTACTTTTCTTATGAAATAAGTAATTTTACAAAATAGATCATATAAATATATTAGACAATTTTTCTATTTCATGAAATATTATTGTGAGTCATTTTTTTAAATATTGGATGCTTCTATGCTGATTTGAATTCAGAGGTCCTGGATTTGAGTCCTGGATCTATTCCTCCCTACTTCTGTGAACTTTATCCAGTCACTTCCCCTCAATGAGCTGTGATGTGCCTGCTAATGTGATGAAGTTAGCTCAGATGACCTCTAATATTCCCTCCACCTGTAAGTCTGTAATCTTATGATTCTTCACCTTTATTATTGCTTAATTCGTGTTCAGTATCTATCCAGATCCCTATATTGCAATGATATATAAATCAATGAATTTTAGAACAGTTAAAAAGTCAAACATCAAAGAAATGGTCCTATCAATTCAAAAGTATCCTTCAAACTGGTTATGTAACTGACCTGACCAGTTATTTTACTTGTGAGTTTCATTAAAAGATTTAAGTTCATAAAGACACAACCTGAGTCTCAGGTTCTCTACTCTACCTATAAAGAAAGAAATAATTTTCCATGTTCCTTGCTTCACAAAATTGTTGAAGTAATTAATTAAAGCTTTCAAAATCTTCCTATTGATGCCCATACCAAATTCTCCAGTAAAAAAATAAACAAGCATAAAAGCATGGCACCATTTTGATGCTCTAATAACAATACCTCTCTATTGATGATTTTCAGGTGCCAAATAATGAACTGTATGTGTAAATTAGAGACCACAGGGAGAATCCTATTCCCTGCAGTTAGAGAATTGTGCTAGCAAAAAATATACTTTCCCTGATACAGATGAGTTCAACAATTAATTTGATTTGTCCAGTGAGTGATTCATTGGCCAATCCAAGGAAATGAGACTTTTATTTACTTTCCTAAACTTGCTAATAAGAAGTTATCAATGAAATATGACACAGATGTAGCAATCCAGTAAAGATCATTCTGTTAATCTCATGACTGGTTTTTTGTTGTTTTATTGTTGGGTTGTTGTTTTGTAATAAGTATGGTGTTTTATTTCATGCGGTACAGTAAAATGTAGTAAGTCTATGACAGGTTCTCTTGCAGTACCATGACAGAGATGACTTGTTCCAGCGGAAGTTTATTATTTCCTTTCTCTTAATACAGAACCCAGTGCTGCTCCTACAGATGTCAAGGCTACAAGTTTGTCTGTATCAGAGATTCTTGTTGCATGGAAACATATTAAAGAGAGTCTAGGAAGACCACAGGGATTTGAGGTATGAACAGAACACGAGAATGATAAGCTTTGTTGTTTTTACTGGTATAGCATTCTCCTAAAACTGTGGTTTTGTCAGACTTCAACAGAATCATATTCCTCATATACTACGATGAGTTCAATAATTTTCTTACTTTCCGTTTCATTAATTTCTTTTTTGACTTTTAAAATTCCTAATTTGGTGTTTAAATGAGAATTTTTAATTTGTTCTTTTTCTAGTTTTTTTTAGTTGCATGCAAAATCTTTGATCTGTTTTTTTTCCTCTATTTTATTATTAGCATATGCATTTAGACATACACATTTTCTCCTGTGTACTGCTTTGGCTGCATCCCATGCTTTCGTATGTTGTCTCATTGTTCCTATTCTCTTTGGTGGAATTTTTTTCTATGATTTTTTTGACCCATCCATTCTTTAGGATTTAATCATTTAATTTGCAATAAATTTTAATCTACCCTTCCACAGTCCTTTATTGAACGTATTTTATTGCATAATGCTATGAGCAGGATGCATCCAATATTCATGCTTTTTTTGCCATTGTTGTGAGGTTCTTATGGTCTAGTATGTGACCAATTTTTGTGTAGGTGCCATGTACTGCAGAAAAAAAGGTATATTCCTCTCTATTCCCATTCAATTTCTCCAGAAGTCTATCATATCTAACCTTTCTATGATTTTATTTCCTTAACTTCTTTTTTTTGTTAGATTTATTTAGTTATGAATGCTAGAAGTTGAGGCCCCCAACTAGTTTGTTTTTGCTAATTCCTCCAGTAGCTCATTTAACTTTCTTTTAAGAATGTCTATGCTAAACCATTGGGGGCATATGTGCTTAGTATTGATATTACTTCATTGTCTATATGGCTTTTAACAAAATATAGTTTCCCTCCTTATTTGCTTTCATTTTGTCTGAGATCATGATTGCTACAACTGCTTTTTGTTCACTTTAGCTGAAGCATAATAGTTTTCTTCCAACCCTTTACCTTTACTCTGTGTCTCTCTGCTTCAAGAATGAAACAACATATAGTAGGATTCTGTTTTTTAAATCATTTTGCTATTTAATTCTATTTTATGGGTGAGTTAATCCTATTCACATTCACTGTTATGATTAATTTATTTCCCTCCATCCTGCTTTTGTTACTTTTTTATACTTTTCTCTTTCTTCTTTCACTCCGTCCCTTCTCAAAATTGTTTTTCTTCTAACCACCAACACCCCCAGACTGCCCACTCTTTTATCAGATCCCCCCATATATACTTCTCTCATTCCCTTCCCCTCCTTCTTCTTTGTAGGGTGAGACAGATTTCTACACTCAACCAAATGTATATGTTATTCCATCTTTGAATCAATTCCAGTGAGAGTGATTCAACCTTTGTCAGTCACCCACCGCATCTTCCCTTCCACTTTCAAAGCTCTTGAATGCCTCTTTTATGTGAAATAATTAATCATATTCTACTTCTCCCTTCCCTCTTCTCCCAGCATATCTTTTCCTTACCCTTTATTTATTTATTTGGATATCATCTTCCTATAGTCATCTAACATCTATACTGTTTGTATGTGTACACTCCTCACTGCTTTAAGAAAGACAAAGTTCTTAGGACTTACAATATTACCTTCCTATGTAGGATATAAATAGTTCAAACTCATTGAATCTCTTATGATTTCTCTTTTCAGTTTACCTTTTTATTCTTCTCTTGAGTCTTGTATTTGAAAGTCAAATTTGCTATTCAGTCTTGTCTTTTCATCAAAATTTCTTGAAAGTCCTCAATTTCATTAAATATTCATTTTTTCCCTGAAAGAGTATATTCATTTTTACTGAGTAGGTGATCCTTGGTTTTAATCCTAGCTCATTTGACCTCCAGAACATCATATTCCAAATCCTCTGATCTTTTAATGTAGAAGCTGCTGATTTTTTTGTTATTTTGACTGTGGCTCCATCAGATTTGAGATGACTCTTTTTGGATGCTTGCAATATTTTCCATTTGACCTGGGAGCTCTTGAATTTGGCTATACTTTTTCTGTGAGTTTTCATTTTGAAATCTCTTTTAGGAAGTGATTGGTTGATTTTTTTTCTATTTTACCCTCTGGTTCTAGGATATCAGGGTAGTTTTCCTTGAAAGAAGATGTCTAGACTTTTTTTGATCATGGCTTTCTTGTAGTCCAATAATTCTTGAATTTTCTCGCCTTGATGTATTTTCTAGGTTAGTTGTTTTTCCAATAGGATATTTCACGCTGTCTTCTATTTTTTTCATTTTTTTGATTTTGTTTTCTTGTTTCTTGATATCTCACAGAGTCATTAGCTTCAAACTTTCCAATTATAATATTTAAAAATTATTTTTTATAGTTAGTTTTTGTACCTCCTGCTCCCTTTGGACAATTTTTACTTTTAATGAGTTTTTTTCTTCAGTGAAATTTTGAACTTCTTTTCCCATTTAAACAATTCAGGTTTTCTCAGGAATTCTTCTCTTCAGCTTATTTTTGTGTCTCTTTTACCATTTGGCCTATTTCATTTTTTAAGGTGTTATTTTCTTCAGTATTTTTTGTACCTCATTTACCATGCTATTGACTCTTTATTGCAACACACTCACTTCTTTTTTCCATTTTTCCTCTGCCTCTCTTATTTGATTTTTAAAATCTATTTTGAGCTCTTCTAGGCCCTGAGACTAAATTACACTTTTCTTTGAGGCCTTACAGGTAACAGTTTTGATCTCATTGTCTTCTTCTGAGTGTGTATTTTAATCTCCCATGTGTCTATCTTTTTGTGGTTAGGTTCCTTTTTCTTTTTCTTTTTTTTTGATGTTTACTCATTTTTTCCAGCTTTTTTCGTAGACTTTTAGCTTTATGTTAAATTTGGCTCCACTTCTAGGGTTGAGACAGCACTGTCTGTCCCAAGCTTCTGGTTTTTCATGCTGTTGTGTTCAGAGTTCATTCAGTTTCAGTTCTTCTAAGTGGTATGATCTAAGGAAAGATGTGGTTACTGTTCTCCTGACGTGTTCTGATATTTGAGTAAGTACTCTTTTCCACCCTGAAATTGTGACCAGAGTCCCTGCTCCTACTAGTCCTCCTCCTCACCCTGGGACTGTGAACTATGGGGACCCATATGGGCACCCAGAACTACCTATGGGCAATGCAACACAGTCCTACACCCAGTGTTAGCAAAGGATCTCCTGTAATCTCCTTCTAACCAGTTTTCTAACCCTGTAACCATCGTGAGCTAAGAATTCCAGAGTCCACACCAGAGTTGATTCAGTTATCCCCCTCTCCCAAGACTTGCTGCTGACTTGAAGAGGTGCAGCCTGTGCTGGACTGGGCCCCACTCTCACTCTCATGAGTGAACTCTTTCTTGCTGACCTCCTATATTGTCTTGGGATGGAAAATTGTTTTGCATCATCCTTTTGTTAGTTCTGCCACTTCAGAATTTGTTTTCAGGTTTTATTTTAAAGTTGTTTAGAGGAAAATTTGGGAGAGCTCAAGTAAATCCCTCCTTTTATTCTGCCATTTTGGTTTAAAAACCTTTAAAACAATTCCTAAAATCAAATTTTGGTGCAGCAAAAAGGAAAGTGAGGTATTCTTCCAGGCTAAGGTAGTTTAAGAGGTCAGTAGGAGAGGTCTGTAACACTGATGTGGGGGCTGGCTTAGAGTGTAGGGAACAGCTGCAGTTTTGAGAGTTCTTAGATTAGAGATAGTAAGGAGGAGTTGAACAAGTTGTCACAAAGAGATTACAGTGGACCTTTTGCTGACCCTGGATGCATCTGGCAATTCTATTGCTCATATGCAGTTCTAGATCACAATTTCAAGGTGGAAAGCAGCACTTCTAGTGGGTCATAAGGCAGAGAAGAGTACTAGCACTTATGGCTGCAGGAGAGCAGGGGACATAGTGACAGTTCAAGAGGAAGAGGAGTGCTAGAGCTTGTGGCTGCAAGGGAGAAGGTATCTTTCCATGATAAAGGCCAGAGCACAGCCCAGAGAAGCAGAGACCACACTTCTCCCCAGAAAATACCATCTTGGAAGCACTGAAAATTTGATGACCCCCAGAGCTAGTTCTGAAAAACATAGCATGAAAAAACCTAAAACTTGACATAGTGCCTTCCCAACCTCAAATAAGAAGCCCAGCTTTAACATAAAGTTCAAAGTCAAGAAATAGTCAGGGAAAATGAGCAAACAACATAAAAAGAGCTTGACATAAAAGGCTACTACACTGGCAGAGAAGACCAAAACACAAACTTAAAAGATGAAAATATGAAAACAGCTTATAAACAAAACCTCAATTTAATTGGATCCAAGTCAAACAAGTATTCCTAGAAGAGTTAAGAGTGATAGAAGACAAATTGAGGAAAGGAATATAACTGAAGAAAGAAAACTATGAAAAGAAAATTAACAGCTTGGTAAAAGAGGTGTAAAAAATACAGAAGAAAATAATGCCTTAATTGGCCTAATGGTTAAAAGGGCACAAAAATTCACCAAAGAAAAAAATGCTTAGAAAGTTAAATAGGCCAAATTTAAAAGGCTGAAAAAAATCACAGAAGATCAAAGAAAGAGCCTAGAAATCATATTTCTATAAATTATCAAGGAAAACTCTCCTAATATCTTAGGTCCAGAAGGTAGAATAGCAATTGAAAGAATCCACCAATCATCTCCTTGAAGAGATCTCAAAATGAAAACTCCTAGGAGTATTATCACCCAATTCCAATGCTCCCAGATAAAGGAGAATATTGCAAGTATCCAGAAAAAACAATTCAAATAGCATGGAGTCATAGTCAGGATCACATCAGATTTAGCAGCTTAAAGGACAGAGACTTGGAATATGTTATTCTGGAAAGAAAAGTAGCTAAAATTACAACCAAGAATAACCTACCCAGCAACTAAATAGAATCCTTAAAGGAGGAAATGGATATTAAGAATTCCTTATGAAAAAACCAAGACTGACTAGAAAATTTGACTTTCATATACAAGACTCAAGAAGCATAAAAAGGTAAACAGGAAAGAGAAATCATAAGGACTCGATAAAGTTAAGCTGTTTACTTCCTTATATGGAAAAATGACACTTGTAGCTTCCAAAAGCTTTATTATTGTTAGGGCAGCTAGAAAGAGTCTACATTGACAGAAGGCATAAGTACGAGTTGATTATGTTAGGAAGATCTCACAAAAATTGAAGAAGTGAGAAAGAGACATGCACTGAGGAAGGGAGACATAGAAGGAGGAAAATGATCTCTCATAACAGAAGTATACAAGAAAAAGCTTTAATAGTGGAGGTGAAAAATGGGGGACATGAATGGGAGAGGCAAGCAATCACTCTCATCAGAATTCATTAAAAGAGGGAAGAATGTGTATGTGTGTGTGTGTGTGTGTGTGTGTTAAACATACACACATGCATGCATTTGGGTATAGAAATCTATCTTACCAATTAGGGAAATAAGAGGAGAGGGGATAAAAGATAAGAGGAGGGCATGATAAAAGGGAAGGCAGATTAAGGGAGGCAGTAGTCAGAAGCAAAACAAACTTTTGAGGTGGAACAGGATAAGAAAAAGAAAAGGATAAACAGAAGAAAATAGTATGAAGAGAAATACATGATTATTAATCATAACTGTGAATGTGAATGGGAAAAGCTCACCCATAAAACAAAAATAGATAATAGAATGTATTAGAAACCAAAATCCAAAAATAGGTTCTTTACAAAAGAAATACTTGAAACAGAAAGATACACAGAGTTAAAATAAAGGACTGAAGCAGAATCTATCATGCTTCAGTGAAAGTAAAAAAAAAAAAAAAGGTAGAGGGAACAACCATGATCTCAGACAAAGCACAAAATAGACCTGATTAAAAGAGATAATCAAAGAAACTATATTTTGCTAAAAGATACCAAAAGAATGAAGTACTATCAAAAAAATTTATAGCAAATTTCTCTGATAAAGACTTCAATTTTTCAAATATATAGAAAATGCACTAAATCACTATACATACTAACACAACTCTGAGATAACACCTCATACCTATCAGAAATGACAAATGCTGGAGGAGATGAAGTATAATAGGCATAATAACAAACTGTTGGTGGAATTTTTAATGAGTTCAATCATTCTGGAAAACAGTTTGGAATCGGAGAATGGATAAACAAACTGTGGCATATGATTGTGATAGAATACTATTGTGCTACAAGAAATAACAAGGGGAGTGGTTTCAGAAGAAAAAAAAACCATGGCAAGACCTATATGAACAGATGCAAAGTGACAGCAATGTTGTAATGACAATAAACTGAGAAAGACTTGACTACTCTAATCAATGCAATCATCTAAGACAATTTCAAAGGACTTAATGAAAAAAGTATTATCTCCAGAGAAAGACCTGATGAAAGACCTCTTAGTACAAATTATAGTACAATTATTTTTGTCTTTTTCTTGCAAAATGACTAATGTAGAAATATGTTTTGCATGACCTCACATGTATAATTGATATTTTACTTTTCTTCTCAGTGGGTCATGGCATGATGGGAGAGAGGAAGACAACTTGTAACTCAAAATACAAAACTAAAAGAATGTTAAAAATTTTTTTAAAAACTACAGCATAATTTCCTATAGATGTTAAGATCCCAAGATAACTCATTTACGGTCTCTAATTCTCAGTTTCTTCAACTGCAAAATGATTATAATTTCTCTAGTATCAGTATCACTGAGTTGCTGGGGAATTAAATGAAATGAAAGCAAAACAGCAGGTTAACCTTATATCACTATATAGATGTCAGCTATTATTATTCTAATTCTTTGATAAAAAGCTACTAAATCTATTTTAATGTTGTGGATATCTATCTGTCTTTCTTGTCTATGCAACGTCTCCAATTCTGCTAAACTACCAATAAGACGAATTTAGCAAAAGAAGGAAAACTCTTTACTAGATGTTAACTTTTCAATATCACAATTTCAATTCTGTTCCTAGAATAATGTCACAATGACAGTCAGTTATATGGTCCTTGCATTTTTCTGGCCTATTTTGTAACCATGTTATTAACTATATATATATTTTTTCATTTTTTTACTTTTTGATGGCCTGGCCTCATGTCAACTGTAAGTGACAAGGTATTTTTATAGCAACAGACAAGTGGACAGCAATGTCCCAGTTTCAATCTTAGACTTGTTAGCACTTATTATTGAGGTGTGATGAAAGTCAAAACAACTTGTTCCATTTTCCACTGTCATCACTTAAAAGGCTGCCCTAACAGCTCTGTTTCTCAAGTTTTGTGTAAAGTTTTCAGGTGTTCATTTTGTACCTTCCAAAGGTACAGTTTTCTTGAAACTCCATTTTGCATGTCACTGGAGTTCTGCCTGTCAATTGATTGCCCTCAATCTTATTTAAAGAAATTAAACAAATCCTAATAAGGATTTTTTAAGGAAAACCGAGAGTGGAAAAAGGAAAAAGAGGAGACAATGATTGGATTTTACTTTATGAACTGACAAACCAAGGTTGAAAACACAAAAACCAATGAGTATACGAGTTTCTCCCACAATAATTCATGACATTCCAGGGAGCTTTTTAAAAAATGTGTGTCTGTTTGTGTTATAGAGAAACTCAGACAGAAATTAAAGGGAAAAAGTAAATATAGCCAGAATAACCAACAGGCTAGATAGAATAAAGCCTGTTTTATTTTCCGTGTGGTGTGTGGATAACAGCTGTTGTACAAACCACTTTGTTTTCCATGTAACTATATAAAAGCTTAAATATCAAAAGCTAAACTAGTAAGATCAGAATAAGATGCCAGTTCTATCCTTTTCCTTCTGAGAGGCTATGGATTCTCATTTAAATCAAATGGCTATTATGTCAGTTTCAATAGATTTATTTCATGGGTTATTTTCATATGATTATGAAGCTAACAGAAACAATTTCAACTTTTCAAAGATCAACTCATCATACAAAAAAGTTGAGGGACTACCATTTTTAGAACCTTTTATCTTCGAAAGATTATTAACTATTCATTCCCTTGTCTCATCAGGAATCTTTCCTTACTGTTCTTAGACAAGTATGCCTGAGTGGATTGAATTTTTATATCATATGTATGAAAAGATATATTATATTCCCTTAGCCTCACCATTATTTTTCTTTCCCACAATTTTAAATATGTCATATCATTGTCACTTGTACAGTTTTATTTGAATCAAACGTTCCCCTTAAGTATAACCTGACCAGAATCAGGACAATATCATTATGTTAATCATTTGCAGCAATATTCCCCAACTTTGCTCAAGACATGAAACAACTGTAAAGTTACTGGAATACATGTTCTTAAATGGGATCTCTCACTCATTGCTATAGGTGTGAATGGAAGAGTCATGTGTGTCAACACATGTTAGAGGAGCATTTTCATTGGATCTTTCCCTAAAGGGAAACATGCCTATTGGCTCTTCCTGTTACTAGCCTTCTTGGCTTGTGTGTACATTTCTCTCCATATGCATCCAGATAAGCATTAGTCTACTCATTTCTAATGACACTTTCAGGTGTAACCACATTTCATAATTTAAAAAAAAACAGTTATTCTCTTTCTACTATCCCTTTCTCCCTTTGTTCTTCCTGTTGTGTTGTTCACTCATGTCTAACTCTTTGTGACCCCAGGACTCTGTTGTCCAAGGAGTTTTCTTGGCAATGATATTAGGGTGGTTTGCCATTTCCTTCTCCAGTAGATTGAAGCAAGTAGAGGTTAAGTGACTTGCCCAGAGTCAAACAGCTAGTAGGTGTCTGAGGTCAGAGTTAAACTCAGGTCTTCCTAACTCCTATGACATCCTTCCTCTTGACTACAGAGAGGTAAGACTCATTAGAGAAGTGAGGTAGTATCTAAAGTGATCTTCAAAATAATACTGTTTAATTCACTTATTAAGGAAAAAGCATTAACAAGAGAGAACTTGTCAAAGGTCATGTAGCCATTTGATTCAAAAATCTGGATTAGAACTCTGGTAGGAAGGTGTTCTTTATAGAATGTCATGTTGCTATTAGTTTATCAGACTGTCATGATCATTAAAGAAACCCTTTCACAGAAGTAGATTACAGAAATGTTACATTCTGTTGGTGTCAGGAAGTCAACAAGCCCTTTACTATGTTATACAGGTCTTATGCTAAGTACTGAGGAAACACAGAAAGTCAAAAACATCATTCCTGCCCTCAAGGAGCTCAAATTCTAACAGGAAACAACATGTAAATAACTATGTACATCCAGGATATGTACAGGGTAAATGGATTGTTGGTTAGATTTTTCTGAATGACTTTTTCTCTTTGTTTTCTAATCATTGTTATTGGAATGACTCACTGTGTAGGGGAAAAAGGTGGGACATATTTGGAAGTATAATTGATCTTAAAAATAAAAGACATGAAAAATATATCATATAATATATATATATATATATATATATATATATATATATATATATAATATGTTTATTTATAAAACCAGGAATTAGGAGGTGTGGATTCTAGCTTAGGTGCTTCCATTTTTGACTATGTAGGCAAGTCTTTTTAATCTCTCTGAGATTCTATTTCCTCATCTGCAAAATTCATGTAATAATATATACCTTGCTTCCTTACCTCATAGTTTTATTGTGAGGACCAAATTAAATGATTTACAATCTAGTGCTATGTAAACTGCAAAATTCTGTATGGATGATAGGTATTGTTATCTTTCTGCCAGAACACATTAAATTGAAACTAATTTTTTTATTGAATATTCCTGGGGTGGGTCACTTAAAAATTAAAAAAACAAACTAAAGCAGACAGCTGTAATTATTGTTGTATGATTTCCTAAGAAGTTAGCTGTTTTCATGCAGATTGATGCTTAGTATTTGAAAAAACAAAAAGGAAAAGGAACTTTGAAAGAAAAAAGACATGCTGGGTTGCATCAGAAAACTAATTGCTCATTTACTCTGAGAAACATTATTAAAATGAAGGCAGCCCTAAGTGACCATGGAGTGTAGAAAATAAGGTCTTATAATTTTTTTTTAATCTTGCCTTATGTTCAAACCAAATCTGAAATTGTCTATAAGGGGCTTTAGCTCCTTTAAAAAGCAATTACTGTCAGTAGCAGGCAGGTTGATTGACAGCTAAGGTTCCTTATAGCAGAAGCGAAAGGGAGTAAATGGTTCCTTTTGTGTGTTAAATTGGCCTGTGGCAGAAAAGGCAGGGAGGTCTAGGTGACTCCTGTCATGTTCTAAATCAGCAGATCCCGAGTTAGTGAATACAAGGGAGACATGCTGCAGATGTGATGGGGACTCAACTTTCCTCCTCATGCCCGCTCCTCTTCTGATTGAAGAGAATACAGCAAGGGACCAACAGTGGAGTCTGCTTTAGATTTTTTAATACCTTGGAGGGGACCTTAAAGATCACTTGGTCCAGTCCTCTCATTCTGTAGATGAGACAACTGAGAGCTAAAGATGTTAAGATGACTTGCTCAAGAGCATGTCCTTAATTAGCAGTGAAGCTGGGATGGAAACACAGGGCTCCCAGATACTGGGTTAGGGATGCTTTCAATTGTAATAGAACTTTGGGAAATAAATATACCCACCTCTGTATTAACCCCTTTGGGAAAGGAAACTGCTGGCAGTGACAGTCTTTTTAGGACCCCAAACTCAAAAGTTACACAGCTGTCTCAAACAGTTGTCACTTCCACTAATAACAACTTATCATAGTTAGCCAACGTGATATCATGGGGAGAACATTATGCTAAGAATCAGAAGATGTTGGTTCAAGCTCTGTTTCTGTCACTTGCTACATCTGTAACCATTTAACCTATCTGGTTCTCATTTTGCTTATCTATGAGAACATGGGCATATCTGGCAGCTACGTGGCATATTAGCTAGAATGATGGACTTGAAGTCAGAAAGGCCTGTGTTCAAATTATGCCTCAGATGTGACTCTCGGTAAGTCAGTTGGCCCTTGTCTACCTCAGTTTTGTCATCTATAAAATAAGGATGGTTGCAGCACTTTTCTTCCATGTTTGTTGTGATGATAAAATGAGATATTTTTAAAGTGCTTTGCAAGCCTTGAAGCACTATATAAATGTTACTTAACATTGTTATATTATAATACTATACTATTACATATATCATATTGTTACATTATATTATATAGTTTTATATTTTATATATATTTATATATTTTCTATATTACTGTTTCTATATATTATTTTTTAATATTTAATATAACATGTTTGTTACATATCAGAATTCATTTTATAGTGTTAAATATGATTTTTTATGTTATTAATAATTATTACTAATTCTCAGTGTTATTGCCAAGAAAGTATTTTGTAATAAAAATATCTGTATATTATTACTTCTCTTTCATGACTTAAAAGTCTCTTTGAACCTATTTTATCTTAAGCCTATACCATCTCTTAGCGATAACAAGTTCCAAAAATTTTCTGCCTATTATTTGTAGCCCAAGGGGATACTCCTTCTCACACGTAGAACTCCTAGAAAATCTACTCTTGGTTCAAAGTATTTTGTGAGTCTACAATCCACTCAAACCCATAGCTTGAGTTCCACCCTTTTATTAGTCATTCAGAGAATATGATTAGTTCAAAGCAGAAGCATTTAATGAAACAGCAAAATAAAGAAAATGGTAATAGAATATTCTGCCCTCTCATAAACCCTGGGCACAGTCTCCCACAAATCCACACACTTTACCTGGGAAGACTGACCATATTTAGTGAGGGACCATAAGCAAGAAGTTTGTGTAGAAGAATTACACGTGAGCAATCTGCAGGTAGAAATAATGTCTGACTTAGGCATAGATGTAGAAGGGCAACCACCTATGTGGAAGGATCACCAGTATCTTCTGGTGATATTATCAGGTTAGGCCTGCTTCCTGGTGGGCCTGGTGGGCAATTTCAGCTAGGTGTTGATCCTCTCTGGTCTTATAATTCTACTGGGCATGTACTCTCATGTTCTCCTTTATCTCTTTCTCTCCTTTATCTTCCTCTTCAGTTGTACAGGACTTTTACCTAGGATCATCTGATTTCTCTCGTCTTTTTCTGCTTAGAGCCCAGAGTCTAAGTTTTAGCTCTTTTAGTGAAAAAGGCATATGGGATGGTCTCTGGGAGGCAGAAGGGGTAAAATACTGGGGGAAATTTTAATGATGCTAAAAAAAGAACAAAATTAATAAAATTTGTGGGAAAAGAAAAAATAAGCAGAGGTTTCACACAAGCACCTATGTAGTTGATTCTCTTCATATGTAGTGAGATGTGTCTAGTTGCAGACCTCACTTCCAAGGACAAGGCTCTTTTATAAAATAGATCATCTAAGATAATTAGAACCCCAAAACATCAGTTAGTCTGTCTTTGAATCTTCTTCTTTCTCCTAGCAGGATCAGCCTCTTTGTGACAGGGTACCACCCCACTTAGAGCTCTAACTCTGCTAAATTTTTAATTTTCCAACCTGTATGTTCCTTAAATCATTTCAAGGGCTACCTTCCAACAAATTGCAAACCTTGTTTAGTTCTGCATTGTCCATCCTGAGATCCTTTGGGTCTTGTGTGAAGCCAAGCAAGTAGAAAAACCAAGACAAGGACAAGGACATTGTTTTCTACCCTTTTGTCCCAAATTCCTGTGTGTGTGTGTGCATGTGTGTGTGTGTGCGTGCACACGTTTCCGTGTGTGTGTGCAACCTTCCAAGTTTGAACTGCCCTACATAGGAGTTACAAGTAAAAAATTTTTACATTGAACTCCAAAGACTATATACATTTTTCCTTTGTAATGAGAATTGGTTAGAAATAACTGTTGCTAGAAATCATATTCTCAGAGTTCAGAATCTAAATAATAATAATGTATGTGTGTATGTATATACACATATATACGTAGAGTATTATATAGTACTATGAAGTTATATATAATCCATAGCAATTAGTATATAATATATAATTACGTATAGATAGGCACATGTATATCTATATACATAAATACACAAATTATATGTGTGTGTATACACACACACGCACACACACACACACACACACACATATATATATATATAAAAAAGGGAAGTACCCTAATAGGTAGAGTAATCAAGACCATGACCAGAAACTAGAATTAAGTAAGTTAGGCACTCATTTAGGTTAGGGGGATGAAGGATATGTTTTTTAATAAATTCACATGCAGCATGCATTCAAATTCTAGAATATTATGTTCTTTATAGTATTTATTTGGGGGCAGCTACGTGGCACAGTGGATAGAGTGCCAGGCCTGGAGTCAAGGAGACTCATCTTCCTGAATTCAAAATCTGACCCCAGACTAGACTTACTCCTGTTTGCCTCAGTTTCCTCATCTGTAAAATGGGTTGGAGAAGGAACCAGTAAACCAGTCTAATATCTCTGCCAAGAAAAGCCCAAACTGAGGTCATAGCAAAATAAATAATTTATTTATTTTAAGATGCCATCATTTAAGATAAATTAACATGGTGTCAGGAAAGGGTTTTAAACCTGCTTCTAACACTTGCTAGTTGTGTAATATCTTTTCAGACTCAGTTTTCTCATCTATAAAATGAGGTAATGCACATATATTGCTTTGAAAAACCTTAAAACATTATAGAAATGTTATTAGTATTATTATGTGTATTACAATGAAGACTTAAAGCCTCCAGTGGTCATTAATATATAGGGAGCACAATTTTTAAACATTTCTTACAGCACAAAAATAAATGCCTGGCTGAATCTAGTTATTAAATACATGCCCCTCCTGGTGACTTGGTGGCCGGTCGGTAATTCCAAGTCTTTGTCTTCACTTAGTTTTCTGTATGTAAGGAGACATGTATCCTATTTCCCTGGTTACGGAAATTATATGAAAGGTTATAAAGTACAGTATCTCTACCCTTAAATAAGTTTTAAAGTTCCACTGGGTTACAGCAACAGATGAATTTCAAGCTACTATGATTACAGGCCCCCAGGTACACATTATTCTATTCATTTCCAATAGAGATAAGACCACACAGTCATGGATTACAGTAATGGTCTGTTCTATAGTGATAAAGTCATTGTCAACTTTCCCTTTTATTTTAATTTCAATTAAAATTAAAGCAATGTGTTTTTTAAAAAATAAACTACTTTTCTTCATATCAAAAAAAAGCACACCGTTACAACACTCTATCACATTAAGAAATCTCAAAAGTTCATTTCTCATCCTCCATACTACACTCATTTTAGAGCATGGTTTTCCAGGGACGTTCATATTATTTTTGTTTTGCATGAATTCTCAAAGGATCTATGCATCCTTTTTTGCATGTAGAATTACCTCTACCAATTTAAAACCAGTTTGTAGTATAATAGATAAATTCTAGGAAAATTTTTGAAACACCTAGAGATTAAGTGATTTGTCCAGGGTTATACAGCTAAAAAAAATGTCAAAGGTGGGATTTCCATTATGGTCTTTCTAAGTCTAGCATGCTACCTACCCTCTATGCCATGTTGCTTCCACATTTTCACTTCACTAAAGGCTGAATCACTTTAGAGTCATAATCTCATATTAGAATTCCTCTCTTCTTCAGTCACTATATTATCATATCAGGAGGGAAAATACCTATTTTTTAAGCTGAAAGAGCTTCTATGAGCTATTGATGGTCTATCCTGAAACTCTGTATTTATTCTTTTAATTCAAAGAATTCCTTTTTCTATTAAACTTCACATATTCATGCACACTAAATACAAAATACACTCCCATAACTTTCTCCCTTTAGATGTAAAATCCATGGGATATCTAGTGAAAAGACAGGAATGAACCCTAAATCAAAATTAGAAACCCCATTCTATTTCTAGCCCTCTTCAATATTATCTTCTTTGGACAGTAGTGACATCTTCTGGGATAAATAAATACAAACACTTCAATAAATTATTCTCATCATGATATTCTTACTCCACTGTAAACTGTTTTTATCTCAACCCCCCTAACCCTATGTTCAACAGTCTCATCAATATTAAAAAAGAATGACTAAGCATTGTTTATTTACCTAATTTGATTTTTTTTAATTCTACTCTTCAGAGTATGAACGTCTACAAGATACAAAACAATTATAATAAGTGAAACATCATATTGGAGTATGCCAGCAAATACCTATCATGAAGTGCAAATTGAGTATTGTACCTAACACAGCATTCAGGTCTGGAGACTGGTGTTCTGCCAAATTCAAACAAGCAGGCAATGCCCTCAGTAATAAAATGCCCTGCCTTCAGATGATGATCAATTTTCAAATCCTCAACAAGAGAGTCTGTCTGACCTTAGATGTTATATGAGTAGAGAGTAGAGAGGTAACTTGGGGTTCCAACTTCTTAGAATAGCCCCAAAGTGCACTGAGCTAAGTGCTGAGAATATACAGAAAAAGCTAACACAGTCCTTGTCCTCAAGGAGTTTATATTCTAGTGATCCCTGAATATTTTCAAAGTCAGCTCCATCTAAAGTTCACTAGAGTAATTGAACTGAAAGGGCAGAAACAATGCATGGTGATGATGAGTTCTGTGGCAGAAAGGAAAAGTTACAAGAAGTGTATAGGTTAGACAACATAGGGCTTCATGGTGGTAAAGACCTTTAGGGAAGGGAAGATTGCTTATTATTAATATTCATTCAAATAGTCAGTTTTGTTGGGCAGAAGGGATTGGTCAATTTTGAAATCTGAAATCTAAACATTAACCTTCCTCCCCAACTACCAGAGGAGGGCTAAGGGCCCACAGGGATGACTGCAACTAGAATGCAGATGGATCAATAGAAAGCAGCTGAAGGAAACAGCATGAAAAGATGTCTATTGCTGTTGACTTCAGGGGATGTGTTTCCTCAGTTATGCCAATAACCTGGGTAACAAGGACTTCTAAAACACAAAGAAACTTGTTGAGTGGTTCACCATGAGGCATGTGTTTGAAGCTTGGTCTGAAAGAGCACCCATTCTAAGAGGAAGTTCAATTCGCATATGAAGGAACTAGGGACTTTATGGCTATAGAACACTTAATGGAGACATGCTATGTTTCAACCAAACTAGCTTACTTTTTCTACTGGTTACATAGCATTCTTCCTCCTGTCTTTGTGCCTTTCCCCAAAGCCTAAAATCTATTTCTCAGTTGCTTCATGAAAATCACTACTTTCTTCAAGGCTTTTGCTTAACTTTCTCCTATACAACCCATCTTCTCAGTTACAAGTATCCTCCCCCTGGAAATTCATATTTTTCTTTTGTGGGATGAGGGAATGGGAGAAGAGCATTTCTGTTATTTCATTGATGTAAGTAAACTCTCTTTATCAATAGGCAACTCACATGCAACTTACAGTCTCAGAGAATTGCCTGGGGAAATGAGAAATTAGGGACTTGCCAGAGATGTCAAAGCCAGTATGTGTCATAGACTAAACAATTCCAAGGCTGAATCCATATTTCTTTTTAAAAAATAGTTCATCACTTAGCACTGAAGTAGAAGTTTCTCATATTTCAGTCCACCATAAAATAAAGAGAAATGGTTTGCAACTTCTGGAGTTTTCCCCCTGAGTTTCCTCTCCTGTAACCTGGATTTTTATCCCATGAAAATCAGATATTAGAAAACATTTTTCTTTAGCTTAAGAGGCTTAGATTTATAGTGATTAATCAGTATATTAAATGTTTAACATTAAAAGAAGGCCTGAAGGCCAAAGTCTAAATACAGACTGTTGAATATTATATTTAATCATGTTCTAGCCATCCAAAATATATATTTAATTATTTTACAGATAGCCTGACCCATTTAAAAATAAATAAATAAGCAGCAGAGGAAATAGACCATGCCACTGAGGAAAGAAATAATGAGTTTGCTCCTGGACCAAGTGAATTCTCATACTGCCCAGCACCTATGAATTCACTTTTGGTCTAATTTTTTCCTAGTTAATGATTTGTCTGGAAATCAATGAACTTCAATGAAGCAAACTATTCACAATTCACTGTTCACCCTTTATGTACTTTGTATGTGCCTATTTACATTCATGATATCTCACACTTTCAAATGTAGGCTCCTTGTGAGCAGTGAATATTTTATTTTTGTTTGTTCTTAATATCTCCAATGCTTGGGGCAGTGTCTAGCACACAAGTAAGCTTGCTGGTTGAGTGACTGCCTAACTGTAGTCCCCTTCTATTCAAAGCAGTGATAGGATTCAAACATATTCATGCACTTAAAGAACACTTATCGGATACCTGCTCTAAGTATTTTCAGCACTTGTAGCAGAAAACAGATAAATAAGATAATCTCTAAAGAAAGTGCCAAAATTCTGTGAAAGGATTTCATACACCATCATTCCATGAAAGTATAAAGAAAAGAAAAATCAGGGGAGATTTAATGAAGTAGGTAGATATGGAGTTAGCCCTTAAAAGACAAGAAGACTTTCAATAAATGGAGATGGCCAACAGGATATTCCAAGTATAAGAAAGAATATGAGCAAATGAATGCAAGCAGTAAGGCATGGATATATTTGAGGAAACAGACAAACTTGGCTGAAGCATAAGATATGTTAATGAGAAGAGACAATATATAGAAAGGACATTGTAACTAGATTATGAAGCAACTTTAGTGATGAGATAAGGAGTATGTACTTTAGCTAAGTAGGAAAATTGGCAACCAACGAATGTTTTTGAGCAAAGGAATGATCCATTTAGAAATTACACTTTAGAAAGTTTAATCTGGGTAACAGTGTTTATGACAGGTTGTAGTGGAGAGCCCAGTCAGGAGCTATAATTATCCAGGGAAGAGGTAATAAGAACCTTAACTGAGATTTTTGACTGGAGACATGAAAAATATGAGATGTATGCAAGTGGAAAAAGAAAAATCAGTAGGATTTTGTGATTGCTACACCATCAATTAAAATAAAAAGGATTGTGGTAATGATAACACGCTCTTGTCGCTTTTATAATGTTCTTTAAGGCTTGCAAAGCATTTTCTGCTGGACAACCCTAGAAGAAAGGGAGTGCAGGTGCTATTATTCCCATTTTATAGATGAGGAAACTAAGACTTAGAAAAGGTAAAAGACTTGCAAAAATCACACAACTACTAAGTATCAAAGCCAGGATGACAAATCAGATCTCTGTTAATTCCATGAGCTCATTCCATGATATCACATACTCCAGTAGGACAAAAGAAGGAAACATAGGTATCCAAGGTGATTCAGAAGACTTGATTCTAGGACTGAGTCAGTGGTACTACTATTAATTATGGAGTCAAGGAGAGGAGCGGGTTGGGAGGCTGGGAGAATGGTCCTGAACAGTTTGACTTTAGACCTGCTGAGTTTGAAATGTCTTTATGTATCTGAAAGGGGAAATGTGAGTTATTATTTTGGGACTTCCAGGAGGAACTGTCCAACAAGTAGCTAGGCAAAACAGGTCTTGGTTCACAAGAAAGGTCAGAGCTCTCAATTTAGCCTTGGGAGTCATTCCCATATGAATTAGGTTGTCTCATTTGCATTGGTTTAGGTTCAGTGCTTTGGCAGGTCAGCTAGAAAAATAATCTCTCTTTATGAGGTAAATTTTTTTTTTGTCTGAACAAGAATAAGACTTTGTTCATTAGAGACCAGTAATTTAGTATCGCAAAACGAGCAAATTTAGTACAAGCACAAGCAATCAGGCACCTATTTGTTCCCCCAGAGAGGTCATCTTGACTTTGGGGTAAAGAAAAGAACAAGGTGCTTATGACAAATTGTACTTGACAGAAACATGTTCCAGAAGACTAGCAAGTATAAATCCTTCACTTTCTCTGTTGGGTAGCATTGCTATTTCTATAAGCCTAACCTAATATGGGGTATCCTTAGATATTCTGTCAGTTCTTATTCATTATCCTGACACAGATTTGGGAATTGTTCTTTAGTCAGAGCCTGAAAGGAAACATTGCTTATGCCACTTTCCCAGCTGATTCATTCAGTTTCTTGGCTTTGCATGGTAAATGGTCCCAATGACCTATGAGAGGTGAGCTTGCCTTCAGTTTCTTTGAAGTGCTTTTGATTTCCTGTCAGCATTTACCCTTTGCTGTTCCACATAGCTGGTCCCAGCACCTCATGCCAGCAGGCTACTGGGCAGTGTATTGCATTGATCTGCTCAGTACTCATGTGATATAATGACTCTCACATGTGTGAGAGAGACAGGTATGAATGCTGCCAGAAAAGGAACAGCAAAGGCTATGATTTCAATGATTTTTCTCAGGGTTGGTGTGTGCATGTATATGTGTGTCTGTGGTGACAGAAGAGATTTTACAATATATAGACATTCAGCAATATCTAAGAAAGGTGCAAGTCCTCCAGAGCATAGGGGAATGTTATAAATTAATCTGTCTCATTATGATTTGTCAACAGGTGGGTTACTGGAAAGATATGGAGCAAGAAGAAGCAGCTGAAACAGTCAAAACTGGGGGGAATGAGTCATCTATCATTCTGACAGGATTAGAAGGAAATACACTGTATCATCTGACAGTGAGGGCATACAATGGTGCTGGATATGGACCACCTAGTAATGAAGTGCGGGCAGCTACCAAGAAATCTCGTAAGTGACCTGGGTTCCTTGTTCTTTTCAGAAAAGGAGAAAACATCTTCCGCAGTTCTGTATTATACATGGGCTACATACTAAACAGGCTTGAAGGATCATTTTGATTCATAGTCTTGCCTCGATGCTTAGATCTGAATTCCAAAAGAATAACAAGAAATTTTGCATTCACAATAGACAAAGGTTATCTTCCTGTGAAACAAGGCTAAGCGGTTCTGACACAGAAGGGAGATAAAAGGATTCAGGTTCATAAGCTCAGCAGAGTAGCTATTAAAATGACACTCCTGGAGCAAAAAAAAAAAACACCTTATCCAACTCCAGCTGGAAAGAAGCCTATAATGTCATCCAACCATAAGCACAATAAAACACTGAAATACCAAAATTAAAATGAAGAAATGTATTTAAATGCATCCTGTCAACTAATTTTTACTTTTATTTTTCAGCTCCTAGCCAAGCACCAAGCAACATTATGTGGGAGCAGCAAGGCTCTCAAGTTTCTCTTGGTTGGGAACCTGTCAGGCCGTTAGCAAATGAATCAGAAGTAGTGGGCTACAAGGTTAGTGTCTTCTCTATTCTCCTTGGAGATTACTTCTCAAAATGTTTCTTTTACTTCAACTTCAGTTTTCACAAAGAAGCCACGCTTCTGTTCTTTCTCAGCCTTTTTTCAAATTATATATGAGAAAGATATCTTTCTCTTAAGCAGGGAAGCCAATGCTGTCCAAATCAACTTCACTGAGTAGATCATATAAAGTGGTTGGGTCAGAGGAAGAAAGAGCAAAGCAAAAGCTGCCTCATCCTGGATGGAAGAAGAGGTAGTGAAAGACATCTTCACGGTCAATGAAACATGATCACCAGTTACTAGGATGTCACAGCAAGGAACAAATGATGGCAGCATGTGGCACTCGGACAGGAAATGGTTTTATTTCAACAAAATGGTTGCTTTCTTTGTGAACTTTAGAAGAGTCAATTAAAAACAGTGACAGGTGTCCCCAAAATTAGTGGACCATTCACGAGAAAACAACTGTATGGCTTCTCTTTTTCTTCTTCATTTCATGTGCAAAAATAACTTCCCTTGAGCAGTATCTTCATATGCTGCCATCTCAAGTAGCAGTATGACATCTGTAAGCATAAACATGCTTACAAATTTCAACTTGGAACACTTCTAATAACGTCTAACTTCCCCTGTGTTATACATGTATGTATGTATATGTACATACATATGTGTGCATAGAGCAAGAGGAGAGAGAGAGAGAGAAAGAGAATTTGCAAAAAGCATTCAAAATTCTTTTTTTATTATAATTCCTGACCATTGGTCATGCCTTAAAAGTCAATACTGTAGCATCGGTTTAATATTGTTTATCATAAGGTTTATAAAAGTGTTGGTAAATCCATCATCATAAAATTCTTTGACAATCTTTTTTGTTAGACATATACATGAGTAAAGAGACAAAGCAATGTTAAGCCATCCCAGAGTATAACGCAACAATTTGGGTCTAAGGAATGAAATTTTAAGGACTAAATTCTGAAGGAACTCCTTATTGATATTTGTTCAATAGAGATTCTTCATGTCTCATAATTCGACTAGAACAATAAATTCCAGTGGTGGCCTATCACTTTCAGGAACGAATATAAAAATCCTCTTTGGGGCTTCAAAGCCTTTCATAGTCTGCCCCCACCCCACATACACACATTTCCAGTCTCCCCAACCACACACACTGAGTCATCCACTAGCACTTACCTCATTATTATTCCTTGCACAAGACTGTCAATCTGTTATTCTCAGAACACATCTCCTTCTACAATCTTTTCTTTCTCCATGGGCGTCTTCATCTCCACAAAACCATTCAGTGTAAACATTTCCTTCCAACCAGCATATGCTGTAAAATTAAGGGGAGAAATTTGGTCAAAATGTCATCATTCTATCACATGTACAAACTAAAGACCCAGTAAGGCAGGACTATTGCATACCCTCCTTCACTGGAGAGTATGAGTCATGGGGCAGAAGAGAGAAGAACTTTCTGTGACATTGACAATACAAAGAACTAAGAGTCAGAAGTTCAGATCTGAAATCGGGGGATCTTTAGTATTAACACCAAGAATGGAAGAACCAGATAACTCTTTAAGTGAGGCAATTCAGACATCTCACTTGTAGATGAGACTTGAGAAGAGCGATAAATTTCATGGAATAGAAGGGAGCTGCTCTAGAGTGACAAACTTTTGCTTCCTTTCTGATCAAAATTGAGAATATGTATAAAGGCAATAAACCAATCTTGAATTAATCAACAACAAAAAAGAAATAGAAGCTTTAGTTATAAAAGATAAAGCAACAGAATTCCAATTATGAGTAAATCTGCTTTATCTTAAAACAAGAATTACAAAGTTTCCATTCTTATCTGGATTAAGAAAGAACAAAGGGACCCCAAAACTATAAAGGCACAAGTAATCAATGGAGTAAAAATAAATTAACAAAACCAGAAATTCTTCTAAAGAACTCTTAAGAGACAAGGGGAGCTTTCTTGCTTACCCAATCAGATCTGCTTCCTTGAAAGGGTCAGAGAAAATCTTGAGAGAAAGGTCTATACCCCATTAAGATGAGTAGGTTCTATCTAATTTTTCCGGGGCATTCCCTAAAAGGAAGTATTTCTCTTCCCTCACTTAAATTCATATACTATTTGGGAGACCCTAGGCTTTCTGCAATCTTTATTAAAAATTCCACTTTTATCAGCAAGAACTCCCACATATACACCCATCCCCTGCCAACAAGTCGCAACAGTTAGGAATGCAAATGGCATGCCTGGTGTGTAGACCATGGTCTCAGATTGCTTTTCTCAAAATTTAATAGCTTTCATTTTTAGAAGCTGAATCATATTTGGCAATTTGCTGTGTATATTTATAAACTGTGCAGGTCAATTAATATTAAGTTCTATTCCTTATTGCTCTTTTTTGCAACTCCCAAATTAGAACCAACTACATATTTTATTAATGTCATGCTCATAAATGATCATGAGGATAGAATGAGAACATCAAATAAAAGTACTTGATCTGATATATTTCATTCAAATAAATACTTAAAGTGGTGAAGACCCTTTTCTTCAGTATATTCCCCATACTTTAGGACCTTGAGACTGTTTTCATCCCATCCAATTTTGACAAGGAAAGCATGCTGCATCCAGATTCTGTATCAATACTGATACACACACACACACAGAACACTTTTCTCATTATTCTGTGTTGTTTTAAATATTTCCTTATTTGTGACTTCTAGGCTAAAATACAATCTCTTTTGTTCTGGTGTTTAAGTCTTTATATAGTCTGATTCCAAATTACCTTTCCAGACATATTAATACCATATCTATACCTCATGTTCTGGTCAAAAAGAACTGCTCACTATCCCCAATCCTATCTTGCCATCTCCATTTCAGAGACCTTGCTCCATAACTGAAATACAATCACTCCTCACCTCCATCTTTTCTTACTTTGAGGAGACCAATGTGTCACCTCTTCCACAAAAACCTCCATAATATAACCAGGTGGAAGTAATTTCTCCCTCCCTGAGCACTTGGCCTCTAGATCTCTCTTTCTGTCTTTGACTTTGAGGTTACAGGATCATGTATCTATACCTGCAAGGGAACTTAGAGGTTGTATAGTCCATGCCGTTCATTTTACAGATGAGGAAACTGAGGCCAACAAGTGTTTAACAACCAAGGACACATAGACAAGTAAAAGAACTTGGATTTGAGCTCAAGTCCCATGACTCAGTACTCAGTACACCCAAGTTCAGTGTTCTTTCCACTGCACTACTCAGTCTCTCTATGATTTATGATTCTTGCCCCTATTACAATGAACCTTGTATTATATTTTTCTGTGTATATTCCATGCCTCTCTAGAACACTGCTGAGGTCAAAAACTGAGTCATATTTTCATCTTTGTAGCAGTTTCCAGAGCCTAAAATAAGTGCCTTGCCCATGGTAGGTGACAGTTAAATATTTGCCTAATTGAATGTGTTGAAGTAGAAATATTGTAACAATCATTTTCAGATTACACTTTCGAGAAGAGCATAGCTACTTTTCTTTTTTTTCTTCATTTTTATTGTAATTGAAAACAAGCCAGACAATCCATCAGAAAAATTCCCTTCATGCCCCGAGATAGCTGTCATGTAAACCTGTCAGTTTTTCTACATTCAGATTTTCAAAGACTTCCCTTGCCTGCTTCTGTCAATAGTTATTTTCAACAGGTCTTGATTTGTTCTTTAGTGCAAAAAGCCCTTCACAGTCACCGAATCGCATTCTAATCCAGTTCTGCCCACTTACCACTGCACAACTATGGGCAAATTGCTTCATATCTTCAGGCCTCAGATTCCTCCAATACTACATAAGGGTAGGTGGTGATGAACAGTTGTAACACCTACTACTATGGAGGAAGAAGAGACTGGGAAATCACTTGAGCTTGGGAGTTTTGAGCTGCAGAAGGGCTAAAAT
Source organism: Potorous gilbertii (assembly GCA_028658325.1). NCBI lineage: Eukaryota > Metazoa > Chordata > Mammalia > Diprotodontia > Potoroidae > Potorous > Potorous gilbertii. The sequence goes on along the minus strand of CM053771.1, from coordinate 127,640,944 downwards.
CAATCAGACATCCACACTAAGTTCAGCACCAGTATTTTGAGCCTCCAGGAGTTTGGAGCCACCAGGCTGCCTAAAGAGCTTAGAACTGGCTTGGGTTGGAAACCAATCAGGTCAAAACTTCAGGGCAGATCAGTAGTAGAGTTTGTCCATGGGTGGTCAATGCATTTCCAGCCTGCGCAAGATAGGGAGATGTAGTCTCAAAAAGAGAATGAAAAAGAGATAGAGACAGAGAGAGACAGAGAGAGGTGGAGAATGAAAGAATTATGCTAAATGACCTCTAAATCCCTTTTTAAATCTAAATCTGTGATCATTTCCATAATTCTCTTCCTCATTCTCTTTAGGACAGAAGTTAGAAATTAGTATTGTGTCCAAAGTCACTTTTAAGTGTCTATTAATTCCAAAGCTCTTCATTCATTAGCTTGCCAACTCATTAATTCTTAACTCTTCTCCTTGAATAAATTTGTAAAGGGTTTATATAATCACCTATTCTTTATGATGTCATTTATTCATGTGTTGTGGGGTTTTATGGTGTGTGTGTGTGTGTGTGTGTGTGTGTGATTTTTTTCCTGCCCTTGCCTTGTCTTCCAAAATTTCCGTTTCAGTCACAGTTGTCTTCAGTCTGAAATTTCACAGCAGTTATCACAGAGCAGCATTAGTTATGCATTGATGGCTGCATTTTTTCTGTCATAAGAATTGTAATTTATTGAACCATAATGACGCTGTCCTCTGAAACAGTCACTTCCATGCCAACACTGCTTAGATTTGCATACTTTCTTATTCTTGCAAATGTGTTTTCTCATCCCCTTATTGTAGATCATCAAAATTCTAATTCCTTATCCAGATGCAGTTCAAAAGATCAGAAACCCTAACCTTGTGACAGTGATCATTGTTTAACCAACTCCTCCTTTTAGCAAAAAGAACTGCTAATGCTTCCTGTATGCTTTGAAGGTGGAGGAGAGGTGTTCCTTTAGTTTAGAAGTCTCGTTGAAGCTGAATGTTCAGCCCTATTCCTTCCTAATAAGGATCTAAATGGAGAAAATTCTTGTGTGCTTGATTGATATTGTCTTGGAGAGATGATTTTCTTCCTATGCAAGCCAATGCAAATTCAAATTCAAGAGACAAAAAGGAAGAACAAAGGGCGAATAGGAGAGCCATTCTCAGGACAAGGGGGATGACAAGTACAAATGGTCCTCAACTTATAAACAGAATGTGTTCCAAATGTTTCTTTGGAAGTTGGTTGTGACTCAACAGCTTTTCCCCAATGAAATAATTTTATAAATACTAGTTAGATGACAAGTTTGTACACAAAGCCTATTTAATTTATGATACAGTTGAAATCCATTATGAGATGAAAAAATAATCAGCAATAATAAATGAGACTTCTATAAGCACTTTGGAATTCTCAGAACATTCTGCATACGTTAATTACCTCATAGGGGCCTCACAGCTATCCAGTAAGATAGCTGTTATAAGTAGCATTATCCTCCATTTACAGATAAAGAAACTGAGACTGAAAGGTTTCCATGGATTTATAACTAGTCAGTATCAGGCAGGTTTTTGAATCAAGTCTTGGTTTGTTTTCAGTCTAAAAGTATTTATTAAATGCCTATTCAATTCAATTAAGCATTTTTTAAGCATTTGTGCCAGGCTCTATGCTGGAGAAACAAAAAAGGCAAAAAGTCCCTTTATTCAAAGAACTTATATTTTAATGGCATTGACAATGTGTAAAAAACTAGCAACATAGAAGACGTATACAGTGTAAATGGAAGGCTGGGTGAGAGGGAAAGACATTGGTAGCTGAGGGAACCCAAAAAAGTTTCCTGTGGAGAATGGAATTTGAGCTGAGTCGTCAAGTAAGAGAAATTTAGAGGTGGAAGTGAGGAGATAGAGCAGTCCAGGTATGGGGGACAGCCAGTGCAAAGATACTTAAGATGGGAGGGGAAGTGTTGTGTTTCAGGAAATGGAAGCAGGCCCACATCGTTGGATCATAGAAAGCCAGGTACTCTGTTAGGTACTGGATATACAGAGACCAAACTCAGACAATGCCTGCCTTCAAGAACTCCTATTGGAGGAAACACTATGTATATAAATATGTGCAGAATATATATATATATATATATATATATATATATATATACATATATATATATGTATATATATATGATATATAATATAATGTAATATATAACAACATATATAATCTATATTATTATGTAAGTATTATTATATATAATGTATATACTTATATATACTACATCTCAATATAAGTATATATAAAAGAAATACAAGGTAAATGTTGTTGGAGAGGGCACTAGGATCTTGAGAGATCTAGAAAAGCTTCATGTAGTTGTTTCAGGGCACCTAAATGATGCAGTGGATAGAGCACCAGGCCTGGAGTCAGTCTGAGTTCAAATCTGATCTCAGGCACTTACTATCACCATAAGCCTGAGTAAGTCATTTTACCCCTACTAGTAAGAGGTAAAATAGGAACATGCTGCAGAAGAAAATGGCAAACCACTCTAGTATCTTTGCCAAGAAAATCCCACGGGTCACACAGAGTCCAATACAACTGAACAACTGAATGACAAGCTATTGTTTGAACAGTTTTAAAGAAAACAAGGGGATTTGAATAGTTATGGATGAAGCAGCAGACTATCACAGGCATAGGGGTCAACCATTGCAAAGACACAGAGATAGTCTATGAAATATCTTGTGTGAGGATAAGCAAAGTCAGTTTGACTGTGTCATAGATTATCCAAAGTGGAGTGATATATATCATAAGGTTGGAATAGTAAGTTGGGACTGAGTTGGAAAGGGTATAATAGCTACTGTAAACAGAAGAGCTTGTATCTGATCCTGGAGGCAGTAGGGAACCATTGGAGTTTATTGAATAAAAGGACATGGTCATATTTGCACTTTAGGAAAATCACTTTGGCATCTGCGTGAAAGATGGATTTTTCCACTACTCTAAACTTCCTTTCCTTTGTGTAACATGTTACTTTTGTAAATCACTTGTATGCAAATTTATATAGCTCTTGAAGGTTTGAAAAGTATTTTACAAAAATTATCTCACTTAATCCTCCTAACAATCTTGTGAGATAAGTAGTATAAGTATTATAATGTACTTTAACATCACAACAACCCTGCGAGGTAGATAATACAAAATATTGTTATTCTCATTTAATTGGAAAGGGAATTGCACCTCAGACAGTTGAGCTGACTTATTTGAGCTCAGCTTCTGAGGCTCAGACCCTAAGGTCCTTTCCACTCTCCAGGGGTGGGGAACCTGAGTCCTCCCCACACATGGCCCTCTAGGTCCTCAAGTGAGGCTCTTTCACGGAACCCAAACTTCTTTGTTCTATGAAGTCTGGATGCAAAGGACCACACTTGAGAATGTAGAAGGTCACAGGTGGTCTCAAGGTTGCCAACAAATACCCCTGCTGACTATACCATGTTAATTCCCTTACAGATTCCTAGACCTGAAAGGGAGCTTCGAGTTCATCTCCTTGCCCAATACTGAATCCCTTCTGTGTGTGATGTACAATAAAAGTCCTTTTTTTAACAAATGTGTGCAGACTTGTTGGTGGCAATGAGGTAAACAATTATCAGATTACACTAAAGATACCTCCTGGGGACTGAAAGAGTTAACATAGCTTCATGAAATAAGGAATTTGTTCCAGCAGTAGGATCAAGCCTGTTTTTAAAAGCATAACATTATACACTGCTTCTAATATAAACTCATTTGCAAAATCTTATGAAGGATAGAGAAAGATTATGAAAAGTATCGCCTCATAAAAAATTGAGAATCAATGAAGGGAAAAACAAGTTTACTGAAAGTTTGGCACGAAATTCAATTAACCCTTGTCAACTGTAAGATCATAAATTTAGGACAGGAAGGGACCTTATAAGCCATGGAATCCAACTCCCTCATTTTACAGATGAGAAAACAGAAATACAGAGGTCAAAAAAATTTGATCAGACTCACACAGCTAATGTCTGAGGAACAGGACTAGACCCTGCTCATCAAGGCTTAAAGTAAGGCTTAAAGCCGAGACTGTAAGGGAACAGAATTAGGAAAGCTAGTTATCATTCTAGGGTAAGAATGACAACCCTTTCCAAATGAATATAACATGACCCTGGACCAAAATTTCAGCCAAGTCTAAAGCTGGAGCCAGAGAGGACTATGGACAAATAGTGGGGACACATACCCACTCAACTCATGAATTATACATGAATTATATATCATTCAGCAAGAAGTCAATAAGTACTTATTAAACATCTACTGTATGCCAGGCACTATGCTAAGCACTGGAGCTACAGATAAAAGCAAAAGATATTCCCCACCCTCAAGGAGCTCATAATCTAATGGCCCTGGAGCAGACCCAGGAACATCCCCAGAGTGATCCATCCAAGAGAGAAGCTATATTCTGCAAGGAACAATATGAGATCATGGGAAGACATCAGAGACCCTGCAGCAGTAAGGATATAAGTTGTCCATGTTTTCCCTGCATGTAGACCTTTCATGTATGACCTCTATAATTGCTCACACTCCTTACTGATAGCCCTAGGTCATGAAGAGCATGTCCTAAGTTTATGGGACAGTGAGAGAATGGAATTCTTCTCATTATGCTTCTCCAGTAAATGCCTTTGCTCTAAGCTCACTAAGTTCTCTGGCTGCCTATACAAAGGTAAATACATCTGTGAGAACTCATGGATTACAGACTTAAGAATGTGTTCCTACAAAATAATTTCAACTCTGGAGTCTGAATTCTCCTGTGTCTCTAAGTTAGTAGAGTCATAGGGTCTATATGTTTTTAAAAATCAAGTTCAAGAGTAAGACTTAGAGAGTAAAGGCCCACACATTATGAATACTGTCATCAAGAAAATAATCATGTTCCAGACATGTAGAGACAAAACAGTATCACAAAAAAAATGAAATGGATAACAAATAGAAAATGATTCGCTGTTAATGTCAGTCATTCCTGAATCAACTGTTTCTGACCAGACCACCACTTTGTCAGAGCAAAAATCAAAATACACAAAGATAAAAGAATGATAAAAATGAAAATTATTCATGACATATGATCAGAAAACTTTAAATAAGTTGTTGATGCTACCAAAAATGAGATCTAGTTGGAGAAAAGGGCATCAACATCAATTACAATAATATTATATGAAGGGTTAAACAGTGTACATTAATTGCCAAATACAAGATCAAAAGAGCTTAAAAATTGCTTTGGCAAATATTTAAGAGATATGACAGCCATGAGCAATCCCAATTTAAACTATACAGTGTACATACATACATATATACATACGTAGAAAATGGACAATGAGTTGGGTCAAGATTTAACAGAAGAGTTAGATAGCCAGCTTTGCCTTTGCTGAACTTCAAAGTCCTTTCTGTGAACCCAAATATCTCCCTGACAAAAGGCTCAACTGTTTAGTACCAATATTATCCCAAAGTCATTTTAAAGGGAAAGACTGCAATTTAGAACACACAGTCTCTGAAGTATTAAAAATAATTAAGACTTAAAAATGAAGATTGTGCAGAGGGCAGTGGAGAGGTGTAATGCATCACAGATAAGACATCACAAAAAGGAGGCAAAGGAAAAGGATGTCACAAAAGAAATGTATGAACTAAAAAATAAGCAAGAGATGACCAATGGAAAGCACATCTATTCCACTGGTTGCCTCACAGTATTGGAAGAAAGTGGGGAAAGTTCATCCAACATGTGGGAAGTGACCAGAGTCACACAAAATGTAGCACATGGATGGGGGAAGCGGTAGACCAGAGTCGCATAAGATGGACACACATGGATGGATTGTGAATTGCATTGTTGGAGGGAAAAGCCACACATCAACAAAATCACAGATCTATGTATTTGAGAATTCTTTCAATAACACTGAATCACAGAATAACATAATTTCTGAGGAATCAAAATTTTGAGTCATCCACAAGGCAATTAGTAACACATGGTAGGCAAAAATGAGCAGCATTTTAGTAACAATAAATTACATGGAAAAACTATAGACAAAATACATTGAAGAGGGATATGTCCACAAAGGAGTTGGTCATGTAGCAAGAATGAGGGATAGCAGATGGACGATGAGTAGATAGTTCATTAGTACCCATGTGATGGTAAAAGACATGCTTCTTGGATTCTGCGTGGGAGATTAGGGGAGGATACAGACAAGAATGACACAAGATGAGAAGTATACAGGTTGTGATCTGCACTGTTAGAGTATCCATAGTCACCATATTCCTTCTTTTCTGTTCCTTTGTACAGACTGCCTCCTATGCCTGGAATTCACTCTCTCTTTACAGAATCTCTAGCTTTATTCTAAACTCAGATCAAATGCCAGCCCCAAAAGGAAGCCTATTTCACTTCACCTAGTTGCTACAGCCTTCCCTTAATAAATTGCTTTGTATCTGTTTTTATGTATTTTTTTGCATTTGATTAATTTTTTCATTATTATAAGCTAGTTTGTGGCTCCACACTATCTTCCTTTGAAATGAGGTGATTCAAATAGAGAGTTCAGAAAACCTGAACTGAAACCTAACTTCAAACACCTACTAACTGTGTAAACCCTGAACAAGTCACTTAACCGTCTGCCATAGCTTCTTCATTCTAAAATGGGTTGTCATGAAGATTAACAGGGATATTTGTAAAGTGTCTGGCATGCAGTCAGTGCTTAAAAATGCTTAATCCCTTTTCTTTTACCTCCAAATTCAATTTAACACTCACAATTCATGAAAGCAAAATGCCACACCAAGACAACTATATTCTGTTTTGAGAAATTCTGTATTTTCTGCCTTCAGCGTATCTGTAGAGTGGCTTGGATTTAAGGGTCTTACCCTCTTGCTGGCATTGGGGAAACAATCAATTCAGTGAATCTCTTATGAAATATCTGCTATGTGCAAGGCTTTCTTACCTGTATAAGGTTTTGGAAGCTTTTGCCCAGCCTCACCCCTGGTCAGGGCAGAGGTTGAGTTCCATCAAGAGCAAATACGGGATAAGTTCCAAGGAGCTGATGGAACCTTCCTTACATGAAGGTTCAGAGAAGAGGGTTGCACATGAGCAATCAGTTCCTGGCCATTTAGAAGCAATATTAAGGAAAACGGCTGACTTGAAGATTTTTAGAACAGCATTTTTGAAAAAGAAAAGGCTAAAAGCAACCTAAATAAATATCAAAAATAGGGAATTAGTTAAATTGTGAAATGTTCATGTAATAGAATATTATAATTGAAGTAAGACCAAAAAGTATGCAGAATATAAAGAAACCCAGAAAAATCTTTATTAAAGAAGTCAAAAAAAAGCACATAATTCCCACCAAGACCACTTAAAGGGGAAATGAATGGGAATAAATTAACAAAGAAAGAATCCTAATACTTGTTCAGAGAAACGTTATGCCATTGTATGCATTAAAGCTAATTTATTCAAATGTTTTAAGTGGTATCAGATCTTCATTACCCTATTTAGGGTTTTCTTGGCAAAGATCCTGAAATAGTTTGCCATTTCCTTTTCCAGCTCATTTTACAGATGAGGAAATTGAGGCAAATAGAGTAAAGTGACTTGCTCAGGGTCACACAGTTGATAGGTGTTTGAGGTCAAATTTTTTTTTAATATAAATTTATTTATTAAACTTTTTACATTCATTTTCACAAGATTTTGGGTTCCAAAATTTTCTCCCCATTTGTCCCCTCCCCCAACCCAGTACACTGAGCATTTTAATTCCCCCTTTCACCAATCTGCCCTCTCTTCTATCATCCCTCCGTTCTCTTGTCCCCATCTTCTCTTTT
>CM053771.1:127572276-127632640 GCA_028658325.1 Potorous gilbertii | reverse complement strand
CAATTGAGTTAGCCTATTTTTCAAGGTATTATTTTCTTCAGCATTTTTTGGGGTCTCCTTTATCAAGGTATTTGACCCGTTTTTCATGCTTTTCTTGTATCTCTCTCATTTCTTTTTCCAGTTTTTCTTCCACCTGTCTAACTTGATTTTCAAAATCCTTTTTGAGCTCTTCCATGGCCTGAGCCCATTGGATATCTATTTCACATGTTTGGGATACAGAGGCCTTGACTCCTATGTCTTTACCTGATGGTAAGCATTGGTCTTCTTCATCAGAGAGGAATGGCGCAATCTTCTGGTCCCCAAGAAAATAACCTTCTATGGTCTTATTTTTTTTCCCTTTTCTGGGCATTTTCCCAGCCAGTTACTTGACTTCTGAGAGCCTTCTCCACCCCCGGCCTAGGTCCACCCAGCTAGTTCTTGGGGTCTGAGATTCAAATGCTGCTCCCCAGCCTCAGGGTTTTTGGTGGCAGGCCTGGCTGCTATTCAATGGGAGCTTAATTGCCTATCAGGTTCAGTTCCCTCAGGGGGTTTGTGCAGAGACCTTTTGTAATGGAGCTGCTGCCAAGCTCCTGACTGCTCTGGGAGCCTCTGGCCACCTGCTGCCTCTGCCGCTGCCTCTGCTGCTGCCTCCCAAGGGGGACTGAGTCTCGGAGACACCCCACTCCCCTCTCAGCCCATCTCTCTCACTGACCTGTGAGTCTGTGGGTGGAGGGACCTTCACGGCTGCTGGAGATTCCGTCCCTGAAGCCTGATTGGATCTACTCGCTCCTCTCAGTGCCACGCGACCGCGGCAGGGCAGGGCTCCGCTCCTGTCTGGTGCATGATGGACCTTTGGGATCTGTTTTTAAGGGCTCTCTGGAACAGAAATCTCCTTCACTGTGTTGCTGCATGGCTTCCACTGTTCCAGAATTTGTTGGGAGTTCTTTTTAGAGGAAATCCATGGGCTGTGGGTTCGGAGCTAGTATATGTGAGTCTTTCTACTCCGCCTGAGGCTAAATTTGAAGTCAGGAAGATGAGTCTTCCTGCCTTCAACCCCAGCACTGTGTCTACTGCACCATTTACCTTCCCCTTTGAAACTACTTTATTTAAATGTACATAGTTATAAAGCATGGTGTTTCAATGCTTAATGTTAAATTTTTAATATTTTTAGGTGATTTTTAAAGAACGAGGGAGACAAGGAGACAGGCAGATTAGTAAAGGGGGAAAAATAAAGCACTGGCTTCGGGTCAGAGGACTGGTTCAGATTCTGCCTCTGATGCTAACTACTTATGGGACCTCCCAGGGCCTCAGTTTTCTCATCTATCAAATGAAATGGTTGGATTCTTGGCTCCTAAAATGCTTTCCAGTTCTCATGCCAGTTGAGAGGACCATTGGTGGGAGGGGATATCAGAAGTCAGACTAGGATTAGAACCAGAAATTACAACAAAATTTAGGAAGGAATTTGGGAGATTTAAGATCCAGGGCTCAGGCAGTAGCAACCAAATGCTGCGTAAGTAGTAGAGAACTGAGTTAGACAAAAATATAGCTCTATTTTCTTCCCACAGATGCTTTACATGCAGGCTCTACATGGCTGCTCCCCACTAGCCCTCTTGCCCCCAGGGCCTTCTCAAGTCCCTTCACCTGGTAAAGCCACCTCCACTGAGCTCATTGTTGTTTCTAGCAACAGGCAGGCCTGATGCATTACAGTTTCTCAAAAAAAAAAACAAAAAAAGAAGTTATTTTTTTCTCCAGGGTGGGACAGATAGAAAGAAAAGCTTTCTATAATAAAAATTGCTGTTTGTTGTGGAGAAATACTTCCACAGTAAGAAAACTTTTTTCCCCTTCAGGCTTTTGAGGTAACCTCCTAAGATTGCTCAGATAAAAACTTAAGTCACATCGCTTTGTGAGAAAAGAATGGGCTGGAAAAGGGGAATAGACTAATTGTCTACTCTCAGTATTTGTTGTCTATAATCAACTGTAAATTGTTTCTGAAAGAAAGCTATTTGGAGGGCCTACTCTAGCCAGCTAAAACTTTTCCAAGTTAGGGTGGGGGGAGGGAGGCAGTGACAGAAAGAAGCATATAAAGGATATTTTTGGCTCCCTTTAGGAAGACTGTAAGGTCTTCCACTGACCTAGCTCTGATTTGAGCTCCAGGAGGAAAAAAATGAAAAATGTGATTTTCTTCAGAATTTCTTAATAACCATAGTGGGGGGAAGAGAAAGGGGGGCTGGAAGGGGAAGGAGATTGGAGAGAAAAGAAGAGAAAAAGGAGAAGAGAGACATTGGGAAGAAAAATGGTCTCATTTTGTTCAAGAATTAACATACCTTTAAAAATCGGCAAACTAAAATCAAATTTTGCCTTATAAATGATGCTAGTCATTCATGTGTTATCTACGCTTCTCAGAAAGACTTCACCCCCTCCCACACAGTCACACAAACTGTCACACATCCTTTGCACAAACTGTCCTCACTGTCTGGAATACCCTCTTATGCACCTGAGCCTCTTGGAGGCCCCAGCTCTCTTCCACACTTAGCTCAAGTGTGACTATGGATCAGGTCCTTCTGGATCCCTCTGCTTCTTAGTGTTCCCCATTTCCATCTAAATTCCTTTGTATGCATTTTGCATTTATGTATCTGTGCACATTTCATCTCCTCTATCTCTCTGTAACTTCCCGCCCGCCCCAATTTCAGTTCCTAGCATTCAAAACCTTTCATAACCTGGTTTCTTCCTAGATTTTCAGTCTTAAGCCTTACTTCCCTGCCCTACACATACACAGACACACACACACACACACACACACACACACACACACACTCCTCTGCCTTACTCCATGATACAGTGACACTAGTTCCTTGCTGTTTCTACAAAAAGACCATCCATCTGTCTGTGTACTTTCACTGTCTCTCAAGCCTGGAATTCTCTTCCTCTAATCTCTATCTCCTGCCTCCCCTGACATTCTTCAAGTCTCCGTGAAAATCACACCTTCTACAAGAAGCTTTTTCTGATTTCCCTTAACGTCCAAATTGCCCCTTCTTGATCATCCCAAATTTAGTCTATATCTAACTTATTTGTACATAATTGTTTGCATGCTTTCTCTCCATTAACCTGTGACCTTGTTGAGAACAGGGACCATCTTTTACTTCATTTTTTTATTTTTGTCTTTGGATCCCCAGTACCTAGCAATGCCCTTAGGTGCTTCATGCGTAATAGATTTTAGAACTGAGAAAGATTGCAGAAATACAGTCCTCTAATTTTACAGATGAAGAAACTGAGACTGAGAGAGGTTAAGTAACCTGTACAGAGTCAAACATTCAGTGAGTTTTTGAGTCAGGATTTGAATACAGTTCTTCCTGATTCCAAGTCTTACATTATATCCACTGAACCACCTTGCTGCCTCTAGATGTTGAAATCTGTTTGTATTTGCAGGTGTTTTATAGGCAAGAAGGCCACAGCAACAGTCAGGTCATTGAAACACAGAAAACTCAAGCAGTGGTCCTTCTCCCTGATGTTGGGGTTTATATCATTGAAGTTCGAGCATTCAGTGAAGGAGGTGATGGAACAGCTAGCTCCCAAATCAGAGTACCATCATATTCAGGTAAGTACTGTCCTGGTCAGTTCAACACTGTTAATTCCCAGGGCTCAACCTATCATTCATCTTTCTAAGCTAATACATTCTCAAGTAAGCTATTTATGTTTCTGCTTCTTTGTTTAGATCTATACAAACCTTGTTAGGGTTAGCCTGGGTATTTGCTCCTGGCTATAGCTGCTGATAATACTATTAACATAAAACTGGCAATGTTTAGCCTGGAAAATAGATTAAGGAAAATGTAGTTGCCTCCAAATATTTGAAAGGCTGTCATGTAAAAGAATGATTGGAGTTATTTGGTGTAGTTCCAGAGGGCATTAACTAGAACCAATGTATAGAAATTACAGGAAGCCCAAATGTTAGCTTAGTATCATTCAGTTCAATTCAACAAACATTTATTAATCACCTATGATCTTCCATACAAATTTAATTCAAACCACTCTACTAGAGATGGTGGGTAGAAAAACAAGAACCAAATAGTTCTTGCCTTCAACTGATTGACATTTTAGGATGCAGTAGGGGTTAAGATATGTGCACAGATACAAGAATATAAAATATATACAAAGTAATTCAAATTTAATTCCAAAGGGAGAGAGGACTAATGGCGTGGGGGGGAAGGGATAGGAGGTAGATGCAGAAAGGCCTAATAAAGAAGATGGCACTTAATCTATATTCTTTGCAGGAGAGATCACAGTAAGAAGGCTGCACACTGCAGAGATGGAGATGAAAACACAAAACAAAACAAAACACAGAGGCCAGAAATGGAATGTTGTGTCAGTCAACTAGTATTTATTAAGTGCCTCTATTGCCTACTCGTAAGCATACAGGGAAACAGCATTGTAGGCCCTGGAAAGGAGAATTGGTTGGTAAAAGAGAACGATATGAAATGAGGTGGGATTCAGATTGTGAAGGGCTTTAAATGCTAAGCCAGACTTTCTAAGAAATAGCTTCTAGATGATTAGAAATGTTCAAAAATAAGAGTATAGGTCTATGTTAAAGCTAGAAGGCTCCTTAGAAGCCATCATATCCAATCCCCTCATTTTACAGATGAAGAAACAGAGACATAGAGTGGTTAGGTGACCTTCCCATTGTCACCCAGCTAGTAAAGGTCTGAGGCATTCTTTTAATTTGGTCCCAGGATATTTGGGGATACCTTCTATGAGAGCAAGTTCACCAGTACTAGAGTATTTAAGCACAGTGAAAGTACCTGCATTAAGTGGGCTAGCCACTTGGAACATCCTTTCCTGCTCCTAGATTCTCCAGTTCTGGGATTCTAAGGGAATATTTGAAAAAGTTCCATAGCTTGTATTTTTCTTGTATTTTAAAGGGCATAGAATTTCTATCTTGGAGAACAAAATTTTGGTCAACCTAATAATCACGGCCACCAACTATGTTAGTTCATGCCTTCAAGGTAATTTTAGTCCTTTAGTTTAGGCTGTTAGCATACCTCAAACACTCTGAGTCACACCCTCTTAGCAGACTGTGCTGGCCCATTTACTGAGCCTTCTGCTGCATAGCTATGTAGGGCAAATGATTAAATATCCCTCTGTTATAAGAATGAAGTTATACATATATTTTCTCTTCTGGTATCTTTCCAATTTTTTCTCAATAATGTGGTCTCTCATAACATCTTAGATCAGCTAGGAGCATGAAATTTTAAAGCTGGATGGGACCTTAGAGATGTGATAGTATAATTGCCTCATTTAACAGATGTTAAGTGATTTGACAAGAAAATTAGTGGCAGAACTGAGACTAGAACCCAGATTTTCTAGAAAGTGTCAGTGGCTCCCTATTGCCTCTAAAATAAAATACCAACTGTTCTGATCATCCTTTTTAGCCTTTCACAGTCGGACTGGTCTCCCTTTCCATGTTTATTTCACTTTGACCCACTTCAGGAACTCTTAGTCCCAGCCAAGTTGGCCCAGGGACCCTTCCTTCCCACAACATGGCGTTCCATTTGTCACCCAGGTACCTTTGCACAGGCTGTCCAGCCTGCCTGAAATGTACCCTCATCTCACCTTCCCTTCTTAGAATTCTAACCTTTCCTCAAGATTCATCTCAGGTCCCCACTTTATATACAAAGCCTGTTCTGATCCCTCCAGGTGTTAATGCTTCCTTGCTCCCCAAATTACATTTTGTATTTACTTAGGTATTTAAATGTTGTTTTACCAATAGAATATAAGCTCCTTAAGTGATTTTTCATAGTATCTTTGTATCCCTTATGCCTAACACAACACTTTTTATGGTTTTCTTTGGTTTGTTTGTTTTTGATTTATTTCATCATTGTTGGGAAGCCACAATGACAAATAGCCTCTACAAAAGCACATAAACAACTTATAGTCATAAAGACACTATGGGACTAATCATAGTGGAACACTGGGAGAACAGCTGATTTGTACAGCCTATCTATGTCAGAGATGTGGCTTGAGCCTGAATCTTCCTAACTCTCAAACCAACTCTTTATCCATCATGCAACCTTGCCTCTCAATGCCTTTCATAGAGTAGGCAATTAATCTAGACACTAGGTCTTTAGCTCTGTCTCTTCTCTATCCTCTATTCACATACGCATAGATGAAAGGGAGGGGTTGTATATGTAGATACATACATAGATATACATCTGTATAAATACATACATATATCTATATAAATTATATATACATATATGTATGTATGTCATGCATGTGATATATGTGTGTATCTATATAATGATGTATGTATATGCATGTATGTATGTTATATACATAGGTATATATGGGTGTATGTAGAGTGCATTCAGTTCTTGAAATTCAGAGAGAGAGAGAGAGATATTTTTTTAATTATCACATGAAATTATCTACTAAGGGCCTCACCAGTGCCAAATACAGGGGATGACTATTTCACATTTCTCATTCATTAAACTTGTGAAAAAAAGAAAAAAAATACTCCTCTGAGGCTTTGCTTTCTTGATTCTCTTTTCACACACTGTTAGCTAAACTCTTCACAACATCACTATTTTTACATCAATTGAAACAAATATAACATTTCTTTGCTGTTTTGATTAATGATGTTTCAAATAAAAGAGGCTTCCCAGATTTTCTGTTTCTTGCTCAAGTTAAATAAAGGGAAGGACTGCATCTAAACTATGTGAGTATAATTAAAGACTTAACCAAATCCTATGAACCTGAGCTGGTCTGTTAGCTTAACCATTGTTAGAGGAAGAGTCTGTAAATCAGATCTGAGGGCTTAGACTGCTTTTAACTAAGGCCAGTGACTGCTCCAGAAGATATGTAGGTTGAAAAACATTCCTGAATTTAGTGACTCGCAAGTGGAATGGAGAGGGAGACAGGTCACGTCAGTTCAGATTAGCAATTCAAATATTTTTAATTGATTAGTTAGTTAAACACATAGTACTACCCCATGCAGTTGAGATCCAAAAAAAAAAAAAATGCTTTTCCTGAAGGAGTGGATTCCCTTTTTGCAAAATTTGATTTGGAGACCCAGCACTTCAGCTGATGGCATTGGAAAATTCCATTCCTTCAAACATCTATTTATCCTCCCACGAACTGATTGCTTAACTGAACTGGCTAAATTATCTGGTTATTTTGACAAGGCTGCTTTTATTGTTTTAACTCCTGAACATTGAACTGTCATAATTACATTTTAATTGAGGTGAGGATTTTTTAAATAATATTTTGGTTTTCCCCAAATCCATGTAAAAACCATTTTTAACTTCACTGTGTTGATTTTTTTAAGTTTTGACTTCCAAATGCTATTCCTTCCTCCTCCCCCTCCCCATCTCCTTGAGACAGTAAGCAATCTGATATAGGTAATGCATGTGCAATCATATAAAACACTTAGGATTTTTTTTTAAGTGAGAACCCTCTTGCTCTAAATTATACTAGCCATATTTGCTCCTTCGTCCAGGCCATCTCCAATACTGGAATGCTTCTCCTCCTCACTTTCATCACTTAGAATACTTAGGTCCTTCCTTCAAGGATGAGCTCAAGATACCAGCTCCTATGGGTGCTGGTAGGTAGTAGGTGCTAAATAAATGCTTGGTGACTGACAAACACGGAGTTTCCTGTCACAAAAGTTATCAGAGCTGGGGTTGAACTCAGTGAGTTTACTAAATTAAACAGCCTTTGCTCCCCATAAACATAGCTATGATCTATTTCAATGATGCCTCTTTGTTTCTACAGGTGGGAAAATCACAAGTGCTCAACCTTCTCTCCACACCTTCTGGACTTCTTCATTCTCAGTAACATTGCTCCTGGCATTGATAGTCTGTGCAACCTCATGGTGAAGATTGCAGACTTAATGTTTTGTTTTGCTTATCTCGATCACATCTGTGAATGGAGCTTTATGTGAGTGGAGAAGCTGGAACCCTGAGCTAAGCTTAAAAACCTTAGAACTACCCATGGTGCACTTAGAGGAGTGTTGGGGGGGAAATGTTACTTATTCATCAGGTTTTCTCTTCGGTTTTTGTAAATGTCCTCAAACAGGGGAGGACGGTTCTTGGCCCAATAAAAATATGCAGATTGTATGTAATGAACTTTTGTAAGCAAAGGTAATTTCTGTCAAATGTATTCTTTACTTTTCTAATAGGTTTGAATTTGATTTTGTATCGAATGACCCTGAGTATGTGCCATTCGTTTGTTAAAGCAGTGGTGTCTAGTACTTCTGTTTTGAGAAAAAGAAAGGAAGGAAAAAAAGAAAAAGTGAGGGTGAGTGGTAAAGACTCTGAATCTAGTGTTTCTCATTTTCCCTAAGGCTGGCTATTGCAATCGACAAACCAGTGGGAGAGAAGAAAAATAGTTCAGTTATGTTGCCCATTACAGGATAAGTACAGGAAATATTTTCTGGAAAAGCATATGATTGCATATTGAAATAGTCAAATTTGTCAATCTGTTGTTCTGCAAGCATTCCCAGAGCAAGCTATTACAGTAGGGTTGGGTCTTGACGTTAGTGCAAGGTAAATTTTGAAAGGGGACTAAGAATGGATTGTTTTAAGTGCTATAGTCTTTCATCAAGTACTGTATTATTTAACTGAAAATGAAGTCAAAGTTTATTTTTAATAGTAAAAATATAATTTAACTTCACAGAAAATGCACATGCTAACAACTATGGACATTGATATGTACTATAGATTCTAACTGGAAAAAAATTAAAATGAATACAGCATAACTTTTTCTTTTTCCATCTAATTACCTCCTTTTGCCTGTTTTATTTTGTTTATTTGTGTTTTCCCATGATGATCCTTACCTGGACAACTAAATTTGTCATGCAGATTTATAGATGCATATATGTTTTATATGGAAGAAAATAATTTGAATATACCAACTCTACATAGATTATTTTTGGACAAACCTGTGCTCCACATAGCACTTGCCAAGGCCTGCCAATGATTCAAAGTAGCAAGATTTCTTGGGTTGTTTCTTAGAGTTCACCCACTTTTTTCCAAACACTGACCATTGCCATCATCAGGAAGTTCAACATTTCCAGTCAACCGCATATTTTTAGTCTCTGATGATGAAAGGGGTAGCAATCTGCATTTGAAAACTCACCCTTTTCTGTCATTTCAGTCATAATGCAAAATGTTCCTTAGTAAACAATAGGACCACAGAATCATAGAATTTGAGAGCAGCCATGTCATCCAAACTCTACAGGAAGACTGGATGAAAATATTTTCTTTGATTAGGGAGAATGGTAAAGTGGTCCCGCTCACATAGAGACTTGTCTGCCTTGAGATTACATCCATATCAACAAGAGAAAATGAGTCTCAATAAATGCTCCTGGCTATTTTATAGCTGATGGGGATTTGAGATCTCAAGATGGTAGTTTGGGGTATTTTTGCCTAGTGATAACATACCCATTCACCTTACATCTTGAAATGAATGACAACAAAACAGAAAAGGCCTTGCTCTCTACTGAGCGATGCCAGATAAGAGATCAATAAGGAATCAGAAAAGGTGGGGGGGACAAGAAGAGGTCTTATGTTCTTAAACCTGTTGAACATCTTCCCCTCCAGAAAAAAAAAGTCTAACTTTGTGTCAGGTATGCATTGTTAAGTTTTGACTTTGGTTTGGTTTTTTGGAGATTGTTTTCAAGTCAATCCCAACCAAACAAATAGTCATTTTTAAAAATATATACATGTCAGTCACCAGATTGTTGTAGATGAAAGACAGATGGCAAGCTTCATTTTGAGGATCTCTGAGATCAGAGGGTACAAAGGCTTCCTTGGAGGCCTCTTTCTGGAAAGGTTCATGTTCATCTAAGGTGGAAAGGACAACAGGGCAGGGGGATGCATGTAATAACAATCAGTTTCAATGCTATTACCTGATGAAGCAAATGGAAAAAAAAAAAAGTCACTCTCTTTTTGGCTAGCAGACCAGGAGCTTTTCCACTGTATGGGGTAGCTTGCGGGAAAAAAATATTTTTAAAAAAACATATGCACACACACCATGCACATGGCAAGAACATGCTGATTAAAAAGAGGGCAGTAATAAGAACTTTTTTCTTTATTTCCCATAGAATTCTTTGCCAGTACTGGCTAATCAGACACATTCATGGTCAAGTTGTTACCAATGAACATTCTAATAAAACATCATGCTCACAAAAATCAAATTGAGTTTTACATCCATTAATCCAAAATAGGGGGCATATGCAATAGATCGTATTTACACATGGAACTCAGTTTCTGATGATGTCCTATTCTTTCAGGGAGCAGTGATTAGATGTTTTTATTCAACATGAACAGAATATGTATTTTGCATTTACAACCTATGAATAAAACATGTTTTAAATGTTTATGGATTTATGTATTATGTTTATTACTTTATGGAAAACAGGACAATGGTCCCTATCTCCCTACATTATTTTCCAGCTTCAGTACTGAGCTTTTTCCTGGATGAGATTGTAACACAGCAGTCTTATGTCACTAAAAGAGACTGTATTTTTGTATAATGTCATGTAAAATATTGAGAAACTACTCATAGTCAATTGAAACTCTGTGAAAGCGAGTGTTTGCATACCAAAATGAAAGTACTATAGAGCCCCATTTCAATTTGTTAGATATATTGTATACAATCTGTATATATATACATATATATATACTATATATAATGGTATATACTATGTGGAAGGCACAGTCAAATTACAGTTCTGTGTACTGTTCTTGTAACATTAGATCTTTTTAATAAATAATTCTCTTTTTATTGACTTTTATCTTCTCTCCTGTCAACTACCTTAAGAGTGTTCCTATAGACTACAGCATACACATTAGTGATAAACACGTTTTCTGTGATATTTTCACAAAGAAATGCTGGTGTTAGATGGAGAGCCCTGACCCATACAAGAATCTTCACATCATTATCGTCTTTAATTCATTCATCCACTTGATAGATCCATCATGGTGATTCAACTTCTGTATTTGAATCGTGTCAAAAAACAGAACAAGCAGAGCAACAAACAATGAACATACAAGTAGAATGAACATCTCAATGAGGCATCAAGGTATCACAGTGGATGGAGCACTGGATCCAGAATCAGGAAGGCTTTAGTTCAAATCTGGCCTCAAATACTTACCAAATGTGTGATACCGGGCAAGTCACTTAACCTGTTTCCTCAACTCTAAAATGGGTTAGTAATAATACTTACCTACCAGGGTTGTTATGAAAATCAAATGAGATGATATTTGTAAAGCACTTAGTACAGTGCCTAGCACATAGTAGGCACTATCTAAATGCATATGTCTTTCCCTTTCCTTCCCCCTTTCCCATTGAAGCAACTTGTAGCTCAGCTTTCTTCTTATTTCATAAAAATAGACATAATAGCAATAACTATATAGATAGATAGATAGATAGATATTCCTTTAAGGTTTGCAAAGAACTTTATATGTTTATCTCATTTGATCCTCACAATAACTCTTTGAGTTAGGTGCTATTTTTACCCCCATTTCACAGTTGAGGAAACTGAGTCTGAGAGAGGTAAAGTCCAGTCAAATTTGAGGGAGAGATCACTTTCAACTGGGAGATTTGGGAAAACTTCCTAAATGGGGTAGCACCAAAACTGAGTCTTGAAAGAAAGTGGCAAGCACAAGCCTCCTGACAAGAAATGAATAAAAAAAGGAAAGAGACATATTTTGAGGACATGGTTAATGTGAAGATTTGTTTTACTCTACTACATAGATATGTATCGAAGGATTTATTTTTCATTGTGTGCACTTTTTTAAATATTACTCAGTAGGGAAGGAGAGAGCAGGAAGAACAGATCGATAAAAGATTCTTAAAATAAAAAAAGAAACAATTTTAAAAAGAAAGAGAATGCCAGGGCTGGGGAAGATTTCAACAGGTTGATATGGAAAGAAGTATATTTCAACTCAGGGCAACACATGAACAAAAACCTGGAAATAGCAAAAGCCAGAAAAAAACAGAACACAGAGCAAGAGTTGTATGACAGAAAAGTGGAGTACCTTGAATGCTAGAGTCAGAATTTAAACATGTTTTGATGAAAAATAGAAAGACACCTAAGTTTTTTTTAATAGAAGGATGACACACTCATAAGCTTGCATTAGGAAGAATACTTAAGCAACTGTAGGATGACTTGGAATGGGGATAAGCTAAAGGCAGAAGTATAGTAAGAAGCAACTAACTAGATTATGCAAGAAGAGATAAGGACCCAAATGAAGTCAGGAATTCAGGTATTGCTGGGTATAGTGAGAAAAAATGGGAGGAGTCAAGTGCAAGAAATACCATGGAAGTAAAAGTCACAGTCAATACCTGACTAGATGTAGACATGGAAAAGAAAAGAAATTCAAGGGAGATTTCAAAGTTACAAACCTAGGTACCTGAAAAGAGGGTAATGCCAATCATCTAAATAGGAAGAATAGGGTGAGGGTGTTACAGTGCAGCATGGCAACTTGAGATTTTAGATATGGAGTTTGAGATGTGAGCAGGAAATTCAAGTGAAGCTCACCAAGTAGCACTTAGAATTACAGTCCTGGAAGTCTTGGGAGAGATCCTGGTAGAAGTGTAGGTTTAGGAATCATTAGCTTGGAAGTGGTGATTTCCTTGATCAAAGAAAAACACTACGTTGGCACTTTTCATCATTTGTTTCATAATCCTGCTAAAATAGAGTTGCACCTTTAAGAAATACACATTGATAATGCCACATGACAGCCTGATATATTGAAATAAAATTCCTGCAATGGCACATTGCTCTAGACACTTAAAGCTGATCTGAAATTCCAAATATGAAACTTATTATTAGTTTCATTTTACATTACATCCACATGTCCCATAAGTTAAGTGTCAGTTATAAGAAAAGAACCATTCGGAAGAACTGAGTACATCTAGCATAAGGAAAGCAGACAAAATTGTAAGCCACAATCACCTTCTTCAACTATTTAGTGGGTTCTCATGTAGAATAGGGACTATATATTCTACTTGCATGATGTTAAGAAAAGTAAGTCGGTCAACTAACATTTATGAAGCACTTATAGCTAAGTCCTGATTATCATGAATAAAAAATTCTCTGTATTTACACTGTGTATTTCCAAGCCTACAGCTAGGTCCTGATTAGTGTAAACAGTGACTCCTCTGAAATCAGTTGGCATATTTCCACTGGGCTGGAACCAATGACCATATTATTACTTCAAATAGTAGGGATTCAAATACATGCAACTATGTCAAGGAATTTGAGCTAGCAGGAACCTAATTGTACTATATTCCAGGAACTAAGCTAAGCACTGAAAAGAGCATGGAATTCAGATAAGTCTGGATTCCAACTCTACCAATGTGATCTTCAACAAATCATGTAACATTTCTAGGACTCAGTTTTCTCATTTATGAAATTAATTAGATTAAATGACCTCCAAAATCCCTTCCATCTCCTGTAATCATAAAGTTATGAGATGATGATAGATTTTAGTTTGCTACCAGATCAATTAGAGATATCATACAAAAAAAAATGGCATAGGCTGCCACAGAAAGTAGTGAGTTATTTCTGGCTAAAAGTCATTGGACAGAGGGTTATATTGCCATTCATCAGTGATGCTGCTGTAGCAGGCATTGATGAGTCAAGAAGGCGTAGGCATAGACTAGAGCTCATGCATGCCTTCTTGTTCCATGCCGTTCTTGTCTTTGTCCTCTCCAAAGGAGACTAGAACCTCAATAGACTATAAACTCTGAGAGAAGGGATAATTCCATTCTTTGTATTTGTGCCTCATTACCTAGAACAATGGCCTACACATACAAGTCATTTAATGACTGCTTATTGATTGACTAATTGACAAATTTTCCACAGTTGGCTGGCCCCACTGACCATGGCAACACATAAAACAGGAGATGCTGATACAACTTCTCTCCATCCATTATTATTCAGCAGTATCAACTAGTGCAGTACAAGCTAGTTTTTGAACGTGAACGCAAATAATAGACATGTATATATGTGTATGTGTACATATCTCTGGAGGTATAGAGGACTCTTCATGAGGAAATTCCCTCCAAGAATATAAATCAGCAGCTGTTGTACAACTTAGAGTCTTAGAGAATGGCCTGACCCACTGAGAGAAATTATTTGCTCAGGGTCCAATGAACATTAAGGATCAGGGATAAGACTTAAACCCAGGTCTTCCAGACTCCAGTCAGTTCACTTTTCTCTTATTCTCTTTAGTTCTCAATCTTGAATCTAATCTAACTTCATTTCTGAGGAGAATCATATAGGTGCTTATTTTTTATCAGATTATTTTGCCAATCAATCAATATTTAACAAGCACCTACTATGTGCCAGGCACTGTGATGTAAAGCCATATCCGTGTGTAGCTGGTCTATTCTCTACCTTGAGGCATCCATGGACATAGTCTACATCAAAATCCGGGGCATTATATCGTTTCATGTTATATTGTGTATATATACATACCTCTGGCTGGAGTTGAGGATCCTTGTGCCACACAGTTTAAGCGACATTGATCTGTTCAATGAAGATACAGTCATGATGAATTTAACTGTTACTATTATTTATTGTTATTACTTGAGCAGTCCATGGCATTGCATGACAAAGGGATCAGGAACAGAAAGCTGCTTTCTTTAGGTTGGCACTGCTTGTTATCACGTGACAGTGGGCCATTAGCCTGGCACTGGAACAAATTATTCTCACCACCATCATCATCATTAGCTGCCAGTATGTGGTGCCTGTGTGTGTAGCCTTGTTTTCTCTTCCAGAGAGAGTGATTTAGGCAGAGATGCCTTCTGCCCTCTCAAAGCTCACAGCAGCTTACCAAGATCAGTATCTCACTCTTGAAAATAAGTAACATTTGAGAGAGTGCCAGGTACCCAGGAATAAAAAAAATTAAATGAAAAGGCAGTGTTTTTTCTTCACGCAGCTATGCTCCTGGAATGCCTGGCTTAATGGGGAAAGAATGTCTGATGGCTAAAGGTTTTCATTCTAGACCTGAGTTTTCTGACTCAGAGAGCTAAAAGCTTTGCCAATTACTGCCAGCAGCAGTTTCTGAGACCTAGTTTGACTCTGCCCATTTAATGAACAAAATCCAATCAACCACCCTGTTAGAGAAAATAGAAAATGCCTGCCAGAATGATAAATAACTGATTGCCAGTGGTGATTAGCATAACGCACCTCCAGAAGAGTGCCTGTCTCCTATTCAGCCCTGACTGGGCTTCTTTTAAGGACTGACACAAGCTTCAGGAAACCTCAAGTCAGCTTCCAGATCTATCGGGGCCATCCCACCAGCTGGGATCCTGCCAGCCCGGGCTCATCAAGATTCACAGGCCCAGATTCAGAAGAAAGCAGGTGGCAGACTCTTGCTCCACTTACCTGTTTTCACTAGGAAAAGGAATCATCTTCTGCTTTGCCTTTGGTACAAGAATAGCCATCTTATGAAACTGGCCTTTGGCTCATTTCAGACAAGTTCCAGTTGTGAAGATGGGTCTAATAGGAACAAAAGTGTTCTTTAGTGCTTTAGAGTCAATGGGGTATCTGCTGCATTAGAGAACCAAGCAGTCAGTAAGGCAGCTCTGGGGTGCCTAAAGTTTCTCATAAGAAATAAAATTTAAAATCCCCCTAAATCCTACTAGGATCCAAAGAAAATTGTGTATATAGGTCTTTCTGATTAGATAGCTAGATATTGTATAGATTAGATCATTCTGAATTTTAAGTGCTGAGGTGAAAATTTGGAAGCCTGCCATGGAGTCCCAGGGTTCTCCTCTTGCACCTCTCTGAAAGCCTGTAAGTCTAAGAATTTTTTTATCATCTGCTAAATCCACCAAGTCCATCCTATCCAGAGGTCTCAGAGATGTCAAATTGACCAGATGTTGCTGAAAAAGGAAATGACAGAGAGAACGTGGACAAGAGAAACAGAACAAAAAAGCAAATGAGAAGTTTCCCTACTCTGACAAATAAATATTGGGCTCTCCTTATGTGTCCCACTATTATTTGATTCTTTAGGTTTGGTTTGATTCTTTTTCTTTAATTAGATGCTCTTTAGTGATGTCACTCCTGTGATGAGCGTACATTGCATTAAAAGGACAATCATCCAAAGTTGTAATAACCTCTCATGACTGTGTTTTTAAATCTTTGTCATCAAGTTTTCAAAGGTAGTCTACATGAGTGTGTTTCAGATACAAGAATACAGGCAAGTATGCATTTGAGGCTGCCACAATTACCTAACAGGCTAAATGTCAGCCTATTTGTATTACCGCAAAGAAGAGCCCATGGTAAGGTTCAGTGAGTGAGTAGCTGAATTCCTTGCGTTTTTAAGAAACCTACCAGCTATTCTTGGCTGTCTGTAGCTCCCTAGCAGTCATTATCTCAAAGAGCTGCTGTGAAGATTGTTAGGAGAAAAATCTTGGTTATGGCTTTGTCCTGACACATAAGACAAGCTCAGGAAAATGAGGTAGAAAAAGAAGTTTATTATAACAACCAAGGCATACAAGTTACATGGACCAGGCTCTGAGTTCCAATCCTAGGCTTCTTTTAAAGGTGAATTTTCATAAAAAGAGAAGACAATCTTGATAGATTCACATTTCTGAAAAAGATGGGCTAGTGTTGTATCAGGGTTGAGTTTCAGAACAGAGTTTATAACCCAGGTAGGATGCTGATTTCTAAAGAGAATCAAAGCACCTGAGAATGCTCTTTCCTTGACAGGTACTGAAGTCTTTCTTAATGAGAGTACTATCATATACATCGTGCAGCTCCCCTTCTAAGAGAGGGTTCTCATGTATACCTGCTAAAGGAGAATGGGAAATATAATTCAATAACTGTATTAACCATTTTTATGGTGCAGCACCATAGTTGGAATTATATTGTTCTTTAGTCTTCAATTTCATCATTCTAATCTCTGTTGTGTGTAATTTGGGAATTGACTTGGGAATCAAGGGAGGCATGCACCAAGGGAGGCATTATACACACAAACAGCACACAGTCTCTATGAGGACACACAAGAAAAAACCCACAGATAACTTAGCCATGAAAGATTTGTACCTCAAAATAAATGTGTAGTCTTTAATGTTTGACTATTCAATATAGTAATTCCACAGGTGTTCAAATGGTAGGGTAACCACTTTCATGAGCACCACCTTTTACAAAAGCCTTCCTTTCATGAAGAGTTAGACTCTTAACAAAAGAGGGAGGTAGAGATCTCATGAAGGACCTTAGGACTCTCTAAAGAAACTATGGATAAACCATGAACTACACAGGTCCTGGATCTGCATTAGTATTAGAACAAGCAGAAGTGATAAGCAGCTTACAAAATAAGCAACAAGTCCATAACACACACTCACACACACATACACACACACACACACACACACACACACACACACACACACACACACACATATCCAACATAACAAGTAAAGTTACAATAGGTAGAAAAAGAAACCCAGTATAGCTTCAGGTCAGCTTTAGGTGACCATAGCAATCGACCATTAAAGGAATTTTATTTCAACTTGTCAGGCTGTCATGTGGCATTATCAATGTGTATTTCTTAAAGGTGCAACTCTAGTTTATTTTAGCCTGATTATGAAGCAAATGATGAAATGTGCCAACATAGTGTTTTGCTTTGATCAAAGAAAGCATCACCTCCAAGCTAATTACTCCTAAACCTATACTTCTACCACAACCTCTCCCAAGACATCCAGGTCTGTAATTCTAACTGCTACTTTGTGAGTTTCACTTGAATTTCCTGCTCATACCTCAAACTCCACATGTTTAAAAACTCATGTCACCATCTTGCTCTGTAACACTCCACCACCTGTCTTCCTTATTTAGGTTATTGGTACTACCCCTTTTTTCAGGTACCTAAGTTTGTAATTTTGAAATCTCCTTTGACTTTCCTTTGTTTCCTAGCATCCATGTCTAGTTAGGTAATGACTGTGATTTCTACTTCCACAATGTTTCTTCCATTTGGCTCTTCCTCTCTTTTCTCACTGTAACCAACCATAACAGTGGGAAACTCCCTTAGCTCAGTTGGATTCTAGGCAAGAATTACAATAATGCAGTAAAGTTCCACAATGTTCATAAGGGATCAAAAGCTAGGCTTGGATTTAAGCAGGTGGGAAAATTTCAGAAACGTTCACAACAGGAAAACTGAGTCAAGAATGTCCTACCTTCTTTTATGCAAGGTCATTTCCTCAATTTTCACAGAGACAGACATCCAATTATAGCAGCTCTCAGACCATGTTCCCTTTGAGGCACCCATGGCATTTCCCTCCAATGGTGACTTTGTGACAATTCAGACAATCACACCTGAAATCATAATATAGAATAATATGAAATTACCCTTTCAAGAGATTTTACTTCAACTAGCAAAATTTCACTAATCATAACCTAGAAATAGGATATTATTAGTTTTTTTCCATGTTTCCCTATACTAATAATGAACAAATATAAGAATAGTTCATTTATCTTTCACTTATAAATTAAGAATAATCACATTTTGGAGCTTCACACATACAGTGAATACTTGATAGTTGGCTCAGAACCCACAGAAAATTTCTGGCTCCTCTAAGTCTCCAGACCAAGAGATAATCATGTTGCCTATTAATCTATTAAAAGAAAATATCTATTAACCTATTAAAATATCTTTGAGTCTAAACTAGAGTGTTACTAAATTGGTTCAAAGATGTAATTTTAATATATGCTAATTATTAATGGGTACAATTTAATAATTTTCATAAGTGATAGCCAAGTAATCTCATATGAAATTATTTCTTTATTGTAACCAAACTTGTAAAATTCCCACCTTTGGCTGGGAGAGGTCCTAGTTTCTCAAACTTCAGAATGTTAGAATTTTCCAATATGGGGAAAACAAAACTGCTAAGATCTTATGACCCTACCCAAGTAGAAAGCCCCAAGGCACCTCACAGATAAGGATAACTTGCAGGATCTGTGCTACCTTTTTTCCAATAGTAAGTTGTTCTTGTTATCCACTTTAAAGCAAATATATTCCATTTAATCATTTTACCACATTCTTTTAAGAGCTCTATTCATAAAGTAACCAGATTAAAAGAGCACTGATTTTCCTAACAGCAGTTCAGATACAATGGTTTCCCCCAAATTTTACAGTAAAAGACAACAAATTCAGAAACATGATAACATAAGATGTCATGTATGCAAAACATGAAATAAACTTATTAGTAGACAGGTGATATCAATTCAGTCTAATGTATTTCCAAATTATCTTAGACAGAAAAATCATTCTTTTTTTCACTTTTTGCATGTTATACTGATTGTATTCAAGACCGGTGTACTTACATTTGCTAGCATTTATATAGTACTTGCCAAATATTAGGCACTGTGCCAAGTACTTTACAATCATGAGACCCTCACAACAATCCTGGAGGTGAGTGTTATTATTTTTTCTTCTTACAGATTAGGTAACTGAGGTAGACAGAGATGAAGGAACTCATTTAAGGTCATACACCTTCCCATCATACATGTTGGTTTTCCTAAAGAAAACAATACATAGCTATATATCACCAAGAACACTCCTTTTCTCACATTTCCCTCCCACCTACCCTCGACCCCATCCCAAGACAAGCTATCCTTGGTTCGACCTGAGTCTATATCCACTTAAAACCATCACTTATGAGCTCTAATTGATGTGTTAATTATTAGTCAGTCAGAGGACACAATTGGTTCAAAGTCAAGGGGCATAATGAAGTAACATGGCAACTAAAGTAGCAATAGAATATTCTCCATTATAGGTATATAGAAATAAATATAGACATGAGATATACTCTCCCACAAATACATACACTCTCATGGAAAAAGTCTACATGCATAAGGTTCACAGATGGGGGCACAGAGAATATAAGGGTACATTATGGAGAAGCAAATGAGATCCCAGTAGTGATGTATTCTGAGGATTTCATTACAGTACTAATCCCTGTTGAGTAAATATCTCAGCTGGAACCTTCCTTTGTTTCCTTTTTTTTTTACATGTATTTTTATTATAGCAGGATATGGTGTAATACTATTGTAATGGAGATGTGGCACATGCCCAGACCACCTAAGTCTGCATAAGTATCACCCGTATGGAAGATTCGAGGACTGCTTTCAGGAGCTTGGAGGTCTGGAACATCCATGGACTTTTTAACTGAGCTACCACATGACTAAGAACAGCCTTTTTCTCTTGTCCACATAGCCAGAACTATCCATGTCTTTGAAACAGCCTCACTCAGAATCTTCAAGCGATTTGGGTTATATTAACACCTGAAAGTAAAAGAGACTCCTTCATTCATATCATTCTGGCAGCAGTGGTGACCTGAGGGCTTCTTTCTTCACACTTTTCTCTCTCTCCATTTCTTGAGAAATGAGATTGGGTCTTTATTTCTTATCATTGTAACAGCAGGGTATGGAGTCTCCAGTCTGGTTTGGGAATACAGGTCATGGGGATTCATGAGTCCAGGAAGCCCAGGTAGACTTTATAGCTGACTAAAGAGCAAGTAAGGAGCATGGGTCTGACACTCCAGTAGTTGCCTAAACTGTCAACTTTGGACTTAAATTTGTTGGGATTATTACTGTTTAGGAACTGAACTAAAGAATGAGCCTAATCCATCCTTCTACCCCCTCCCACACCCCACCCCCAAACTAAACCAGTTTAGAAGAATGCCCCTGAGGTATTAGGGGAAATGTTTTAAGTTAGTTCTTGCCACCTCTTTTAAGTAGATATTCCTGTAAAACTATCCTATACAATATCAAATTCTGTTCAAATGTTAAAAATTCATTCAGATGATTCCCAAACTGCTTCATCTTAGTATACGGTTAACATTCCTATGAGATTAATAGTCTTCTTCCCAGACTACTTTTCTAGAAAAAAAGAGAAAAAGTTTTGTTTCTGAACAAATTTGTATTTTTGCAGAACTCTGAAGGAAAGTGGGGTAGCCTTCCAGGTTTGAAGTAATGGTAATATAAATAGAATGTTCAGGAACCCTTGTAAAGGATTTTTAATTTAAATAAAACTAGTTTCCTGCCTTTCTCATTACTAAACTGTCACTTTCCACAGGACCTCAAATGGAGTTTTCCACCAACATTCCACCACTTCCCCCAAAGAAGGGAAACTTAACTCTGCCTTATCTTCTTCTTAGTGTGGTTGTTTATAGCCCAGAAGAAAAAGTAAAAACTCTTTTGTGAGAACAGTAGGCCCTATTAGACCTTAAAAAATGGCTTTCTCTCCTGAAAGAGAAAAGTCTATCAGTTCCCTGAAGCTTAGCTTCAGGGGACATACTCATTTGTAATGTAAACCAGTCAATTAGCTAATTAGAGTTTATAGGCATTTAGTCAGCCTTGTGAATTTCACTTCCTTCTGTTAATAGTTTAAAAGCCCTGGTCCCAAGCCTCTATCATGGAGTTAAAAGCAAAAGTATCCTTAACTTTAGTTGTAGGACTATATCTCCAAAGAAATCGAGGAAGAGGAAAAGAACCCATTTGTCAAAAATATTTATGGCAGATCTTTCTGTAGTAGGAAAGAACTGAAAACTAAGGGTACTTACCCACTGGGAACTGGTTGAACAACTTATATGAATATAATGAAATACTATTGTCCCATAAGAACTGCTGAAAGCAATTATTTTATTGCTACCTTGGAGGATTTGTAGAACTGATGCAAAGTGAAGTGAACAGAACAAGAACAGAACAAGAAGAATTTATACAATTACAGCACATAAATAAAAAAAACAAGTTGAAAAACATCAGAACCTCAATCAGCTTCAGTGATTAACCATGATTCCATAGGGCTTCATTTTCCAAGAGGACTAACAACATTATCGAGAGAAATTTTGACTTGCTCCTGAATTGGATTTAAAGGCAGAGTTGCATCAAGTCATAAGCCTCACTCTCTCTTCTAGAGACGTTGAAGTCTAGTGGTAAGACCAAAGTTAAGACGACCTGCAATGGCCCAGGATGCACTGCATGACATTGGAGTTTTAGATGTTTAATCAAGCTCTAAGTGCTTCTTAATGGCCATTGGAACAAATTGTTCTCATCCACCCATTCCACCAGGGGAAGTCTTCATATGCTTGGGGCAGACATCCCCCTACCTCACCAACTGGTTGAGGCCTGTTGGCTACCCACCACCTGCTTTACCTTGTCTATTGAGATGGCTTGATCAGGGTGTGGCCATTGTGCATGCTACAACTCTGGATCCATGAATATATAGCGTGTATGCTACCTACCTCCTGACAGAGAGATAATAGACAGGGTGAAGTATGAGTTAGGTAGACAGACAGACAAATAGATAGACAGATTTAGATATATTTGGACATGACCAATATGGGAATATGTTTTGTTGATTATGCATATAGGTTCCAAGGATGTTGTCCTTATTTTTCTTTTTTCCAATTCGGGGAGAAAGGAGAAAGAATTGGTTTCTCTTCACTGAAGGAAAGATTAATAAGCAGGAGAGGATGTAGAGGAGGAAATAGAGGGTGCTAAGGGGCCTTAAATTCATGCAATAAGAGGATCAGCTGCAAGAATCGGGAGTGTTCCTTATAGAAGAGACAATTGAAGAGAGAAGACATAGCTGTTTTCAAGTATTTGAAAATATATTATATGGAAAGGAGAATAGACTTGTTTTGTTTTACTTGGATAGGGGAGGGGACAAGGAAACTGGAGCAATGGACAGAAGTTGCAAAGAGGCAAATGTAGGCTTGATATCAGAAAAATCTTTCCCATTGAATTGCCCCAAAGTAGAAGGGGCTAGCTAAGAAGGGTGTGGGGTTCCCTCTCGTTAATGATGGTCAAGCAAACTGCACTAAGATCTCATTTGATTCTCACAGTTCTTTGAGCTATCAGGGAATTTTTCTTTATTTTGCAGATGGGAAAATAAAGTCTCACATAGCTAAAGTAAATATTAGAGTTAGGACTGAAGTCTGGTCTTCTGACCCCACACCAGCACTCTCCCCTACTGTGTCATTGGCTTTTCCCAAAACCTTGCCTTATGAAGGGACAGCTATTCTGGGAATGTATCTCCATGTCCTGAGTTGGCTTGCAATCAGTCCTTTAAATATCTAATGCCAACATCAACATGAAGGATATTTTTGGCAAGTTCTTTTGGACAATCCTATTAAATGAGGATTCCTTTTCCAATTACACTGGCCCCCAGGCTTCATTACATATATTTTTTTCATTTCTCTGGCCCCTTGCAACCTAAACAATCCAGAATCTCTGAGGAGCTGGATAAACAACAGCAGTTCTCCTGGTTTTTAAATATGGCCACCTGTAGATTAGAAGGCAGCAGCCCGGAGGCTCTAGTATCTCAGGCTCTTTTCTCTCTGGTATCCAGGCTCGTAAGGACAGGTACAATCACTCTTTTAGGGCATGGGGGGGCAGGGGTGGAAATACATTGCTCCAGCATATAGGATGCTGCCTCTAAAATAAAGCAGCCAAGATGCTATGGCAGCTACAGTTCATGGTTTAATGTTTTAAGAAGTCCCCAAAGAGACTTAGCTTTCCTCCTGTGGCAAATAACTCAGTACCAGGGTCACTTGAGCAGTACATTAGCTAGCAAGAACAAGGCAAACTGGGTCTTGCACCAATGTGATGACAAGTCTATACTTCCTCCCCATAGCAATTCCTACCTTTAAGTCTACCCTAGGAAGTGAGAATAACTACCCTTCTCCATCTCTGGGTCCCCTCCCTACATTGCCCTTCTCCCCTGCTTGCCTTTCCTGCTCTCTTCTTCTGTTTGTAAGAACTGGGAACCTACAAAGATTCAATCTTGTCTGAAACAGAGCCATTCTGTTTCTCCACGATGGAAACAATCCACTCCAAAGAAAAAGCAACACAACTTAATTTTTCTGAGGTGAAGTTCTAGTTAGGTTCTACTCTGGACTTGGGCTCTGGAGAGAAATTTGTTCATATTAAGTGTCAGGACTCTGTGATGTTAATGAGAGTTGCTTCATTAAGGGAGTCTTATTATGTAAGAGTTAAAGATCTTCCTCACCCATTAATAGGCCTGAGGTGATGCCCATTAAGGGAAACTTGATTAGGGGAGGCTTGTTTTGTAGGAAGGCCCACATTTTTTGTTAATTAATGAGGCAATGGGTCACAAGGGTCCCTAATGTTCTCCAGCTCTGAAAAGTACATATACATATATATCTATATATCTATATCTATCTATCTATCTATCTATCTATATATGTGTGTGTGTGTGTGTGTGTGTATGTGATGGGTGTGGGTGTACTTATATGTGTGTGGGTGTACATATATATATATGGGGGGGTGTACATATATATATATATATATATATATATATGAGGGGTGTACTTATATATATGTGGGTGTGGGTGTACTTATATATATATATGTGGGTATACATATATATATGTGTGTGGGTATGTGTACATATATATGTGTGTGTGTGTGTACTTATATATATTAATGTGGGTGTACTTCTATATGTGTGGGTGTGGGTGTACTTATATATGTATGTATATATGTCTGGGTGTACTTACATGTATGTGGGGGTGTGCTTATATATGTGTGTGCAGTTATATATGTATGTATGTGTAGTTATATATACGTGTGTGTATACTTATATATGTGTATGTGCGTATACTTACGTGTGTGTATACTTATATGTGTGTGTGTGCGCACGCGTGTGCACGCACACACGTGCGCACACACACACACACACACACACTCTGAGGTGAGGTTTTGCTTTTGGGGCTTACTCTTTGAAAGAAGGTTCATGTGACAGATCAGTCCATGGGTAGCTGTTGAAGAGCTCCCCCCACCCCCCAGCTTTGAAAACCCAGATATTCATGTCTCTGGTAACTATGTATGTATGTAATGGCCAGAGAGTTGTATCTGTCTGTTGATCTCTGATGTATGCATTGTTTATGGTCCGATAGTTGAAACCTCTGTTTTTTTTTATCTTTTTTTCTCTGCTTTTATTTTCTCTGTTGGTGAATGTCATTAAAGAAGATTGTTGACCACTCAAAAGTTGTTTTCCTTTTAGAACAGCAGATCTAAGAACCTGTGATAGCAGGCCATCTTGGATGTTTCAGGGTGCTTGTTGCTACATATGGCATAGTTGGGAAGGATCTGCAAATAAAAAAGAAAGTATAGGGAATGGGATAGTTGTTTATTTTTTCCCAGTTGTGGTGGCTATGGTTCTGTGGAGTCCCATGAGCAGCAGCAACCTGAGGAGAGACAGGTGAGGAGCAGTAATAGGAGTGGTTTCCCAGGTGCCCAGAGGTGGGCATTGCCAGAGCCAGGGCTCAAGTGGATTAACCAGGACTCCATACTGTCTTGGAGGGGTGAATGCTCTGAGATTGTATTGTATGCAGAACCCAGGCAGAAGCTGCGAGAGCTTAAAAATGGAGCCATGGAGTAGAAGCTGAGAACTGCCTGTCTGGTGACCTTGGTGAGGTGAAAACAAAATTGGAGAGCTGTCTACACTGGGACTCAGGCAGGAAACAGGAGCAATCAGATCCTGCAGAAGAAGGAGGAACCTGGAGCTAGGAATTCAGCCCTGGGGCAAGATGTGTGTGTTTGTCCTTCATTGCCAAAGAAGACCATGCCATCAGAGAAATAATGACATGACATGCACTTGACTTTGTTTTGACTGAGGGAAGGCTGTGGAGGTCACCAGCCTCACTTCTCCTCCAGAGCCATCTGAATCCAGTGACCAGATATTCATCAAGATGACTGGAGATGACCCAGGATGAGGCAATTGGGGTTAAGTGACTTGCCCAAGGTCACACAGCTAGTGAGTGTCAAGTGTCTGAGGTGAGATTTGAACTCAGGTCCTCCTGACTCCTGCACTAATGCCCTATCCACTCCACCACCTAGCTGCCCCAGGGCAAGATAAAGACTGAGCAGCAAGGCACTGAGTGTGCTTTTTTGCAATGTTCTCCTGGGATGGTTTGGGAGCCAGGGAGTAGAGTTGTCTATAGGGGAGGGGAGTAAGTGCTGTGTACCTCCAAGGACCCCACTTTGTTGACTTTGTTGCCCAGCCACGCCTCAGGACTTGTAAGTAGGGACTGGAGCAGAGTGAATGCTGGGCCTTGGCTCTTGCAGTCTGCACCTGAGAGTGTCTACAAGGGCAGTGTGGGGAGAAGGACACACCCCCAAGAGGACTTTATTTGGATATTTTATTTTAGATTGAGGAAGAAGGCGCTGGTTGCTCACTCCCCAAAGATTGACCCCCAAAGAATGATGTTATGTTATGTTATGTATTTTGCAAATGTGAAGCTCATGATGTGTTTGTGGAAATTATGTTATATTTACTTAAGAAATGTTAATGCCTATTTAGAAACAAGTGGGATAAAAAAAATTATAAACTAGAGAAATTCCCATCAATTGGTGAATGGTTGAAAAAATTGTGGTACATTAATGCAATGTGATGCTATTGTGCTGTAAGAAAGAAGCAAAAAGATGATTTCAAAAAAGCATGGAGAGACTTATATGAGCTGATTAAGCCGAATTAATTAAGGGCAAATTAAGTCAAATCAGAATAAATTATACTATAACATCAATATTGTAAAAATAAGCAATTTTAAAAACTCTGATCAACCATAAACTAATGATCAACCACAATTCTAGAAGACTAACAAAGAATACTACCACTTCATGAAAGAGAAATAATTGACACATACAAAATAAGAAATTTATTTTTGAATTTGAATAATGTGGGAATATATTTTGTTAGATGCTACTTATGCAATGCAGAGGTTTTGTGGGTTTTTTTCTTTCTCTACTGATTAAACAGAGTCACTATATCACCCCCTCCTGAAATCTCCTCTCCTACACTGTTAAGGCCACACTACTGCTATTCAAAGTTTTTAGGGTCAGTCAGAGAATCCCTTCTGCAGCTTTCTCCAGTAAGCAGAGACAAATCTAGTGGTCAGATAAACTTACCTTGAAGTAGCAATATCATCATGGAAAGGGTATTAGCTCCCAGTAATTTGGGGTAGCGAGGTGGTAAGGAGCAGGACAAAAAGCAAGCAATGGCTATGGCACCAATGTGATACACATAGAAGCCACTATGAATATGCATGAGTATTGCTAGGGTAAATTCACAAAGTATAAATGACTGTCTTCCTCAAAGATGAAATCAAGATATTTATTCAGATACAAGAAAGCCAAATCCACCATAGTATAAAGAAGCTTATACACATCACCAATTGAGGGAACATGGCCATCCCCACAAACAAGCTACCCTAGGCAAAATAAATAAATCAATTTCTCTCTCTCTCCCTCTCCCTCCCTCTCCCTCTCCCTCTCTCTCTCTCTCTCTCTCTCTCTCTCTCTCTCTCTCTCTCTCTCTCTCCCTCCAGCTGTGCTTTACTCTCTCCCAGCTCTGCCTCACCTCTTCCAGTTCTGCTCTACCTGTTCGACAAGCTCCTCCCACCATGGGCTCCATGTGACTCAGGCTCCATCCCAGCAGTCAGTAGAGCCTGAGCTAAAAGTAGGTCATCTAAGTCTATTAATGGGCAGGAAAGATCTTCCCATTCCATTAACATTACAGTTGGTATATATGTAGGTGTATACTAGAGGGTAGCTCTTGCTTGTCGCTTATCTCAAGGAACAAGGAGATCCTCCTTGCTCCCTTCTATGCATCATCCATTCAGCAATCTCAGGTCCAGGTGCTACTAATTCCCTCACACCTAGGTCTCAGGTTCCCCAGACTAATACAATCTTGCTCATGCTCCTAAAACCCTGCTTCCTCCCTTTTTGAGTAGCCTACCTGGTCCCACCCTCTCCCTGTGACCCATTGGATGGAAAGAATCAACAATTTGGGCCTCCCTATCTCTGAATTCCTACATATAGCGATAGCCTCCCTTTCAATATAGATTGACTCAAACCTCTATCACAATCTCCCATGAAGAAGGATTTAGTGGAAAAATAGAGTGCTGGACTTTGATTCAGGAAGAACTAAGTTTAAATGAGACCTCCAACACTAACTAACTGTGTAACAGCAAGGACCCCAGCATATACAGGAGGGCTTGCTATAACATGTTCTTTGATCTGCTTTTCTAAAAGGAAAGGCAACTTTCAAGGGGTCAATAATCACTTTAATCTAGCACATATATATCATTCACTTAGACCAGTGGAAAAAAGTCAACACCCTGAACTTCAGAGAAAATACAAAGAGAGAAACAAAGATCAGCCAACAGATAAGACTTCCACCTGACAGATCAACAGACAGACACAACTGTCTGACCATACATACACAGTTACCAGAGAGAGAAGCCCCAACATTTGGGTTTTCAAAGCCAGGGGTTGCTTAGTAGCTGCCCAGAGTCTTATCTGGCACAAAAACATTCTTCCAAAAACTAAGCCCCAAAGTAAAACCTCACATCAGAGTACTTATACATTTTTCAGAGCCAGAGGGCATCACAACCCTTAAAAACCAGTAACTCATTAATAAAAGTATGGGCCTCCCCTAATCAAGCTTCCTGTAATGGACAGGCCCATCAACAGATGGGGAAGATCTTTAACTCTAATTGGCATTACACTTGCTAGTACAGGTTTTAGGTCTGCTTTTCTAAAAGGAAAGCAACTTTTGAGGGGTCAACAATATTCTTTAATCACATATACCAATAGAGAAAATATAAGCAGAGAAACAAAGACCAACAGAGCTTCTAACTATCTGACCATAAACAGTACATACATCACAGATCAATAGATAGATCCAACTATCTGACCATTATATACATATATAGTTATCAGAGAGAGAAGCACCAATATCTGGGTTTTCAAAGAGGGGAAGAAGAGGGTGGCTCCTTAATAGCTACCTAGAGTCTCATCTGGCACACGAATCTTCTTCCAAAGAGTAGGCCCCCAAAGCAAAACCTTACCTCAAAGGTTTATATACTATAGGTATACACACACACACACACACACACACACACACACACACACACCAAGTACATATAGACTTTTCAGAGCCAGAAGGCATCACAATCCTCTTGCTTCAGTGCCAAATTAACAACAGGTGTGAAAGTCTTCAAACAAGCAAACCTCCCCATAAGCAAACTTCCCTTAATGGGCTCCACCTGAGGTCTATTAATGCACAAGAAAGGTCTTTAACTCTTACACTGTATGACCTTGGTGTAATATAGCAAGCACCCTAGCACACCAGGAGGGATGGCTAGCACAGGTGTTTTGATCTGTTTTATAAAGGAAAGACAGCTTCAAAGAGGTTAACAATCCTTCTTTAATTAAACATATTTAATTAAACATTCACTAGTTTAGGGGAAAGGTTAACACCTTGAATATAGAGAAAATACAAACAGAGAAATTAGTACAAAGATCAACAGACAGGTCTCCAACTGTCTGACAAATACATACACTACCAGATTGGGAAGCACCAACAACACTTGGGTGGCACTTAACAAATGGCTACTCAGAGTTTCATCCAAGGAATCAAAAGGTCCTTCTCATAAGTGGAACCTCCAAAGCTAAATACCAAGTATATATAGTTTTCAACTAATAGGCTCAGAGCCAGAAGGCATCACAACCCACTTAACTCAGCATAGCGATGAACTACCTGAGTTCAAAGGAGATTGGGCCTTCAGATGTTTTCAATGAGGCTGGGAAACTGAACTCCAGAAAGAAAAACAACAAAGAATCCCTCTTTGCTTGGGCTTACACCTGGACAAGTCACTCAATTGCTGTCTGCTTCCATTTCCTCATTTGTAAAGGAGGGATAGTAATAGCACTTCCCTACCGGAGTTTTTGTGAGGATAAAATGAGATGATATTAATAAAGCTCTTTGCAAACTTTAATGCACTATATAAAGGTTAACATTATTATTATAGTCTTTGATACAAGTAACAATATTAGCAACTAATAGTGTTTTAAGATTTGTGAAGTACTTTTCAAATATTATCTCATTTTATCCTCACGTTACTAAGAGGTAGGTGCAAGTCTAAACCTGCATTGGAATTGCCTGAAACTTCCTGGGAAGTCTCTAATTTTAAGTTAAGGGGGATTTCTTTTGTTTTCTCTTGACAATATTGATGCTAAGTGTGGGCAGTCAGGTTGAGTTCTGTCAACCTTACCACAGTAGTCTTAGAAATGAAAAATGTTTGCATTTTGTCATAAGAAGTTATATCTGTTATCAGTGCCCTCTCCATCTCATCATTCCAGATCTAAGTTTAGAAACCAGAGGCTGTGGCTGTTCCAATATAGTTCCTGTGGGTGAAGGTTAAAACTAGCATGGAGGTCGTCTACCTACCTGGTCACATCAGGGCAGACAATAAATAGTTGCTCCTTGAGAAGACTGTTTTATCCTCTACTACATTAGTGTTTGATATTGGTAGGGAATATGAAATTTCCATAGAGTGTGATTCATCAGAGCCTTGCCCTAGACTATTCTTGACGTGAAATGAGTGCCTTGATCAGAGGAGATGGACTTAAAGTATCCAAAAGGCACAATAATATGTTGAACAAGAATATCAAGTGTGACTGCAACTTTGACTCAGGAGACCAGGATTGTAATAGTACAAACAGAGAATGTGATACTATATTGACAATATATCATTATCAAGCATAGTTAATCTACCAGTGTGTGAAATCAGCCCATAGGTAGGTGATAGGTGTGACCATTTCTGTTGGTGAGTGTGGCAATTTGCATCAGTTTTTGCAGTCCTATCTTTGGTAATCAGGAGACCCTGCTTGTGACCCCAGTAACATCATTAACTCACCATCTCCATAGCCTGATTTGATATTTGGTCATGTGGTAGCAAACTATGCAGGCAGCCCTCCAATATTAAGCTGATTTCCACTCCTTAAGTTGACTCTCCCAAGGACCATCACCATTTTGCAAGAGTTGCAGTTGAACAATAGGGGCTTTCTAATTTCTCTGTCGGTGTGCTATTGAGGATAGAATTAGTGAACAAGGCTTTGTCTTGCTGGAAAGGTTCCAGTCCTAAGTACAGGGGTGTTCAATTCCCTAGAGAGAAACATTGGGTCATGGCTTTGCTTGGGAAGATTTCAGGGGCTTGAATGACCTTCTTTGGATATTATTCACCCCAGAGGGTCCTGGTTTAGTTCTTTCTTGTATATAACACTTCCATTTGGCAACGGAGGACTCTTATATCAGGCAAATCTTATCAAAGGAGAAATTTTTCATGACTTAGTCCATGTTGGGGATATTAGGACACAGGGTGACAGAGTGACCTTGAATCAACTGTCAAGGGATTCAAGTCTCATCAGTAGGCTAATCATTGGAATTCAAAAGCCTATATGGTAAAATGGTGAACCCCAAATCCTAGTAGGCACTTCATCTATCATGTTCCTACCATGACTGACCAAGTTGCCTGTTCAGGTGAGACCTTGAGTGTTACAAGACAGTTAGTCACAGGACCCAGTGGTATGGTTTGCTGAACAGCCTGCTTCAATTGTTTGCAGGGACTGCAATGGTGAGTACTTTAAAGCACAACTGTTCATTTGGATATGCAAATCCTGGTGTATTTGTAAAAGTATTTTTCTCATTACCTTTGAGTCAAACCCCCTACATTTGCAAACATGACCTAGGTTGGATGATTGCTTCTAGAGATCTCCCCATAGCTCAGCTTTAAAAATATGCAGATCCATCAAAGGACTGGATGATTATTCTTTTTTATAGTTCCTTTTTGGAGGGTATTTTGTAAGTGCCAGAGCCAGGGTACTTAAGCCAAAATCACAGTGCGTGACATTTCATTTTCATAACTATTTCATTCCACATAGACTCAATGCTTAATGGAATAATCCTCGTAGAACTTTAATCTTGTTGAATGTGACAAGATGTATTAGTCCATACAGTTAGCATTATTAATAAGAGCATCAGTTATAAGATCTCTAAAGTCATTAAAAAACATTTACATTATATCTCCTCTGCTAATTTCCATGGGGACCCTTCCTCATTGTGGTAGCACAGGTCTTCATCTACAATTAGAGCAAGGCGACCATTCAGAGATTAGCTACAGTCAGCCTCTCATTTACTTTTCTTAGCCTTTTAATATTTCTTTCCTTTAAGAGGTCTTCCCCTCTGAGATAAGTCCATTAACCCTTAATTAATCCTCTCAGCATTTCCAGTATATGCCATGGTCCTAGATTCAAATATGGGCCAATATACATCCCCAAAAGGAAATCTCTGAAAGGAAAATGTGTGCAACACAATTATATTCCACTACTCTGTCTCCCCCTCACCCCCATTTTTAGAGGTTGTGATAAAATCCCACTGCGGCAGTGGAACAATTTATGAATTTAGAATCAGAAAACATGAGTTCATGTTCCAGTGCTGCTGCTTTGTGCTTTGTGCAACCTTGGGCAAATCACTTCTCTGAAATCTGTTTCCTCATCTGCAAAATGAGAGAGGTTTAGACTAGATGACCTCAAAAGTCCTCCCAGCTTAGAATCTATAATCTTCCCTTGAAAGGGTTTTATTACTGCCAAGGAGGAGGCTGGCCTAGATGGGTCACTCTTACCTTTCTTCTTCCATCTCCTCTCATTACACTCCTAGGACTTAGAACAGTGTTTGGAAATCCTGCACTTGGCGATTTGCCTTTCCTGTTCTCCTGAATTTATTCTTCTGTTCCATGATATGAGCTCCACAGATGTATCTCTGCAAATATAAGCAGAGCTGACGCCTTCCTCCCTAACCCAGCTAATCAATCTACGCATGGGAAAGAGTTTGATATGCATGCACTTTGGGGAGGGGGGGGTGCTCCATTATTGGATTGTGGGAGAAGAATGAGTTGATAGGTTTAATAGTGACATCTTTCTCCCTAAGGGAAAGAAAGGGCAAGGATGTAAGCTATTAGTAGGAACAAGATAGTGAGATCTCTCTCTCTCTCTCTCTCTCTCTCTCTCTCTCTCTCACACACACACACACACACACACACACACACACACACACACACACACCTTTACTAGCAAAGACATTTGGCACAAAGGAATGACAGTCAGAAATGTACTTAAGAAGGTTGTTCGGTCAGCTATATTAAGAATGAATTGGAATTAGGAAATTGTTAGCCCAATCTTCCAGGGGCTGAACTAGTGGGATGTCCCTGTTTTTTAAGAAAAACTATTGAACAACATCACTCTTCTCAACTAACAATTAGACTGACTTTCACAGTACCAAACATCCATTGAAACAGCAGGGCAGGGGTCTGTTTTTAAACCAACAGGAAAAAAACCCTTGTAGGAAGGATATAGAGAAAATATTTTTGTCAGTTAAATAAATCTTTCCTTTTTCAATCATTTGCATTGATGTCACAGAGTTGAGTATAAATTATATATAGTCCTTTCCTTTGAGTTGTTTATAATCCTATAAAAGACATGACAGGAATGTAGGCAACATATAAATCTGTGACATGGGAAAAAATGTTAGAAAATATCCACATCAAAGCCATAGTTTGTCTTGGTCCCTCTCTTTCAACCCTCAACTCCAATCAGTTGCCAAGTCTTGTCAACTTACTCAACATATTTCATATCCATCTCATTCTCTCCATTCACATCTCCACTATGCCTGCTTCAGACCTTTATTACACACATATCACTTGAAACATTGCAGTAACTTCTAATTAGTCTCCCTGACTCAAGTCTCTCCCCTCTCCAAAATGTCCTTGACAAAGCTCCCAAAATGATACACCTACAGCACAGGGCTGACCATGGTACTGCTCTTAAGAAACTACAGTGACTCTCTCTCACCTCTAAGATAAAATAATCATTCCTCTGTTTGGTTTTTATAGTCTTTCTCAATCTGCCTATAATTCACCTTTCCTAGTATATTAAATATTTTATCCTTTTTCATGCATTTGATGTTCTAGCCCAATGATCCCACCTCATACCTGGAGGGCCATCTCCCATTGTTGTGCCATTACACAGACTTTCCTCTAAACTGGAAATACATTCCCTCTTCACTTCCTTTCAGTAACCAAAATGTTCATTAATAAGTAACTCTTTTTTTAAACTCCTTTTTCTTAATGATATGTTCA
Source organism: Potorous gilbertii (assembly GCA_028658325.1). NCBI lineage: Eukaryota > Metazoa > Chordata > Mammalia > Diprotodontia > Potoroidae > Potorous > Potorous gilbertii. The sequence goes on along the minus strand of CM053771.1, from coordinate 127,598,647 downwards.
ACTATAGAAGTGATTCATCCAAAGAGCAGTGAGGACCAATAAACAACTAGCAAAGAAGTTGGTTTGTATGGTGCAGTTATTCCTAAACAAACCAATGACATTGAAGCTTGTTATCCAGAGTTATCAATTACTGTAAGCATACAGATTTTTCTCCTTCATATACTTCCCTGCCAGTTAAGTATAAACCTACTTTTTCCCACAGAAATTGAGCATATTGTAGGAAGAGTATAGAATAACGGTATGGATTGCAATGAGGTTCATTATTCTTGTGTTTGGTTTAATATGTGAGCATTTGTACTTAAAATAATTTATTTTCCCTTACTGTTATATAAATTATTATATTTAAGATATAAAATGACATCGTTGTCTATTTCTAGTTATATAAATAGAAGTGCATCTCTGGGGACTTGAAAGCTAGAGTTGCAAGACAGCAGGGGTTTATTTCCCTCAACAGGGTCAACAGAGTATGGGAATCACTTCAAACCAACTCCAGAGAGCCTTTTGTTAAATTTTCAATGCTACAAATGAGGGTTTGATTAATTGTTATGTTGCTCGCTAGACTTTAAAAGTGACAGAAAAGAAGTTGATAATATAAATTAAACGTAAGAATGTGCCATGCATTCATTTTTTTCTAGAAAGATGACGGCTGAACATTTGCCAGCACATCCCTGAGGTTATCCCTAAGACCCTGAGAGAGTATGAATATAACTAAATGGGAGTTCTTCTCTAGGAGCTTAAATCTGATGGTATGAGGGAAGACTGAACTGAGTGAGCCAACCCAGGGAGTGAATAGGTGTCCACATACCTATGTGAGTAGTGTGATGTAGTAGTAGCAATGTGGAGAGACAGAGACATAGATAGCAAACATTAAATTTATAGAAAACATATAGCTGTCAAAGAGAGCAAATTCATTCAATGGCAAAGTTATATTAAAAATGTCAATATGCTAGAATAGTCAACTGAAACTAAAAAAATGAAATTCAATAAATATAAATTCTCTCACTTTGGTTCAAAAAATGAGTTACAGGTTCAGAGAGATGTAAAAATATCTAGGTAGGGGTTTTAGTGGATGACAATGTTACCATCACAAATCTGAAGGAGTTTATGAGGAAAAAAACTGGAAGGAGAGAAATGACAGCATCAGATCACACCTGGAATATTATGCCTAGTTCTGGATATTAATAGTTTAAGAAAGGACATTGACAAGTTGGAGCACGTACAGAAAATGGAGATCAGAAAAATGAGAACCTGGAGATCACGGCATGAAGAGATCAGCTAAAAGAAACTTGGGACGGTTAGTCTGGAGAAAATATTTAGGGGAGTTTGATGTTGCTCTCTGAACATTTATTGTTTTGATCCTGTTTTGAGTACTATTGGAAAGCCTATATCTCTTTGGACATCAAAAGTTCAGTTAAATCAATCCCCTTTGTCACCAATTCTTTTTTTTATTATGCCATACAGTGTTATGAGTAAAGGGAATTGGTATTGGGCAGTGGTTAAAGACCAACACCCACTCCATCCCTGAAGAAAAGAAAAATTGGGGAATATAAAGAAGTAGATGTAAATACATGAAGACATACTATGAGAATTCAGGTAACTTGGAAATAATACTAACCCAGATTTTAAAAAAGAATTAAAATAGACTAGACTAAGCCACAGTATGCAAACAATCATCTGGCAAGACATAGTCCAGAATGCAAGCCCTTTCTCCTCCATGATAAGTTCTGGTCTTTGAATAAAATGACTTCTCAATTATGATTCTTTGGACTAATAGTTAATTTGTTCATTTAAAAAAATAAAACAGCAAAGAGAAAGGGAGCAGCTGTGGGAACTGACAACAAATAATGGAGGAGCGAAGCAGGATGAACTGAGTTAAACAAGGGGTGATAAGAAAAATGTACTCAGAAATCAAGATCTGGTGAACTGGAACAAACAATGAAAATGAAAGATAAGAGGAAATGCATGGGGATGATACCATGACTGGGCACTTAAGGAAAATTACTAGGAAACCACAGAATCACAGAACTATAGAATTAGAACCCTCTTTCTTGACAATCTCATCAGCTCCTATGAATTTAATTATCATCTCTATGAAGATGATTTCTTTATCAATATACCCAACCCTAATTTCTCCCTTGAGTTGCAGTTCAAGAGCACATAGCAGCTGTACTCCCATTTGCTGAGCAACATTTTATCCTAGATACTCCTTCATGCTTTTCATGACTGTCCTCTCCTGTTTCTTGTTTACCTGTCTGACTACTCCTGTTTTGTCTCTTTTGTTCATTCATCATCCATTTCCTCCCCGCTTGATGGTCTGTGGTGCATTGGAGAGGGATCTCTTGAGACTATCTCCTGGGGCTTTTTCTCTTTTGGGGCCCTCTCTCCAGGTGAAGATGTCAAGTGGGAAATTCAGGACTGGAGCTCAAGAGAAAGATTAGGGGTATATACACATACATACATATATATATGTATGTATACATATATTTAAATATAGGAGTTATCTGGATATAAATGGTAGTTGAATCCATGAAAACTGGTTAACTCTTGAAGAAAGAGAGTACAAGGAAAGAGAAGAGGATCCAGGACAAGGACCAGGAGTACATGGTTGCAAAAGAGGTGAGACATGGATGATGAATCTTTGAAGGGAAAAAGAAATGTCAGTCTGACAGGTAGGAAGAAAACCATAACAGAATAATATCATATCATGAAGATCTAGGGAGGAAAGAGAATTCAGAAGAAATCAGTGGTCTCCAGTGTCAAACACTGCAAAGAAATCAAGAATGATGAAAACCATGACCTTGGACAGAATAGCTTTGGTATAGTAATAGGAATGAAAGATTATGAATGAAATGGAAAATGTGGAAACAATGAGTATTTCATCTGCAAATTTGCTAAACCATATATGATTTTACCTGTTAAAAGGTTAAAAAGGATATTTGAACTCCACTAGAAATTTCCTTCCAAATACACATCAAACATTAATGAATAGTCTTTGAGTCTGGCCATTCAAGGAGTTTCAAGTCCTCCTAACAATATTATTGGCAAGCCCACATATCTCCATCTTTTCCTCAGAAATGGTGGACATGTAAAAACCTTTGTTAAAAAAAACTTTAACTATAGCATTCTACAATCTACCAATGTAATAACTATTTTTTTAAAATGTGGAAATGGGGTTAATTTGGTTTGATCTGACTGTTGATGAAATGCTGGCTCTACAAGATGACCACTTCCTTTGTCTACATATTCCTTAAGCATCCTTTTAATAATGCATTGTAGAAATTTTCCAGGAATTGACATCAAGATCACTGAGTTGAATTGAGGTCAGACTCACAGAGTTTGTAGATTGTATTCTCTTCCTGTTTTTGAAAATGAAGTTATTTGTCTTAATCCAGACCTGCAGCACCTCTCCCATTTTCGAAGACCTTTCAAAGATAACTGACAAAAGACTCAGCAATTACTTCTGCTGGTTCTTTCAATATTCTGTGTTATGGTTTATTTGAGCCTAGTGACTTAAAATAATCATTAAAAATAGTATAATAGTAGTTCTCTTACTACTCTTCTTCTTATAGTAAGTTACAATGCCTTATTAACCTTTTCTATTCTGTAGTTTCCACTCTCTCCTTGGCAGAGAAAACAAAATCAAAGTAAGAGTTGAGTAGTTCTACCTTCTCTTAATAATCTCATTTTCACCATTGACTCCAAGTCATATTTTAATCCTTTTTGAAGTTTCTCTTCTCCCCAATACAGCTAAAACACACACAACTACAAAAACAAATGAACAAAACCCACTCTACTTTATTGTCCTTAGTTTTCCTTGCCAGTCTGGTCATTTTGATAATTGCCATCTCTGTATATCTAGAAAATATTCCTCAAAAATATGAAGTGCTAGACAGATGTATGGGCAACTAAGTAGGTAGCACCATGGATAGAGTGCAGTCAGGAAGAGACATCTTCCTGAGTTCAAATACGGCCTCAGACACCAGACACTTGCCTCAGACACCTGGGCAAGTCACTCAACCCTGTTTGCCTCAGTTTCCTAAGCTGTAAAATGAGGCAGAGAAGAAAATAGCTCACTCCAGCATCTCTCTCAAGAAAACCCCAAATGGGATCACAAAGAGTCAGACACAACTGCAGTGACTGAACAACTGAACAGACAGGTATGTAAGTGGCATTTTTATCATTTCTACTCATTGTAAGTAAGGATTTTAGAAAAGAATGCAAGATACAGGAAATGAATAGTTGAATAAGAATATTTGAATTTCTCACCAATGTTTAAGACATAAGAATATACAAGCTTTTGGTCAGAAATAGAGTTCATCTAATTAGTTTTGGAAAAAAACTATATTTCCCTGGAGATGTGTGGATCTGTTCAAGAGAGTTTTAAACTGAAAATGAGAGGGGAGGGAGTAAAAGCTTATGAAAATCCAGTAAGCTAGATAACAAAGAGAATAGCAGTTGTGATTTAGGGATAAAAATAGCAGTTGCTTAACCCATAATTCATGAGAGAATATCTAGGAAAAACGACTAATAATCATGTCTTTTGGGCCAACTTCTCATCAGCTGCCTTGGTAACTAGACTAGAATCCATGCCTCAGAGGACATAACCTTTTCACTCACATGAACTTCCACCTAGGAATCCTTCTGGCTAGTGAGAATGAGGCTAATAGTTCCTCATTCTCCCTCTCTATCTAGTTTCACATCCAGTCATGCGTCAGTTTATTCCCTGACCATCTTAACTGCTCTCTTGCTTTGCTCCTTACTCTTCTCCACTTCCTCCACTCCTCCACTCTACAGTTTTGGGACAGTGGTCAGCACTGGCTACTGAGAAGGAGGGTGCATCAATGTCCTCCCCTGTGGTTCCACTGAGAGAAGTGATTATTAAAAACCATGATTTGGGGAGATCCAGATTCTCCCTTTTTCTAAAGTCCTCATTTCAAAAATTCAGTCTCTGAAAGATATTGCTAATAATGAGATGGGATTAATTTTCTTAATAATCTTGTTCAGATTCCACCCTTCACCCACAGTAGGATGATGATGATGATGATGATAACTTAAAAATACATTTATATAACCCTTTAAGGTTTACAAAGCTCTTCTTCACAATACATTTAGGTTGTTTGTAATGTAAGTATTACTACCCACATTTTACAGATGAGGGAACTGAGACCCAGGTTAAGTGACTTGCTCAGGATCAGACATCTAGTAAATGTCACAGCCAGGCTTCAAACCCAAGTTACTCCTGTGATACCACTCCAATCTAGCCTCTGTCCATCTATAAATCTACAAGACTTGCTTCACCTATGCCATTCCATCATGCTCAAGGTGCCCTTTTTAGCCACCTAAAATTGCACAGGACTTATCCCTTTAGGGGACCTTTCTCTTTCCCAACTGGGAGAGTTGAGTTCATTTTAAACTTTTTCCTTTTTTCACTCTCTTCATCTTCTCACTTTCACTGAGACCTGACTCTCTCTTGATGACAAATCTTCCCTAGCCTCCTTTTCCAGCACTGGTTGCACTTCCGTTCATACCCTTAACTTATTGGTCATGGTGCATAAACTGGAATACTACCTGTTGCCACTCTTATTAACTTGACAAAAACAAGCATAGTGAAGAGGAAAAAAAATCAAAATTCAAATTTTTGAAAGTAAATAAAATGGAAAAATTAAAAACTTATTCTGTGAAATGAAAAAAGTCAATTAAAAATTTATATGCTGAGAATATGGAATATAGGGTAACCACTGTCCATGGGACCCATTTAACGGATAGTAAATATTAATTGTTTTTTTCTAATCCAAAGCCAGTTAGATTCTTCTCCAATTTCATTGATAAATCTTGTACTTGTTGCACACTTGCTCCTGTCTGACCCTGTCCACCTGCTCTGGTTTTACTTCTCCTCTCCACTAGCCTCCATTAAATACTATTCACACATATCACTAAAGTCAGAGAGTTTTCCCATTTATTCTGAATTATGGCATAGACTCTTTTAACATATGCTTGTCACTATAGTCCCCAAGTTCCAAAGTACTTCTCTTGTCTTTGGCACCATTCTTGTCAACTAATTTTAGGCTTTGAAGCCTTCTGACTGTATAATACTAATAATTGGTCCCTTTAAGACTTTCTAGCATTTTAAGCCACTTTTTCTAAACTGGGTGTGTGGCAAATATGTATCACAATAGATTATTGCTTTTACTGGTTCTTTCCCAAAGAGACAAGGGTTTTTTTTTTTCCACCTGGGAATATTCCTAATTTAGACCAATGATTTCCATAAGTTCAAGAGATCTGACCCCAATGGCATCTATAGGTACAGTACCTTTTTCAAGCTTAATCAAGCATTACAGCTCATCCATTGGCAAACATTCTCGGCCTGTTGTCTTTACAAACTAAGTAAATCCTTCTCTTTAGAGGAACTGATCCTATGAGATCATCAGGAACTTTGGTATACTCAATCAAACTGAATATTGTCTTCTCTATTGCAGTTATTAATGATTTTTGCACATTCACCTATATCTCTTCAAAATTTTATAATGTTCTTATTTCTATAACTAGAATTGATTCCACTGTATCCATTACTATAGCCCACATTTCTAAAATTTTCAGCCTCTCTTTTGTTCAAACTCTAGGTAAAATCATACCTTATCAAGTCAAGAGTGCAAAAGCAAATAAGCTATAAAGTGTCATGAGAAATGATCTATAAATTGCAAGTCAACAATTAGTATATGAGAAGGCAGGCAACTGCAATGAATCCAATGCCACAAGCAATTAAGCAGCACTGTGTTCAATAACACATAACTTCAATCAGTGTTAATTAAGAGCAGTCAATACTACTTTAAACAAGAACACACAGGCATCACAAAACACTATGTATTTGGAATCCTATGGGACATAGGTTATTCAGAAGAAGAAATCTCAATAAAAAAGACAAACATCAAATTTTAAGCTGGAAATTATGAATTTCCAGTGAGGAAAACAGAAATTCTAAGATAATTAAAATGAAAAATTCAAATAATAAGCATCAATAAAAATCTTTTCTCAATGAACGGAGAAAATGTAGAGAGAATCCTAGTGGGAAAACACAATTGGAAGAAAAAATTAGGAAAAAAATCAAAATTCAGAAAATTAATTCAAAGGGAAAATTTATTTTAGTTAACTAACTAAATTAGCAATTTATTTGTTAACTAGCAGTGAATAAATTAGCTAAATTGTTATTGACTAGTTAACACTATAATTAATAGCTAATAAAAATTAATTAGCTCAGATTCATAAAATTTATTCTGTGAAATGGAGAAAAAAATTCTACCTGAAAAAAATCTAGATACTGAGAATCAGTGAAAAGAGCACTGAATTAGGATTTCAAAAATCTTGGTTCGTATCCTAACCTTGCCATTTGCCATTTAAGTGATATCCAGCAGGTTCCTTATCTTCTATGGACTGCATCTTCCTCACTTTCAAAATAAGTCAGGAGAATGGACTAGATTCTGTGAGAACTCTTCCAGCTCTAAAATTGTGTTCATATGGACTCACAGGAGAAGGCAAAACAGAAGAGGCAGCTGACTGAGATGCTTGGTATATATATTTTCATGGATGTAGCCCAACAGAAAGTTTGTGGAAGGGAGTTTAAACTGGGAAAATGGAGATGGTCTGGATGAGAGCATTGGTGTTGTTAAATATCCTGCTTTGGAGCTGTCTCAAGTAGTTTTTAGGAGACTACTTTACAATTCAACTGAAAGTATTCACTGAAGCATGTTTTTCTGTGTTGTTAATCACTACTTCAGAAATAGGTGTATATTCATTCTTAAAATACCTTATGTTTAATCATGGTTGTAATTTTTAACTTCACAAGTCATTTGAAGTAAAAAACAAAATGGACAGCTGAGATTTCAGTGAATTTTATAGATTCCTTTTTATTCACTAGGCTCTTAATTTATTCCTGCCTATCCACTTACTAAGGGAAAATTAAGCTTTCTGCTCAATCTGGCTTGCAGGGATAACTTTTCTAAATAAATTTTGCCTCGTGACGTTGAAAATGTAGTAGTGTTGTAACTTTTTAATCAAAACATATTTCCAAAGTCACTTAAAAGCTCAGATTAACACGTCTAGATAGTGAACCCATTTTCACATTAAATTGTCTTGAAGACATCCAGTGGAATGAAATGAGAGCATGAATCTTGACCCTTAAAATACCATTGGCTAAATGAAAAGACTTCGACAATAGAGAAGGAAGCCTATTGGGTCTCTTTCAGCATTAATAAAGGACTCCTCCCAGGGAGTCTTCCAACTCAGCTGGGAGGAGGAGGGAGGAAATCCATATCAATGGAGAGAGAGACAGGTGAATGGCTGAGAAGGACCAGGTTACTTAAAATGACTTGAAGATTTCTATAGAGGAGGTTGGGGAGAGAACACGAAGGGTCGATGGCGTTAGTTTGGGTTTTGATTCAGTTTTTAAGATTTCTGAAACCAGAATTTTGAGACCTTCAGAAATGTATTCAGTTGCAAATGAAGGCATATGTTTTACAAGTTCCTGTTTGTCAAGGTGATCATTGACATCTTCCTCCATTCAAATCAAATGAGCCCTGATTCTGAGGGAATTATTTCCCCTGGTTTTACATTCTGTTCATGAGAATGATGTATATTCTAGAGTCCAGGTCCTCCTAGGTTTGAAATGTGCTACATGCACAAATCTTTAGCCTCCTCCATGCAATAGCTGTGGGGAATGCTAAGAGAAAAGGGTCAAAAATTTCAGCCCTTGCTGATGACTCCTGGTTTCTTGAATTCAATTCAATCTGCTTCATTTTAATCCTTAAATGAGTTTGATGGGAGTTGTATCATATTTAAGGGAGAGGAGGGGATAGTAGCCTTCAAGTAATTCACAGAGGGGAAAATGTCCTTATTTAGCAAGTCAAGGAATCAGTGAAAGGACCTCTAGTGCATCACCTCATTCATCCCCCTACATCAGAGCCAGATACATTTCATTATTTCTAAATCATGCCTGACAGATTGATATTGAGTCTCCCTTGGAGCATGTCACTTGACAGCCTGCTGGTGCGAGGGGTGTTCAGTCTCTTGAAAAGTCTACCATAAAACAGAGGTAAAGAAATCCTATGATCATTGTGTTGTGAGATGACTGACCTCTGAGAGACTCAGCTTATGAATGTCTAGGTTAGTGAACAAATTATTTGACAATTATTTTAGTTTCACAGTGTGCTAGATTCTGCTGGGCAGGACACAGGAGAGACAATGCTAGTTCAGTCTAACCAGTCAGGTAGCAGCATTGATTGAGTTTCCACAGTGTGCAAAGCAGTAAATTCTGCCTTCTGGAAAGTCCCAGAGTAGACATATACTCCATTTCCTGGAGGGAAGAGGCAAGTCTTTTGTTTGTTGGTTTGTTTGTTTTGACTAGAACAAATATTTTGATGGTAAGAGGAGTCTCCAGTGAGGACATTCCCTCTATCAATACACCAGCAACTGTTTTGCAGCTTAAAAAATCAATTGCCTAGGGCACTGAGAGGTTAAGTGATTGGTGCAGAATTACTCAATCAGAATGTATGGAACTTGAACTCAGATCATTCTGATCTCTAGGGAGATCCTCTATTCACTATATCATGATGCCTCTCAGATAAGTTAAAATAAATAACAAGTGGGAAAAAAAAGGGTAAAAACACACTGAACTCACAAAACTCACAGAATAGATTTCTCTATGCAATAATGTCTTTTGGGGGAGGATAAATTCAAGACTGTCATTTTAATGAGTTCAAGGAATTCCTGGTGTGAAAAATCTCTCCACAAGTATAGATAGATAGATAGATAGATAGATGTGTGTATAGGTATGTATGTATATATGTGTGTACATATATGTGTTTTTTGTATATATGTATGTGTATATATACATATGTGTGTAAACAGACAATTTACCTTAAATACACATTTTTAGAGAATTTCCTAGGGCACCCAGGGTAAAAAAATTTGCTCAGGGTCACACAGTTATTATGAGTCATAGGCAGGACCCTAGCCTTCCTGACTGCAAGGTCATACTTCTATCCACTGCGCCATGCTATTTCTCCTCTGCATATATAAAATAGAAAAAAAATCATATTATCTCACAGATCTGATGTGAGAGAAGTGCTTAGTAAACTTTAATGTGCTATAAAGATCTGGATTATCATAGTAATTTCATCATCATTACCGATGTATCCAGTCAATGGTATTATCACTCCTATCACAGAGACAAGATATAACTATGGTAGAGTCTTCTACTGGATAAAATGAGATAATATAAATAAAGTACTTTATAAAACACAAAGAACAATATAAACATCAGTTATTATTTCTGACTAAAAAGAAATCATGAAGCCTGGCAGTAAGCAGACTCTGATACAAACATTCTTTCTTCCAATTAACTAGAACTTCTTTTCTACAAACAGTGGACACACACATCTGTAATTTTACAACTTTCATTGCCATTACAACTTTCAAGATATAGATCTCTTAGTTGCTGTCCTGCATAAAGAGCTGGCCTCCAAATTCTAAAGTCCCAGCTCTGAGACATCCTGGTTGTATGAAATAGTACAAGTTCCCTTGATGCTTCAGGGACTCCATGCAATTCAAAAAATGCTAAATTGCAAAGTAAGCATTGATTGGGATTGGAAGAGGGATTTTTACTACTCCAATAAGAGCATAAGTCTGTACCATGTGACCATAATCATATTAGGAGTATCTTGACAGATAGGAGACCTGGTTCCCTTTTTGGAATTCTTTTCAGCATCCACTGCCTCTTTGTGGCCAGATTATCTTATTGGTAGAAAGATCAAAATAAAAAAAAATAGAACAAAGAGTAAAATGAAAAGGCACTTCATACAATTCTAACACTTCCAACCTACTATTTAAATAAGTTGTCAATTCTGAAACCTAGATAAAAGTAAATACATTGAAAGATAGAAAGAGAAATTCCATTTAAAGTTACAATAGACACTATAAAATATCTGGGAGTCTTTCTGCCAAAACAAACCCAGGGACTAGTTGAACACAATTACAAAACATTTTCACACAAATAAAGTCAGATCTAAGTAATTAGAAAAATATCAGCTGCTCTTGGGTAGGTGGAGCTAATATAATAAAAATGACTATTCTACCTAAATTAATTTATTCAGAGCCATACCAATCACACCACCAGAAAAATATTTTATAGAGTTAGAAAAAAATATCAAAATTCAACTGGAAGAACAAGTTTCAGAATATCAAGGGAATTAATGAAAACAAATACTAGGGAAGGTGGCTTAGCCCTACTAGATCTCAAATTGTATTATAAAGCAGCAATCATCAAAACTGCTTGGTACTGCCTAAGAAATAGAGGCATAGGTCAGTGGAATAGGTTAGGTACTCGAGACACAGTAGTCAATGAATAAAGCAGTCTACTTTTTGAAAAAGCTAAGGACCCTAGCTTCTGGGATAAGAACTAGCTGTTTGACAAAAACTGCTGGGAAAACTGGAAAATAATGTGACAGAAACTGGGCATAGATCAATGTCAGATACCATACACAAGAAAAAATTCCAAATAGGTACATGATCTAGTTATAAAGGCTGATACTGTAGAGACATTAGGGGAACAAGATGTTAGTATATTTGTCAGATTTATGGAGAACGGAGAAATTTATAACCAAACAAGAGACAGAGAACATGATAAAGTGCAAAATGGATAATATTGATTACATTAAATTGAAAAGTTTTTGCACAAACAAACCCAATGCAACCAAGATTAGGAGGGAAGCAGAAAACTGGGAAAGAATTTTTATAAATAGTGTCTGTGATAAAGGCCTCATTTCTAAAATATACAGAGAACTGGGTCAAATTTACAAGAATACAAGTCATTCCCCAATTGATAAATGCTCAAAGGATATGAACAGGCAGTTTTCAGAGGAAGAAATTAAAGCTATCTATAGTCATATGAAAAAATGCTCAAAAATCAATATCAATTGAAGAAATGCAAATCAAAACAACTCTGAGGTACCACATCACACCAATCAGATTAGCTAACATGACAAAACAAGAAGATTATAAATATTGGAGAAGATATGGGAGAGTTGGAACACTAATTCATTGTTGGTGGAGCTGTGAGCTGATCCAACCATTCTGGAGAGCAATTTGGAATGATAACCAAAAGGCTACAAAAAATATGCATACCCTTTGACCCAGCAATATCCCTTTTGGGACTGTATCCCAAAGAGATCATAAAAAAGTCACATGTACAAAAATATTTATAGTGGTGGTGGCCAAGAAATGGAAATCAAGGGTATGCCCCTCAATTGGGGAGTGGCTGAACAACTTGTGGTATTTGAATATAATGGAATACTATTGTGCTGTATGAAATGATGAACAAGAGGACTTCAGAAAAGCCTGGACTAATATGAGCTGATTGATGCTCAGTGAAATGAGCAGAACCAGGAGAATATTATACACAGTAACAGCCATGGCATGGGAGGAATATTTCTGTTAGACTTAGTCCTTCACATTCACAGCAATGCAAGGAACTAAAACATTCCCAAAGGACTCTTGAGGCAAAATAGCATTCACATCCAGAGAAAGAACTATGGAATTGGAATGCAGAATGAAGCAAACTATTTTCTCTTGTGCTATGTTTTTTTGTTTTTTTCTCATGGTTTCTCCCATTCATTTTTATTCTTCTATGCAACATGACTAATGTGAAAATGTGCTTAATACGAATGTATTTGTAGAACCTATGTAAGATTGCATGCTACCTTAGGGAAGGAGTGGGGAAGAAAAAGAAAATATCAGGCTTATGAAGTGAATGTTGAAAACTGAAAACAAATAAATTAATTTTTTAAAGTAAATAAATTATGGTAGAAGACAAATAGGAAAACAAGTGAGGGGTATGTTGGAGACAGTAGAGAGCTTAGAAAAGCAATGACAAAAATTGACTGAAGAATTCTGGGGGTGGAGCCAAGATGTCAGAGTAGAAAGACACACCTGCTCTAGCTCTTCCCCCACAGCCTAAAAAATACCTGTAAAAAATGACTTTAAATGAATTCTAGAGCAGCAGAAACTACAAAGCAACAGAGTGAAGGAGATTTCCAGCCCAGAGCAGCCTGAAGGGCTGACAGGAAAGGTCTAGTGCATGGGGTGGGGAGAAGAGCACAGCCCAAAGAGCCCAGTCCAGCTTAGTTTCTTCTTTGCCTATTCTAATTCCTTCAATTTCTTTTTCTTCTATTATTGCTACTACTAACATTTCTAGTACCATATTTAATAGTGGTGATAATGGACATCCTTGTTTCACCTATGATCTTTTCGGAAATGCATCTAGTTTATCCCAAATGCAAATAGTGCTTGTTGAAGATTTTAGGTACGTACTGAGTATTATTTTATGGAAAGTTCCACTTATTCCTATGTTCTCCAGTGTTTTCAAATTATGAGACTACCTGAAAGTCATGATCAAAAAAAAAAAAGAGCCGAGACATCATCTTTCATGAAATTATCAAGGAAAACTGTCCCGATATTCTAGAATCAGAAGGTAAAATAAATATTGAAAGAATTTACCAATCACCTCCTGAAAAAGATCCAAAAGAGAAACTCCTAGGAATATTTTAACCAAATTCTAGAGTTCCCAGGTCAAGGAGAAAATATTGCAAGCAGCTAGAAAGAAACAATTTGATTATTGTGGAAATACAATCAGGATAACACAAGATCTAGAAGCTTCTACATTAAGGGATAGAAGGCCTTGGAATATGATATTCCAGCAATCAAAGGAACTAGGATTAAAACCAAGAATCACCTACCTAGCAAAATTGAGTATAATACATCAGGGGAAAAAATAGTTATTCAATGAAATAGAGGGCTTTCAAGCATTCTTGATGAAAAGACCAGAACTGAAGAGAAAATCTGACTTTCAAAACAAGAATCAAGAGAAACATGAAAAGGTAAACAGGAAAGAGAAATCATAAGGGATGTTCCAAAGTTGAGCTATTAACATTCCTACATGGAAGGATAATATTTGTAACTCTTGAGACTTTTTCAGTATTTGGGTAGTTGGAGGGATTACACACACACATACACACACACACACACACACACACACACACACACACACACACACATTAGACCGAGCACAGAGTAAGTTGAGTAAGAAGCGATGATATCAAAAAAAGTGAAATTAAGGAATGAGAGAGCAATATATTGGAAGGAGAAAGGGAGAAATGGAATGGGGCAAATTATCTCTCATAAAAGAGGCAAGAAAAAGTTTTTTCAATAGAGGAGAAAAGGGAGGAGGTGAGAGAGAAAAAGTAAAGCTTACTCTCTTCACATTTGACTTCAGGAGGGAATAACATGCTCACTCAATTTGGTATGAAAATCTATCTTACACTACAGGAAAGTGGGGGAGAAGGGGACAAGTGGGATAGGAGTGATGATAGAAGGTAAATCAAATGGGAGGAGGAAGTAATTAGAAGTAAACCCTTTTGGGGAGGGACAAGGTCAAAAGAAAGGATAGAATAAATGAGGGGCAGGAGAGGATGGAGGGAAATATAGTTTAGTCTTACACAACATGACTATTATGGAAGTCTCTGTCAAAACTGCACATATAGAGCCCATATTGAATTGCTTGCCTTCTCAATGGGGATGGGTGGCGAGGGAGCGAGGGAGAGAAATTGGAACTCAAAGTTTTAGGAACAAATGTTGAGAATTGTTTTTGCATACAACTGGGAAATAAGAAATACAGATAATAAGGTATAGAAATATATCTTGCCCTATAAGAAAAGAGAGACAATGGGGATAAGGGAAGGAAGGGGTTTGATAGAAGAGAGGGCATATTGAGGGAAGGGTTAAACAGAATGTATGGTGTTTTGGGGTGGGGAAAGGGGAGAGATGGTGAGAAAATTTGGAAGTCAAAATTTTGTGGAATTGAATGTTGAAAACTAAAAATAAATAAATAGACATTAAAAAAGGATAAGTCTATGATCAATCCACACTCTGCACCACACATTGCCTTTGTCACTCTGACATCTTGTCTGTATCTTCTCCTTACAATCACATAGTCTATTAGATGCCAATGTTTGCTGCAAGGGTGCATCCATGAAGTTTTATTGCATTTAGATTAATGGAAGACAGTGTTGATGATGAGAAGGTCATGTGATTCAGCATTAAATAACCATTGCTGTTGCTGTTTCCAACTCCATACCTCCCTAGGATTCCCTGCCAGGTCTGGTAGTTTGAGCCTACTCTAGCATTAAAGTCACCCAGTAATATAAGCTTATCCTCTTTTGGCACATTGATGATAAGGGTCTCTAGGTCTTCATAAAATTTTTCTTTGATTTCATCAGGGTTTGTCATGGTGGGAACATAGGCACTGATGATGATGGCATGGTGTTTTCCTGCGAGTGGCAATTGCATTGTCATGAGCCTGTCATTCACTCCTTTTGGCAGGCATGCCAGCTTGCAGATTAGATTAGTTTTAATTGCAAAACTCATGCCAGCTTCACAGCTCTCCCTTTCACTGCACCCACTCCAGAAAAAGGTGGATCCAGCTCCAGCCTCAGTAGGCTAGTGTTCATTTGCCAACGTTGTTTCACTCAGGGCTGGTATTTGGATACCTGTTGAGTTCCCTTGCAAAAAAGAGCAGTTCTTCTTACCAGTCTACTGGATTTTGAGTTGTCTATTAGGGTGCACATGTTCCATGTGCTGATGGTGAGTGGAATCATCTTTGCAGATGTTTTCATGTATTTTGCATATTTTTTTGTGTTTTAACCACATAATGGGATTTCCTGCCTGCTGCAGTAATCAGACCAGGGTTGGGTAAGCAGACAATGTTTAAGGCCTTTCCTCACACCAGGAGGTGAGCAGTGCAATCCATAAAAGGCTGCTCAGACACCCAGGGATTGCCGAGTCTCACTGCTGCCTCCAGTGAGAAACTACCCTATGGCCTGGGCTGCCTGTGTGCAGGGTTGAGACTACAGCTCCCAGTGTATCCACACTTGCTGCTTCATCACTTGCCAGTTGCCACAGGAGTTTGAGGCATAAGAGTGAAATGGTATGGGTAATGTCTCTTGATTGGTGCGTAAATTCAATTTAAGTGAGGCAGAGTTACACTAAGTCATCAGCCTTACTCCCTCCTCCAGAGTCATCATAGTCCAGCAGCAGGACAGAATCAAGACAGTTGGTGATGGCTCAGGATGTAGTGAATGACTTTGGCATCTTGGGTGTCTAACAAAGCTCTAAGTGCTCCACATCACATGCTTCATGGCCATTTGGAACAAATTATTCTCATTTGCCCATTCCACCAAAGGAAATCTTTACATGCTTGGAGTAGACACCCCTCTAACTCACCAATGTGTTTGGGAATCCTTCATTACCCTCCACCTGGTTTGGCCCATCTGCTGAAACAGTTTACCAGGGTGTGGCCACTGCATGTGCTGCAGCTTCTTGGAGCCATAGGTAAGAGTTAGGTGGAAGAGGTGGACATCAAAGGTGGAAAGAGCCCCCAAAAGGTCTCAGCAACCATCACAACAAAGGTACCGGTTCTCATTGAACACACCCTACACCCCAGTATTATGGATATGTTTTCCTTGAATACATATGTATATCCTACATAAAATTGCTTCTCAGTTGGGGTGGGGGAGGGAGGTGAGAAAGGGAGGAAGGGAAAGAATTTGGAACTCAAATTTTTTAAAATAAATGTTAAAAATTGTTTTTATATGTAACTACAGGGAAATAATGTACTAAGTTAAAAACAAAAAGAGCCAGGGCAACATCTTTCAAAACATTATCAGGGAAAACTAATATTCTATAACCAGAGGGAAAAATAGTCATTGAAAGAATCTACCAATCACCTACTGAAAGAGATCCCAAAATGAAAACTCCAAGGAATACTGTAGCCAAATTCCAGAATTATCAAGTAAAAGAGGAAAATGCTGCAAGCAGCCAGAAAGAAATAATTCAAACATCAAGAAGAGACAGTCAGGATTACACAGGACTTAGCAGTTTCTACATTAAAGGATTGGGGGCTTGGAATATTATATTCTAAAAGAAAAAAGGAGTTTAGGTTACAACCAAGAATCAATTACCCAGCAAAAAATGAGCATAATCTTTCAGGGGAAAAGATGTATATGAAATGAAATAGGGGGCTTTCCAACTTTCTTGATGTAAAGACCAGAGATGAACAGAAAGTTTGATCTTTAAAACAAGACTCAGGAAAAGCATAAAAAGGTAAAACCAGAAAGAACTTTTTTTAAAAAAGAAAGTAGCTATTCAATAAGGTTAAAATGTTTACATCCCTACACAAGAAGAAGATACTTATAACTCTTGAGCACTGTATCTCTATTAGTGTAGTTAAAATGGGTATACGTAGACAGAGGGTATTGGTATAAGTTGACTTTAATATAATTACATAAAAAATTAAGAGGTAAAAAAAGAACTGTACTGGGGAAAGAGGAAAGAGAGAGGCAGAATGGGATGTTATATATTGCATTATTACAGTAGAAGGAAAGAAGAAGAATCTAGTATTTGATTCTTACTTTCATCAGATTTGACTCAAAGAGGGAACATACAAATTCAGTTGTACATAGAAATTTATCTTACTCTATAGAGAAGTAAGAGGGGAAAGGGGAAAGAAAAGGAAAGGGGACTGATAGAAGGGAGGGCAGATTGAGGGTGATAGTGGTCAGAAGCAGAACACTGCTGAGAAGGGACAGGGTGAAAGGAGGAAAAATATATAAATGGGTGAGAATAGGGTGGACAGAAATTAAGAGTTAGTAAGTATAACTATAAATATGAATGGGATGAATTCTCCCATAAAATGGAAGCAAATAGCAGAGTAGATTAAAAACCAGAATCCTACAATATGTTGTTCACAAAAAACACATTTCAAGCAGAGAGATACACATAGAATAAAGGTAAAGGCAGAATATATTATACTTCAGCTGAAGTAAAAAAAGAAAAGAGGGGTAGCAATCCTCTCAGGCAAAACAAAAGCAAAAATAGGTCTAATTAAAAGAGATAAGGAAGAAAACTATATCCTGCTAAAAGGTACCACAGACAATGAAGTAATATCAATACTAAACATATGTGCACCAAGTGTTATAGCATCCAAATTCTTAGAGGAGAAGTTAAGGGAGTTACAGAAAGAAATAGATGGCAAAATGATACTAGTGGTATACTAGTAATGACACTACTCACTCTCCCCCTCTCAGCACTAGATGAATAACACCATAAAATAAACAAGAAAGAAGTTAAAGAGGTGAATAGCTTTTTTTTTAAAGTTAGATATGATAGACCTCTGGAGAAAATTGAAAGGGGATAACAAAGAATACACCATTTTGCAACAGCACATGGCATGTGCACAAAAGTTGACCCTGTAGTAGGGAATAAAAACCTCACAATCAAATGCAAAAAGGCATACATAATGTAGCCTTTTCGGATCATGATGTAAAAAGAATTGTGTGTAATAAAGGGTCATGAAAAGACTGATTAAAAATTAATTAGAAATACATAATCTAATCCTAATGAATGAGTGGGTCAAACAACAAATTATAGAAAAAAATCAGTAATTTCATCAAAGAATGCCGCGGGTGACCAGTGTCCAGAGGGTGCTTCTGCAAGCGGTTAATAAGAAAGACTGGGGCAGGTGGGAATGCAAGAGAGCAATCCATTTATCCAACTGAGGGTCAGGGTTTTTAAAGGCTATAACCACAATCACATGAAGGCTGAACTCATCCTATTACCTCACCATCTCATGACATTACATCACCATCCCATAACTCACCCACATCCTTGTACCCAAAGCAAGTTATCTTGCTCCCAAAGCTAGTTCCTGAGTTCCCATGCCCTCTTGAAACTTTTGCA
Source organism: Potorous gilbertii (assembly GCA_028658325.1). Taxonomy (NCBI): domain Eukaryota; kingdom Metazoa; phylum Chordata; class Mammalia; order Diprotodontia; family Potoroidae; genus Potorous; species Potorous gilbertii. The sequence continues at coordinate 127,579,807 of CM053771.1, read as the reverse complement.
AGAACCTCAGTATCTGCAAGAACATCAGTTTCCAGGGTCATGGAGAGCTTTTGCCAGGGTTGAGTAAGCACAAGTCCCACGGGAACAGGCTTCACCAATGCTATGGCCTTGATCGTGGGGCTTGCACTCCCCTTAGCCCTCTACAAAAGAAAATGACAGCCATGAGACAACGTGCCAAAATTTATGAAATGCAGCAAAATCAGTACTTAGGAAAAATTTTATATCTGTAAATGCTTACATGAATAAAATAGAGGAGGAGATTAATGAATTGGGCATGCAACTTAAAAAAGCTAGAAAAGGAACAAATTAAAAATCATCAATTAAATACTGAATTAGAAATTCTGAAAATCAAAGGAAAGATTAGTAAAATTGAAAGAAAACTATTGAACTGAAATAAAACTAAGAGTTGGTTTTATGAAAAATAAAATAAAATAGATAAACCCTTGAGTTAATTTGATTTAAAATAAAGAAAGAAGAAAACCAAATTACCAGTATCAAAAATGAAAAGGATGAAGTCAATGAATATTTACAAAAATATAAATTGCCCAAATTAACAGAAGAGGAAATAAAAGACTGAAATAACCCTATTTTAGAAAAAAGAAATTGAACAAGTCATCAATGAACTCCTTAAGGAAAAATCTCCAAGGTCAGATGAATTTACATTCAATTTTACCAAACATTTTAAAAACAATTAATTTCAATACTATATAAGCTATTTGGAAAAATAGGCAGAGTCCTACCAAATTCTTCTTATGACACAATCTTTGTGCTGCATACCTAAAACAGGAAGAGCTAAAACAGAAAAAGAAAATTATAGACTAATTTCCCTAATAAATATTGGTGTAAAATTTTTAATGAAATATTAGCAAAGAGATCATAGCAATTTATCACAAGGATCATACACCATGAGCTGATGAGATTTATACCAAGAATGTAAGACTGGTTCAGTATTAGAAAAGCTATCAGCATAATTGACCACATCAATAGCAAAACTAACAGAAATCATATGATTATCTCAATAGATGCAGAAAAAGCTTTTAACAAAATACAGCACCTCTTCCTATTAAAACACTAGAGAACGTTGGAAGAAATTGAATTTTCTTTAAAATGATAAGTAGTATCTCTCTAAAACCACCAGCAATCATTATCTGTATGGGGATAAGTTAAAAGCTTTCCCAATAAGATCAGGGGTGGAACAAGGATGCCCATTATCACCATTGTTATTCAATATCATACAGAAATGTTAGCTTTGGCAATAAGAGATGAAAAAGAAATAGAAGGAATTAGGAACAGGCAATGAGGAAACAAAACTATCATTCTTTGTAGATGATATGATGGTATACTTAGAGAATCTTGAAGAATGAACTAAGAAATTACTTTAAATAATAAACAACTTTAGCAAAGTTGCAGGATATAAAATAAATTCACACCAATCATCTGCATTTTTATTTATCACAAACAAAGCCTAGCAGCAAGTTATAGAAAGAGAAATTCCACTTAAAATATGAAATATTTAGGAGTCTACCTACCAAGACAAACCCAGGAATTATATGAATACAATTATAAAACACTTTTCACACAAATAAAGTCAGATCTAAACAATGTGAAAAGTATCAATTGTTCATGGATAGGCCAAGTTAATATAATAAAAATGACAATTCTACCTAAATTAATTTACTTATTCAGTACTTTACCAAACTACCAAAAGTTATTTTATAGACAGAAAGAAGAAAATTCATCTGGAAGAATAGAAGTTCATGGATATCATGGGAATTAATGAAAAAAAATGCAAAGGAAGGTGGTCTAGTCATACCAGATATGAAACTATATTATACAGTGGCAATCATAAAAACTATTTGATACTGGCCAAAAAATACAGTGATGGATCAGTAGAATAGGTTAGGTACATAAGACATAGTAGTCAATGACTATAGTAATCTACTGTTCAATAAACCCACAGATCCCAGTTTCTGTGATAAGAACTCACTATTTGATTAAAAAAAACACTGGGAATACTGGAAAATTACATGACAGAAATTAGGCATAGACCAATATTTCACATAGTTTACAAAGTCAAAATGTATACATGATTTAGACATAAAGGATGATACCATAAATAAATTAGGAGAGTAAGGAGAAGTTTACCTGTCCAATCTATGGAGAAGGCAAGATGACCAAACAAGTGATAGAGAACATTATGAAATGCAAAACGAATAATTTTTATTACATTAAATTTAAAAGGTTTTGCACAAACAAAGCCAATGCAATCAAGATTAGAAGGAAAGCAGAAAGCTGGGAAATAATTTTTACATCCAATGTTTCCGATAAAATCTTTATTTCTAAAATATATGGAGAATTGAGTCAAATTTATAAGAATACAAGTCATTCCCCCAATTGATAAATGGTCAAAGGATATATACAAGTAGTATCAGATGAAGTTAAAGCTATATGGTAACATGAGAAAATGCTCTAAGTCACTATTGATTAGAGAAATGCAAATTAAAATAACTCTGAGGTATCACCTCACACCTAATACATTGGTTAATATGACAGGAAATCAAAATGATAAATGGTGGAGAATATTTGGGTAAATTAGAACACTAGTGCATTGTTGGTGGAGGAGAGAATTGATCATTCTGGAGACCAATTTGGAACTATGACCAAAGGGCTATAAAATTGTGTATACCCTTTGACTCAGAAATACCACTACTAGATCTGTAACCCAAAGAGATCATAAAAAAGGGAAGGAGATGTACAAAAAAATTTATAGCAGCTTTTTTTGTGATGGCAAAGAATTGGAAACTGAGAGGATACCCATTAGTTGTGGAATAGCTGAACAAGTTGTGGTATATGAATGTAATGGAATGCTATTGTGCTATATGAAATGATGAGCAAGCAGATTTCAGAAAAACCTGGAAAGACTTACATGAACTGATGCTGAGTGAGATGAACAGAACCAAAACATTGTATACAATAATAGCAACATTGTGCAATTATCAAGTATGATATATTTAACTCTTCTCAGAAATATACTTATCCAACACAATTCCAAAAGACTTGTGATGGAAAATGCTATCCACATGCAGAAAAAAAACTATAGAGTCTGAATGCAAATCAAAACATACTGTCTCATTTGGGAGGATTTTTTTTCTTTCTCATGATTTTTCCCTTTTTTCTGATTCTTCCTTCACAACAAGACTAATATGGAAATATGACTAATATGAATATACATTTGTAACCTATGTAAAATTGCCTGCTATCTTGAGGATGGGAGAGGGAAGGGGAGAAGTGAGAAAATGGAATGAATGTTGAAAACTATTTACATGTAATTGGAAAAAATACTATTAAGTGGAGAGGGAAAGAAAATTAATAGCTTGATCATACTGAGAACATTTATAAGTGAAATTGGAAGGAAAACATTAAATAAACAATACATGTGACATATTTCAGCATTTTCTCCAATGGCCTTTTCTCAGTAGTGATAGAGGAGTCATAATACAGTCTGCTCACTTCAGAGATCTGATGTGAGGAAAGTGCTTGGTAAAACTTAAATGGATACACAGACATAAGTTATTGTCATTTCATTGTCATTTCTGATGCACCTCATTAATGGCAAATCACTATGATTGCAGAGGTAGGATGAGATCTCAACTATGGACATCAATAACTAAATCAGTGGCAGATATGCCACATAAGACTGTGGAAATGCCATTAAAAGATGAAGCTTAAAAAGGAGCAATATCTAAACAGGATACTACACAATCAAAAAACCTGCATTGAAGATACATAAAAGAGCAAAAATTCTAAACAAATGGAAAAGATCATAAGCAATGTTATTACCAAAGAAGATACCTGAGAAAACATCTGAATCCATAGTTCCAACCAATATACCAATCTCATATTTAGAGAATTTTGAGACATAATCAATTTCCTTTCAGTGATTGATCTCAAACTGCCACCAAAATTACTCCTTTTAACACCAAGATTCCCATGCTGATGTTATATCTCTATGAATCATACAGAACCAGAATCATTCAACTCAAAATTGCAGGTGACTTAAAGAACAAGGAAAATATGCATTGTGATTATAACTAGATGAAAACAGGTTATGAAAAATGACTAGTATTCATTAAATTTCATAAAAGTCATCATCATAGACATATATGGTCAGAAAATGAGGTGAAGTAGTCTTCTAGTGAGAGAGAACACATGAACAGTCTAACTGTTGCACTAATGTCAGACATATTTTTTTTTAAAAATCAACTTACATGAAATCACCAGAAAGCTGGAAAAATCATGATAAATTCGTGAAATAATGAAGAGAAGAATCTCATAGGGTAAGAAAGTTTAGAGGCAACATTGAGATCTGTATGGATAAAGGGTGTACTTTACCCATTAATATGCATGTCTTTCTATCCACCAGTCTTCAGATATTAGGCCTAAGAAAACAATAAGAGCTATTATTAAATTTCTGCTAAAAATTACTTCACAAATGAAAGATCTATGAATAAGTCAAAGTGTCTATTTAAGCTTATTTTATTTTATTTTGTCATACCTCCTCCATCTTATATTCATGAAGTTGATTTCTTTTGTATTAGATATAGTATTTTTATATTTATTTATTTAAAATTTCATCTCATTAGATTCAGTTAAAAGATTTAGCTCATCAAGACCTTTTTATATCCTGATCCCATCATCCAATATTAATCCTGGCTAGTCCTATGTTGACCTCATCCTTAAAAAAGGCTGTCTAAGGTCTCAACCTAGCAGGCCTTCAAGGGAAGACAGTGCATATGAGAGTTTCTTTTCCCTTCCAAAACGTTTTTTTCTGCAGGGCTAACTAATTGAGTACATAACCCACGAACTAGAATATCATTGATTCAGACATAACATCTGAGGTTTTTTACCCCACACTTTTTCATTCTTTTACCCATGTCATTCAGAATTGACTAAGGAGAAAGAGTAGTCAGGAACTTACAACCATTTGATAATACCTCACTTCTCCCCTCTCTCCCTGCCTACACTTAACATTCACACATACAAATTCTACGCACATTTCATCCCTCAGCTATTTCATTGTACAGTAGGGACAACTTAAGGGGACTTAGAGGTGAAAAATGAATTTTATTCTCTCATAAAAAGTTAAAGTCAGCTCTTCCCCTGCTAAGGTGATATGGCTACAGGCTGTAAATATTCTTTTTATTAATCTGTTTAAATGTTCTGGAGAGGAAATCTTTCCACAATAATCTTTCCTTTGTTCATTGGGGTTTACGATTGCTTCTCTAGCAGCCAGTTATTAAATAAATAAAGAATCTCATCTTCCACCAGAGGAAATATAAGTGATAAGAGGACAAAGGGTTAGGGAAAATAAAGGACACTCCTCACCTCAAGAAATAGTAAAGAATAAAAGGCTCAAATTCATTAAAAAAAAGATTCATCTAATAGCTATAATGTTTTATTACTTTGCTATCCAACTTCCTAGTAACCAACCCAGGCTTCTTGACCATACTATTACCTTGTTTATAGTCTTAATTTCTTTTGCCTGACTTGAGGCAACAAGACACAAGGGAAAGAGCCTTTGCTCTAGAAACAGAGGGTATAAGTTCAAGTCTTCCCTATGACATCATCATCATCACAGCTGGCACAAATATATCACCTTTAAGGTTTACAAAGGAATTTGATCCTCACAACAACCCTGTAAGATAAAAGCTATCATTGTCCCCCACTTTACATAAGGGGAAACTGATGTTGGAAGAGGTCAAGTGACTTTCCCAGGATCACATAGCTAAATGTCTGAACTTTAGAATCAGTCATTCCAGATCCAATTCCAGTACCACCTGCCTCCACTATACCTTTATTACCTGTAGGCATATTATCTTAGCCACCTTGGGCCCTAGTTTCCTCATTTGTTAAATGAGAGAGTTGTACTAAATGGCCTTTGGAGTCCTTTCCAGCTTCAAAGGGAAAGGGCAGAAAAAAGGAATAAACGTTTATATAGTGCCTATATGCCACATACATTTTTTTACAAATAGATCGCCTGGTCCTCACAACAACTCTGAGAGGCAAGTGCTGGTTTCATCACCATTTTATAGTTGAGGAAACTGAGGCAGACAGAATTTAAGTTACTTTCCCAGATTCACACAGCTAGTATCTGAGGCTACATTCAAACTTGCATTTTCCTGACTCCAAGCCAGATTTAGCTATAGTATGTGATCCTTAAGACTAAACTTTTGCTGTCATTAGTGACAAGGCACAACAGCAAAAGAGTGAAAAGTAAATGGAGAGGATTGACTCAAGAAAGCAGCTTCTATTATGATCTGGATTCAGTACAGATTCAGTGCAACTTCCTATACACCAACTATCTACAGTATTGTAATGTGGTAAGTAGTCAACCAATCATTCAACCAATAGTATTTGAAGGCCACCAAGTTTAAAGACACTTTTTTATTGTCTATGTAAACTCTAAATTCCAATATCTGGCACAGTGCCTGGCACATAGTAGGTGCTTAATAAATGCTTTGATTTGACCTGTGGATAAAAAGAAATACATGGATCTCTGTCCTCGATGAGCTTATACTTTAGTGAGAGGCATTCAGCATAGAGTTATGAAAAGATAATTACTAATACACTAAAGATCAGAACAATAGGAGTAAAGGGCTAAATGAATGACTGGCAGCATAGACAGTCAAGGAGGAAGAATCATTGTGGTAGGTAATTCACAGAGAAGACAGGCTTTGAAATGAACCTTGAAGGGTGGGCAAAAAACAGGGAAGACAGGATAAGGGAGGGCATCCTGCACGAGAGGAGTATGTGTACATGGGAGGAAGGAAACATTTTCATATTCAAGATACCACTCTCCTTCCTGGCATTCAGGTTCACAATCTCAGCATTATCCTTAACTCCTCACCAAGTACCGTGGGGGGAAAAGTTCTTCTATTTGTAACTGTCGTTTACACCTCATTCCCTAAGTAAGAATGAGTGACATACTGGCAAGATTTTAACTAGGCCCAGCAAGATGTAAGTTTCTTGGGACCTGTGACTGCTTTTCATTTTGTCTTTGTATTTTCTGCACAAAATATTGGGTTTTGCACATAGTAGGTGCCTATCAATATTTGGATTGAATTGGATTGTACATTGAAGATGAACAGCACTCCACTGATAAAAATCTATCCATTTCTGCCATCTTCACTGAAGATACCACTCATGGCGGCCACATTAAACATGTTCATCTTTATTAAGGATCTCATTCATTTTTATTAAGGACAGAATGAAGAGATAAACCATGGCAGAATCTGTTCACTTCATATTCATAAAGCTGTAGCAAAAGAAAGGAATTAACATTTCATTTCCGCTGTAAAACATTAAACCAGATTTTAGAAATTTATCTTTGCTTGCTGTTTTCTCTCTTTGTTGTTTTAGTTTTTCAAAAGTAATGATCATTTCTTTCCTCTCCCCCCGCCCCACTTTAGAGAGAGAGAGAGAGAGGGAGAGAGAGAGAGAGAGAGAGAGAGAGAGAGAGAGAGAGAGAGAG
>CM053771.1:127510805-127571776 GCA_028658325.1 Potorous gilbertii | reverse complement strand
GAGAGAGAGAAAGAGAGAGAGACAGAGAGAGAGAGACAGAAAGAGAGAGAGAGAGAGAGGGAGAGAGAGAAAGAGAGAGACAGAGAGAGAGGGAGAGAGAGAGAGACAGAGAGAGAGAGACAGAAAGAGAGAGAGAAAGAGAGAGGGAGAGAGAGACAGAGAGAACCCTTATAACAAATACACATAGTTGAGCAAAACAAATTACTGTCTCATGAGTTTGTTCTCTTATAGGCAATGGCTAGCATGGTTTTATCACCAGGTTTCCAGGTGGGCATCATGGCTGGGCATTGCCTTGATTAGAGTTATGGAACCCCTCAAATGCTGTTTGCTTTTACAATGTTGTTATTGTATAAGTCTGCGGTAGGGAACCTGTAGCCTCAAGGCCACCTGTGCCCCTCTAGGTCCTAAAGTGAGGTCCTTTGGCTAAGTCCAAACTCAAAGGGCTTCATGTAAGACCTGGAAGGTCACATGCTGCCTCGAGGCCTCAGGTTCTCTATCTCTGGTATAAGTTGCTCTCCTAGTTCTGCTCATTTCACCCTAAACCATTTCATACGAGTCTTCCCAGGCTTCTCTGAAATTCCTCTGAAGTTCCTATGGCACAATAGTATTGCATTACATTCACACACCATAATCCGTTCTACCATTCCCCAATTTCATCTTTTAAAAGGATATGCTGATGCATTACAAGCCATTTAGATGCTAACAGGTCTCATTTCCCTGAAGTGATTAGTAAAGGAAACTATAATTACCTGTGGATTCATCAAAGAAATCAGTAAACAGATCCCAGTGGACTTAACGATCACTAATGCAGATAATTGTTCTGGACATGGAAAATAGAGTTGTTGTCAACTGCCAGCACCAGTGCTCTCAAAGCAACATTTTAAGCCCATCCTGGTGGCAAAGTTGATAGAGTTCTGGGCCTAGAATCAGGAAGAACGGAGTTTGTCTCTGGCTTCAGACACTTCCTAACTGTGCGACTCTGGCCAGTCATTTAACTTCTATTTGCTTGTTTCCCCAACTGTAAAAAATGGGGATAGTAACAGCAGTTACCTCAAAGGGCTGTTGTGAGGACTCAACAAGATAACATCTGTAAAAAGGACTTCATACAGTGCCTGACATATAATAGATGCCATGTAAATGCCCCTTCTTTCCTTCCCCATCCTTATTGCTAACTCGCCCACATTTTTTTCCTAAGGTTTTGTTCTTATTCATTCATTTCAATTGTATCCAACTCTGTGTGACCACATATGGGGTTTTCTTTGCAAAGACACTAGAGTAGTTTGCCATTTCCTTCTCCAGCTTATTTTAAAGATGGAGAGAGTGAGGCAAACAGAGCTAAGTGACTTGCCCAAGATCACACAGTTAGTAAATGTCCGAGGTTGGATTTGAACTCAGGAAGATGAGACTTCAGACCTGGCATTCTATCTACTGTGGCTCCTAGTTCCCCATTTTAAAGGTTTACAAAGCACTTTTCTCACAACTACCTTATAGGATGGTAGTGTAACTATTATTTCCATTTTATGGTCAAAGGAACTAAGTCTCAGAGAGGAGAAGTAATTTGTCCAAAGTGGTATAGTTGAGTCCAAGAGTCATAACCATATACTCTGATTCTACTGAGTGGAAGTGGAAATATCATTAGAACGAAAGTCAGTAAGATAAGGGTTCAAATCCTACCTCTGACATTTTCTAACTGTGTGAGCATGGGCAGATGACTAAGCCTCTCTGACCCTCAGTTTCCTCATCTGCAAATGGAAATAATGTCTGTAGTACTTATGTCATAGAGTCATTATCAGGATAAAACATGCCTAAAGTATGTAAAGTGTTTTATGAATCCTAAAGGATTATATGAATAAGCATGATGATGGTGGTCTTTAGGCCTAGAAAAGATCTTACTGGTCATCTAACTAATCATTCTAATTGAATTTATTCATTTCATAGAGGAGGAGATCAAAACCCAGAGAAGTCAAATACCTTGCCTCACATCACACAGCTATTAAATAAAAGATTCTACATTTAAAATCAAGCAGTCTTGACATCCAGGGTTCTGGACATCATACCATATTACCTACCTCCTCTCATCAGAAGAGTAATCATTCCTCTTTCTGTTGCCCGTTTAAATCCTGGGAACCATTCAAAGGACTATATCTTATTGCTTTGTGTAACGAGAGTTTTTTAACCTTAAAAAAATATTAATTCTCTTGCCCTATAGAGTCTAGGGAGTGAGGCTCCAGGTATCCCACCCTGTAAATAAATACTTGCTTTGCAACCATTTAGTGCAATTTTGAAAGGCAAAACAATATAAATTTAATTATAAGCCTGTTATTGCAAGATTTTCATTTAAAAACTGAAAATTTAAATCAATAAAATGTGTAATATAGTTACAATAGAAATAGAGTGATAAACATCTCCAAATATGTAAGAAACATAATGAGCTTGACTAGACCTAAGGCACTCATTTAAATATTCAAGGAATTAACCACAAATGCCCACCTCTAATGAATGGTCATAATGAAACCTTCCTTAGAGCTATAAATGCTGTGTTCTCAGTGATTGCTACAAGCTCATGAAACGGAATGTAGCCGTTTCCTAGTTATTCAGTCTAATTGCAACCTTCCCTCTCAGAAGAGCAAAATAAGTACAGACAACAAAACCTTCTCAAGGAAGATGAAAGAATATTGTTTTTCCAGGCTTGTGGTTGGTGACCACCATAGTTGCTAGTTTCTTTGTGCCAAGGATCTAAGAGGGCATCAAAGAGAGCAGAGACTGTTTCAGTTTTGTCTTTTTATTCTCAGAGCTTTGTACATGCCTAGCACATAGTAGTTACTTAACAAATGGCTCATTGATTTATTAATTGATGCAATGAAATAAGGCCGGATTTAGAGTCAGGGAGCCTATGTTCAAATCCCTGCTTTTCCACTTACACTGCACCTGTGACTGGAGGGGGGAAGGGGTGAAATTTACCTCTCTAGAAATGTTTCCTCATTTATAGAGAGAGTTTAGGCTAGATCTCTAAGGTTCCTTGCAAATCCTTCTAAATCTGTACTTTATGATCCATGATTTATAGCTCAGTGTTTAATTGCTCCAAGCTGTAGCCATTCAGTGGAATCTCCATTTTATCAGATCAATTAATTTCAAGAGAGCTGATCCAACAGAGCAATAAGGATCATAAGACATACTGCTGGAAGTAATCCTAGAAATAAATAATGAGGAAAGAACAGCAACCACAAAACAATCAAAAATGAATGTTGAACCCTGAAGAGTAAACAAAAAACTTAATTTCAATAATTTATAAATTCATCAAACCTTCAATATATAAAATAAATCCACCCAAGTCATTAGCACTCATGCATTTCTTTACAACACCAACAAAACCCAGTAGGAAGAACTAGACAGAGAAATCCTGTTCAAAAAAACTGCAAAATATAGAAAATATTTAGGAATATATCTACCCAAAATCCAAGAAATACATAAATCCAATTATAAAATATACTTTGTAGGAATAAAGACAGATCTAAATAATTGGAGACATTAATTGCCTGAATAAGTCAAGTTAATGTAATAAAAATGACAATACTACTTAAAATAATTACCTTTTTCAGTACCATATAAATCAAACTACCAAGGGATTATTCTATAGAAATAAAAAAAGTAACAAAATTCTATGGAAAGAAAAGAGTATATAACTAAATGGGTGATAGAGAGGATCAAACAAGATGAAATGGACAGTTTTAATTATATGAAATAAAAAAGGTTTTGCACAAACAAATCTAATGGAGTGAGGAAACAGGCAATAGGAAAAAAATATTTGCAGGTGTTTGATCAATATCTGACAGTGGTCTCAAGTCCAGTAAGAAACTGACTCAAATAGACTATTCTTATATCATATATTATTATTATTTTAACTTACCTTACCTTACCTTATATTATTTTATGTGTTACGTTATTATGTTATGTTATTCTCTAATCTATATGAACAGTTTTCAAAGGAGTAAGTCCAAGCTATCAACAGCCACGTGACAAAATGATATATATCACAAATAAAGAAAATAAGCCACTCTAAGGTTTCACCTCACACCCATCAGAGTAGTAAAAATGTAAAAAAAAAAAATGACAAATTTTGGAGGGGCTTCAGAATAATATGTACATTTATACACTACTGAGAAATCTCCAAATTAGTCTAACCAATCTAGAAGGCAATTTGGTACTATGCCTCAAACTAAATTGTACATAATTTTGACCCAGCTCTACTAGGCATATACCCTAAAGAAATCAAAGAAATAGGAAAAAAGACCCACATGTGCAAAAATATTTGTTTCATTCTCTGTTTTAAGTCCATCACCTCTGTGGTAAGAGATGAGTACTGTTTCATCTTCAGTCTCTGGACTTGAGGTTAATCACTGCATTGATCAGAGTTCTAAAGTTTTTCAAAATTTCTCTTTATAATGTTGTTATATAAATTACACTCCTTGTTGTGTTCACTTCACTATTATGGGGCAGCTAGGTGGGTGCAATGGATAGAGCACCAGTGCAGGAGTCAGGAGGACCTGAGTTCAAATTTGATCTCAGACACTTGACACTAGCTGTGTGACCTTGGGCAAGTCACTTACTCTCAACTGCCTCATCCTGGGTCATTTCCAGTCATCCTCATGAATATCTGGTCACTGGATTCAGATGGCTCTGGAGGAGAAGTGAGGCTGGAGACCTGCACAACCCTCCCTCACTCAAAACAAAGTCAAGTGCAAGTCATGTCATCATTTCTCTGATGGCATGGTCTTCTTTGGCAATTAAGGAGAAAGACATGAAGTGTCACTATTAAATTTGATTTTATTATACTTGATTCATTTTTCTAGCTTAAAATCTTTATGGATTTCATTTCCCACTGTATTAGCTATCACTTCTAGTTTCTTATCTTTTGAAAATCTAGTAAACATACCTTCTAAAATTTCAACTAAGTCACTGAGGAAAATGTTGAACATAACATGGTCAAGGAGAGAATCCTGGATCACTAAACTTAGAGACTTCTCTGTAAACAGACATTGACTAATTAGTCAGTTATGACTAGCAAAGTCCCATCTTTCAAGTGCTTCTGACTCCACCTACTTGGACTACCTAGTACAAATATGTCATCTCTCTCAGCCAAAAAAGAAAGCATGGTAAATGCTTTGCTAAAATCCCAATATACTGAAAATGTAGCATTTCTCTGGTTTACCAGTATAATAAACTTGTTACAAGAAGAAATGTGGTTAGTCTGCAGTTTTCTTGACAAATAAATTTATACTAGTTCACAGCGATCATATATCCTTTTCTAAACACTCACAGGCAATTCCTTTAATAGTATGTCTTTGGAGTTTGTCAGTAATCAAAGTTAAGGTCATCATCCTAAAGTTCATGGACTCCTCTCTGTTCACTTTTTTGAAAAATCAGGATATGTGTCCTTTCACCTTTCAATTCTTTATAATGTATCAAGTACTTACTCTCTTCCAGATACTGCACATCAGGGAAGGATACAAAGACAAAAACCGAATTGATCTTGCTTTTGAGGAACTTGCATTCTACTGGAATGGAAAAATTTTGTCTTAGTTACCTAATCTTGCTTCCATCGTCTACACATTTCTTTAAAAATCTAAGTTGGTTAAGTTCCCAGATACAGCCACATTAGTCTATTTAAATAGTTACTTTATCTTCCTCGTAGGAATCATTTGAGTTTGTCTTCAGAATTTCATTGTTATGAACTTCCCATTCTTCCTGGGTCAACCCCTCCTACTTTCCCTCACCCCCATCATCACTCATTCACTCCTCATAGTAAGCTCTACTCACTCTTCAACTCCTTGTAGGCTGGCTTCTGACCCGTCATCACTACATCCAAAAGCCTTTGTCTGGTCCTTCTCTTTAACCTCTTTGTTGTTTTTTATATTGATTATCCGCCCTCATACCCTCTCCTTTTCCAGTTCCATGACCATGCACATTGGTGGATCTCCTTCTGCCTCTGACTACACATTCCATGTCTCTTTTGCTGACTTCACATCTTTCTTCAATCCTTAAATTTGGATACCTCTGAATTCTATTGTTTTTTTAAATGTTCTTCCTTGATGGCATACTCCAATACTTTTTTTTGTAACCTTTTTTTAATTTATTTTGTTAAATATTTCCCAATTATATGTAAAAAATAATTAAATTTTAAAAAATGTTAAGTTCCAAATCTTCTCCCTTCATCTTACCTTGTCCCCAATCATTGAGGAGGCAAATAATATGATATTGATGATAAATATGAAGTCATACAAAACATATTTTTATATTAGCCATGTTGCAAAAAAAAATTTTTTTTAAGTAAGATAAAGTATGCTTTCATATGCACTCAGAGTTCAGCATTTTTCTCTCTAGAGGCGGATAGCATTTTTATGTGAGACTTTTGGAATTGTCTTGAATCACTATCTTGATCAGAGTAGTTAAGACTCACAGTGCATCATCACTACAATGTTCTCCTGATTCTGCTCCCTTCACTTAGCATTAGTTCATATAAGGCTTTCCAGATTTTTTTTGAGAGCATTATCCGAGAGCTTATCATCTCTTATAGAACAATAGTATTCCATCACAAACTTGTTCAGGCATTCCCCAATTGATGGGCATCTTCTCAATTTCCAATTCTTTGCCACCACAAAAAAAATAGCTGCTATAAATATTTTTGTACAGATAGCTTCTTTCTCCTTTCCTTTGATCCCTCTGGTATACAAACCTGGCAATGATATTGCTGGTCAAAGGAAATAGAGTTTAGCCCTTTGGCCATCATTTCAAATTGTTCTCTTGAATAGTTGAAGTAATTCACACTCCAAGAAATGAGGTCTTTATCAGAGAAACTTGCTATGAAAAGAACTTTCCCAGTTTACTATTTTCCTTCTAATTTTGCCTGCATTAGTTTTGTCTGTAACAAAATTGTTCATTTACTACCCGTGAACCTCTCTATCTCTTGTTTGGTCATAAACGCTTCCTTTATCCAGGCACATTTTTTCATGTTCCCCTAATTTATTTATTATATCACCCTTTATATTCAAATCATTTACCCATATTGACCCTATCTTTGTATATAGGGTAAGGTATTGGTTAACATCCACTTTCTTTTAAACTGATTTCCAATTTTCCTAGAAAATTTTTGTCAAATTGTATGATCTTACTCTAAAAGGTTGAATTGGGGGAGTTATCAAACACTAGATTGCTAAGGCCATTGTAGCAGTAAGCACCCTGACACATCCAGGATGACCTGCTAGCACAAGTTCTTAGATGTGTTTTACTAAAAGGAAAGCAACTTTTGAGGTGTCAACAATCTTTTTTAATCACATATTCCAACAGAGAAAACACAAGCAAAGAAATAAAGACCAACAGACCGATTCTAACTGTTTGAATATAAGCAGTACATACATCACAGATCAACATAGATCCAACTATCTGATCACTACATACATACATAGTTATGAGAGAGAGAGAAGCACAAACATCTGGGTTTTCAAAGCTTGTGGGGCTAGGGGAGAGTTCCTTAATGGTTTAATGGTTCCTTAATGGTAAGAGTCTCATCTTACACATGAAACTTCTTACAAAGAGTAAGGACCCAAAGCAAAACCTCACCTCAGAATATATATACCCTTTTCAGAATAGAAGGGCATCATGACCATCATGACCCAGTGTCTCATTAATTAACAAAAAGTGGGGGCCTTCTTACAATGCAAGCTTCCTCTAATCAAGCTTCCATAAATGGGATTCAATTGAGACATATAAGTGGATGGGAAAGATCTTTTACTCAAATTCTAGTCATTTACTACTACGTATCCTGTACCAGTCTTCACACTAATTCATCACTCTCTTTCTTAGATAGATTCATCACTCTCTTTCTTAGCAGATTATTTTCATGATTACTGCTTTGTAATACAGTTTGAAATCTGGTACTACTAGGCTACCTTCCTTTACATTTTTCTCCCATTCATTCTTCTGTTATCCTGGACCTTTTTTTCCATCCCTGATTATCATTTTCTCCTAATTCATTTTTGGACAAGATAGACTTCTATTGCCAATTGAATGTATATGTGTGAATACACACAAATTTTCCCCCTCTTGCATATGCATTTTCCCCTCCACTGCAAAAGTTTTTTCCTTGCATGTTTCTTTTTTCTGAGATAATTTCCCCCTTTTGTTCTTCCTTTTTCCTTTTTCCCAGGGTATTCCTCTTTCTCAGCCATCCATTTTTTATATTATCCCAACATAATCCACTCATTCCTGTGGTATGTAAAATATATCTAACTTCTCTCATAAATGATAAAGTTCTTAAAAGTTATGTGCATCATCTTCTCAAATAAGAATGTAAACAATTTAACCTTATTAAATGTTATGATTTCTCTTTCATGCTGATCTTATGTTTCCCTTGAGACCTGTGCTTTAAAGTAAAATTTTCTATTCAGCACTCATCTTTTTCATCAGTTACACTTGAAAGTCCTCTAGTTCATTAAATATCCATTTTTTTCCCTTGAAGAACCATACCTAGTTTTGCTGGGTAGGTTATTCTTGATTATAATTCTACCTCTTTTACTTTCTAGAATATCATATTCCAAGCCCTCTGATCATTTAGCATGGTAGTTGCTAAATTTTCTGGGGTCCTAACTATGGCTTCATAGTATTTGAATGGTTACTTTCTGGGTGCTTGAAATATTTTCTCTTTGACCTGGGACTTGTGGAATTTCTTTATGATATACATTGGAGCCTTCATTTTGGGACCACTTTCAGGTTGTAATTTACAAATTTTTTAATTGCTGTTTTACACTTTTGTTCTAAGAAATTGTCAGTTTTCCTTGATAATTTAATAAAATATGGTATCTAACTTTTTTCTTTGATTATGGGTTTCATGTAATTTTCTAATTCTTAAATTATTTATACTCAATCTATTTTCCAGTTCAGTTATTTTTCCTGATGAGATATTTCATATTGTCTTCTACTTTTTCTACTTATTATTTTTTGATGTCTTATGAAGTTATTAGATTCCACTTGCCCAATTGAAACTTTTAAGGAATGACTTTCTTCAGTGAGCTTTTGTACTTCTTGTCTCATTTGGCCAATTCTACTTTTTAAGGAGTTATTTTCATCAGTGAGGTTTTGTACCTCTTTTTCACTCAGCCAATTCTGTTTTGTAAGGTGGCATTTTCTTCAATATTTTTGTTCCTCTTTTACCAAACTGTTAACTGTCTTTTCACAATTTTCTTCCCTCGATCTCATTTCTGTATCTAATTTTCACCTACCATTCTTGTTTGATTTTGAATTTTTTAAAATTTTTCCAGGATTTCTTGTTTGATCTGTGCCAAAATCATATTTTTCTTTGAGGCTTTCCTTGTAGCTGTTTTGACTTCATTGTTTTTCTTGAGTTTGTGCTTTATCTTTCCTGTCACCATAGTAACTTTTCAAGGTGAACCTCTTGTTATTGTTATTTGCTCATTTTGCCAATCTATTTTTTGACTTTGAATTTATGTTAAAGGTGGGTTCTGTTCTTGGCATGGAGGGTTGGGATAGGGGAAAAAAGCTTCAGTTTTTTTCACACTACTTTTTTCAGAGCTAGTTCTGGAGGTTGGAAGTTTTCATTGCTTCCAAGGTGATGTGATCTGGGGAGAGCTGAAGTCACTGCTCTTAGCTCTACTCTTTACCCAGAAAGTGCCCTGATCTCTTGGGATCACAATTGACACTGCTCTTCAGGTTGTCTGTTATTTTGTGACTAGAAACAATATTGATCCTCAGGGCCTCTTCTCCTTAGAGACCCTGCTCCTTCTTGTCAGAAAAGGTTCCTCTTTACCCTTAAACTGCAACCCAGAAGTGGGTATTGGCAAAGGAGTTACCAAACAGCTTCTAGTTCTGCATCCAGGGCTAATACAGGGTTCCCTGTAATCTCTTTCTGACTAGTTTCCAGGCTCCCTTAGCATCTCTGTTTTGAGAACTCCCAAAGATGCTGAGGTCACCACTACCCACTTCCACCACTGGTGTTTCATCCACATGGGTCTCTGGCCAGTCTCTACCCATCTCCCATGTCACAGATCTCTCCTGCTGACCTGTTAATTTGTCTTAGGCTCAATGAATGTCTTACCCTGACCTTTTGTTTACTCTGACATTCCAGAATTCTATTTCAGACATTATTTTTAAAGTTTATTGTGGAGGGGAATGTTGGGAGAGCTCACCTACGTGCTCCCACTAGTCCACTATTTTGGCTCCATCCACAAAGACAAGTATCCTCCAATTCTAAAACTTGTACCCTGATGATTCCTAAATCTATATCATTATTCTCACACACTCTCCTGAGCGCCGGTCCTATGGTGATATCTCTGTTGAGTACCACTGATTGTACCTAAAGCACATCAAAATGTAACTCCTTTCCCCCTAATACATGCTTCTTTCCCAAATTTCTCTATTTTTGTGGAAAGCACAATCATTTTCCCAGGCATATAAATCATTTTTAACTCTTTCATCTCCCTCTTCTTCATTCTGTACATCCAGCCAGTTGCCAAATTCAGTCGGTTTTGCCTTAGCTCTGAGTCTCCCTGCCTTTTCTCTACAGTTACAGTCATTCTAGTTCCATTTCTCTCCTGTCCTCTCCCATGACTACATTGTTCAACAAGTAGTAATTCGAATGCACTGTTATACTTCTATTTCTACTAAAGAAGTTTCAGTGAATCCCCTTTGTGTAAGGAATATATGATAAACTCTGAAACTAGCATTCAAGTTTCAGAATAATCTGAATCCTATCTTCCCAGCCCTATCTCATACTTGTCCCTTTGTATACTGTCCTTCAGCTTAAACAGAACTACTTTCCTTCCATTCTTGTCCTATCTTCTTCCATCTCTGACTTGCATAATGCCATCCCCCATGCCCTAGAATAAACTCCCCTCCTCCTATCTCTTATCTGTAGAAACCCTGTCTTCCTTCAAGGGCCTAAATGACTGCCACCTTCTCTATGAAGCCTTCATAAACTCCTTCAGATGAAAAATGAGATCTCTCTTCTCAAGTTTCCCATTCCATTTAATCTAGACTGCTCTGGATTTATCATATCCTGCATTCTATCATAGCTTTTTGTTTACCTCTCATTTTTACCCCTTCACATTACAAGCACATTGAGGCAAGGTCTGTGTCACACCTGTCCTGGTAGCCAATGTGCCCAATACAGTGCTTTGTACATATAGCAGGAGATGAAATTTTTTAATAAATTGAACTAAATTGAAATTGAAAACTAAATTCCCCAACTGTGACAAATTTTTACCAGAACACAAAATTCTTACTACTAATATCTTTTCTTCTCCTAATCTATAAATTTATATATGAATACATATATAATATAGATAAACATATGTAAATATAAATCATGAGTACACATCACCTCTTTCTACTCCTATTCCTGTATCCTGTAGCAAGGCACTAGGGGGTATGGTAGACTTAGCACTGGACAGGTAGTCAGAAAGATTCAAATTTGTATCCTTTCTCAAACACTAGCTGTGTGACCCTGGACAAATCACTCAACCTTTCTGAGACTCAGGTTGTTCATCTGTAAGATGGGGATGATGACACCTACCTCACAGTTTTGTTGTAAGGACAAATGAGATAATTCATGTAAAGTGACTTTAAAATCTTAAAATACTATATAAATAAATGTAAGTTATTATTCTCTTGTTTATCCCACTCACCATTTCCTCTTTCTTTGAACCTCTGAAATGCCTGGAGCTACATAGGGAAATTAGCCTAATCTGTTTAAAGATTTGGGTTTAAAATCTTTAATCTATATGATGATGACTGGGAATCTGGAAGTTATGCATAACCCTGCTCAGAAGTCCTGAATACTGCGTCAGTTTCATGGTCCCACCTCAGGATTTTAGATAAGCTTTAGACTCAAAACTTCTACAGAATCTCTAGGATCAAAAGCAATCCTGGGGCTCCCTCAGATTTCTCAATTAATTCCAGATCTCCCTACTTCTGTTGTCTAGATTAAAATGAAGAGCCTCCAGCAGTTCTTAACCAATGAAACAATGAGGAAAAGTAAGGAGCCTCCTGGGATCTGATGGGCCTTTCTGATCAATACTTATGAGCTAACTTCTTTTCTAAATTAGATCAGAATTCTTTATAAAAAGATGGTGGAAATCATAGGAACTTTCCCTTAACAGATGCTAAATACCTTTCCAAGTTACAGCAAGAGGCCACAACAAATCTTTAAAAAAGTAAATTGCATAAATCAAAGCATAAATAGAAAGGGGGAAAAAAGCAACACTCTTATAAAATATATTTTTTTTATCAGTACCATAGCTAAGAGCTAGAAAAGGATTCCAATCCATTTAAGCCGATTATGCTTCAATTCTGAATAATAACACAGCATTAAAAACATCCACTCTTCATTCAATAGGAGAAGACTTATTATATTGATGGAAAACAATATTTCACATAGCACAGACATTTAACCAACATTAGGTATACTATTTATTCCCAGAGCTGGGTGAGGTGATTCATCTTGTAGTTGCCAAGGGAACATCTTTTATTTATTTCAAATGGTATCCTCAGAACAGAAATGATAATATAGAAGAGATAACTGCAGGGGTGGGCAAAATTAAGTAGGAGTGTGTCTGTACATGTGAGTTTGTATATCTTCCAGCGGATATTATGGAAAAGTGATACTTTGTTAACTCAAGGGCCAAAGACAGATACAGAAAATCAAGTTTTTACTTACATCAAGCCACTGAAGTACAATTATCTTCGGTTAGAATGTATCCCCACCATGTCTGCTATTGAAATCTCATCCATTCCTCAATACCCAGCTCAAATGTTACTTCCTCCACAAAGTCATCTCTCATCCCTCTACTCTCCTAATCTAATCAGAAGCAGTGGGCAGCTAGGGTGGTGCAGTGGATAGAACACCAGTGCAGGAGTCAGAAGGACCTAGTTCAAATCTCACTTCAGACACTTGACACTCACTAGCTGTGTGACCTTGGGCAAGTCACTTAACCCCAATTGCCTCATCCTGGGTCCTCTCCAGTCATCTGGTCACTGGATTCAGATGGCTCTGGAGGTGAAGTGAGAGTGGTGACCTGCACAGCCCTCCCTCATCAAAACAAAGTCAAGTGCAAGTCAATATCATCATTTCTCTGATGGCATGGTCTTCTTCAGCAACGAAGGATGTATGCACATGCACACACACATACATACACACACATGCACACGCAATCAGAAGCAGTACTTTCTTCCCAAGAACTGTCATAGTATGTGGCCAATGCCCTTGCATTACCTCCTATTCTCTATGTTTGCACACTTAATTTTACAAGATTGTAAGCTCTTTGAGGGTAGAGAGTGTGTCTTTCATCTTTATATCTCCCAAAGTCCCTGGGTTAGTGAAAGGGAAAAATATAGTGCCTCTTATGTGCCAGACACTGAACTAAGCACTTTTTACAAATATTATCTCATTTGATCCTTACAAACAACCCTGTAAGGTGAGTGCTATTTTTATCCCCATTTTACAGATGAAGAAACTGAGACAAGCAAAGGTTAAGCAACTCACCCAGAGTCACACAGCCAATGTCTCCTGATTCCAGGTCCAGTGTTCTATCCATTGTGCCAGCAGTGCCTCTAACATAGTACCTTATATAATACCTAATACCTACATAGTATAAGCCCTTTGTAAATGCAAGTTGAAGGCCAATTGACCTTTTTATTTTCCTATGACGAATTCAGTTCTCTATCCAACTTCTTTGAAAAATCCATCCAGCTAGAACTTTTACTCTGGTAAAATTACTTTGTTGCTTTTTGGAGAGTTTCATTCCATAAAATGCTGGTACAGTTAAGCCTTCATAATGAACACAGATGCAATAATCTCTAAGGCAAGTCTCAGGAAAGATCTGTTTTTTATTGACAACAGAATCTCCTAGGTCCATAACTAAAAATAAAAGAAAATAAACAAACAAAAATCACCTCTTACCGATTGTTAGAACAGGGAATAAAAGTATAGATGGAAAGGGAAAGTAGTCCCGTATAATGCTGTAATTTGAAGTGTAAAAGGTCCTGGGCCTAAAAGTATTCTCCCTAGCCTGCCTTTCACCCCACCTGGATATTCCCTCACTCCTCACATCACCCAACTTGATGTAGTAGAAAAATCACTGGACTTGGAGTAAATTAAAAAACAAAACAAATAAATAAATAGAGATGGGAAATATGAAGATCCACTGAGATATTTATCTATTTATACTTGAGCTTTTCTCCTTTCCACATCACTAAACTTTCCAAATTGGATGTCCTGAAAGTATTTCAAACTTAACATGTCCAAAAGAGACTTCTCTATCTTTCCTCTCACTTCTCCTCACTTTCTCTATTACTGACAACAGCACGTCCTAGTCATCCAAGTTAACACCTTAGTGTCATCCTCAGCTCCTCACTAACACCCACTACACCTTGTCAAATGATGTCATTTCAACCATCACAACATTTCTTACAGTTGTCTCCATCTCTCTGCTTTCAACACCACTACTCAATGAGTTCCAGGATATCCCTATAAACTCCAAGATCAAGCATAAACTCCTAATTAGCCATTAGAATTTATTGTAGTTACTCCTAATTAGCAATTAAAGCTTTTCATGACCTGATCCCTTCTAACATTTTCAGTTTTCTTATCATTCATTCTCTTCTATGCACTCTGCCTCCAGTTGAAATGCTCTGCCTACTCACATAACATTTCTTACTTTCCATGCCTTTTTTCAAGATTCAGCTCAAGTTGCACCTTCCACAGGAGGCTTTCCTAGTCCCCTCAGCTATGAATGGCTTCTCTAATGTTTTTTTTCTTTTTTCTTTTCTTTCTTCCTTTCTTCCTCCTCCTCCTCCTCCTCCTCCTCCTCCTCCTCCTCCTCCTCCTCCTCCTCCTCCTCCTCCTCCTTCTTCTTCTTCTTCTTCTTCTTCTTCTTCTTCTTCTTCTTCTTCTTCTTCTTCTTCTTCTTCTTCTTCTTCTTCTTCTTCTTCTTCTTCTCCTCCTCCTCCTTCTTCTCTTGCTCTCCCTCTCTCTGTGTCTGTATCTCTCTGTCTCTGTTCCTCCCTCTCCCTCTCCTTCCCTCCTTCCCTCTCTCTCTCTCTCATGATTTACATGTTGTCTCTATCATTACACTGTAAGTTCCCTGAAGGTAGAGATTTCTTTTATCCATCTTTGTATTCCTACCATTTAGCACAGTACCTGGCACACAGTAAACAATCTATAAATGGGGGATGGCTCATTAGCAGGGTTGATAGGAGAGAAGTGCTTTGTAAATTTGAAAAGTGCTATAAAAATGAGAAGTATTTTCCCCTTGCTGTATAATTACCTTTGTAGTCACCTTTTAAAATGGAAATACCTTTAGGAATGGTTATACTTTGTTAAGTTATTAGCAGTAGTACCACAAGGATGATTAATTTATTGAATGATTGCTTAGAGAATAGAATTACAGAATCTTAGACAGAAGGGATTTTGACAGTCATTCACTGTAACACCTCCATTTTCACGGTCAGGATTTGAAATACTTGGAGGCAGTGGTTTGTCTGTGGACCAAAGATTGTTAGAGGCACATCCAGGATTCCTGCATCAGGTCCCATCGCAATGAGCTAGACATTGTCAATACACTAAAGGAATTGGTTGGGATATTCTGGTTGAAGTGAGGAAAAGGGTGTAATTTTAGAGCTTCAGGCATTGATAGGGTTGGATTCTGAAAGGTATAGAACAAGACAGTGAGGACCCAGAATGGAGGACACCAGAAGATAAAGAGGACAGTGGAAGAAGGCAGAGGAGGGGAAGAAGGTGGAGGAGGGGAACAAGGATGAATTTCCCTTACATCACTATTTTATCCTTGATTTGCTCTAGTTAGGTCTATTTTACATTTAAAAAATATCAAACTTATATGGTATTTGTGTCCCCATGGAATTTTGTTTATGTATTTGTTTTGACCAGGGGAAAATCTGGGGGAAATGAGAATGGTAAGAAAGATAACAGGCTCTTAACACACTGACAGATCCCCTCTCCATCTTCCTTTACATCCAATAAGATAGATGGTCCTGTTCTATCCTTAAAAGCAAAATTTTTTTATAATATTTGTATAGCACTTTTTGGTTTTCAAAACCCTTTACAAATATTACTTGAGAGCATTCTCAGAATAATGCTGAGGTAGATGCTATTATTACCTGAATTTTACAGAGGAGAAACTGAGGCAGACAGACATTAAGAAAAAAGCAAAATTCTTTAAGAAAACTACCTGAAGTGCCTACTAGAGAAAGTAGTCTTTTTTGACAAATCACTCCCGCCCAAGAAAGATGATCTTTTTTGAAAGTAGGCATTCATATCCAGGTTGTCTGTACAACTGTTTCATGATAGGTGTGTGAACGGAGGGCAGGAAGAAGTAGAAATTCCTCACCTCTACTGAGGTGAGGTGACCCTACACTTATTTTCATCTATAGATCTGAATGAGCGGAGCAAGTTTGCCAAGACTGGTGAGCAGGGTTTTGATTTTTGTTTGTTTGAGTTATGTGGAGTCATTTTCCTCACTGGTACCCCTTCATTTAGGAAGTCTGATATATTCACAAAAATTGAAAGTCCTCAAACTTTGGATCCTCAAATATCCTGAAAATCTAATACCTCCCACTTCACAAAGTTATAGAATCTCACAATGTTAAGGGACTTGAGGAACCTACCTTTTTCCTCCTCTGCCCTGTAAGTACAGAGAAACAAATCAGCACATCAGACAGGTCTGGCACTATATGGTCCATTCAGCACTTTTTTGTCACTAGGAAATAGATAGGCTTCACTATCAGTCCCCTGAAATCATTCATAACTGGGCATTTTATTGATCAGAATTCTTACATCTTACAAATTTATCTTCATTTATATTACTGTAGTTACTGTTTAAATTAGACAATCAGAATCACAGAATTTTTAGATGTGTGTAATCCCAGTGGTAATTAATTTAGCCCAACATCTACCTAAAAATGATCCCCACTATAGCATACCCAAGAGGTGGTCATCAAGTCCTCTAGTTGAAGACCTTCATTGAGGGCAAAGTCACCAATCTTAAACATAGCCCAGTCTACTTTTGGAGAATTCTAATTGTTATAATGTTTTTCTTGACATCAAATCTTAATTTTCATTTTTTAAACTTCTACCCATTGTGCTTACCCTCTGAGACCAATCAGAAAAAGACGAATCTCCTTGTTGAAGGTTTCTGACAACACTGCTGAAAACAACATGCTAAAAAAGCATGGGAGCAAGCACACAGCCCTGTTTCACTCCAGTGGTGACTGGGAAAGCATGAGAGCATCATCACCCAGAACCTACAAGAGCATGCCATCATGAAACTGATGTACAATGCTGATGAACTTCTCCAGGACAAAATTTTAACATAATTTTCTACAAGTAACAGTATCAAAGACCTTCGTCAGATCAGATTAACGAACAGTGTGTACAGACCTCTCTTCTGCTCTTGGCATTTCTCTCAGAGCTGTTGGGCAGCAAACACAATCTTAACTGTTCCTCGGCCCTTTCTGAGGCCAGTGGCTCTCAGGTAGATGACTATTTTCCAGATGAAGGATCAGCTTATTAAATAGGACTCTAGAGATATTTATAACACTTCTATAATGTCTCCTTAAGACCTTTCTTATCCCTAGTCCCTTCAGCTACTTCTCACAATTCAGGAACTTAGCCCTTTGCTATCCTGGTTGTCTCCCCTGGACACAAAAGTTTGTCAATATCCTTCTTAAATTGTAGTGCACAGAACTGAATATAATTTTTTCCCTGAGTTCTGATGAGGGCAGAGTACCATATTTCTGGAAGCTATGCTACCTCTTAAAGCAACCAAAAGTCAAATTGCCTTTCTGGTTGCCACATCATATTGCTGATCCTTGTTAGCTGGCAGTTCACTAAAACCCCTAGATTTCTTTACAGGTACACAGGTGAAATAGCAGCTAGAGCACTGGACTTATAAACAAGAAGGCCCAAGTTCAAATCCTGCTTCAGATACTTACTAGTTGTATGACTCTAGGAAAATCATTTAACTTCTCTCAGCTTCAATTTCCTCTTCTGTAAAATAGAGATTATAATAGCACATGCCTCAAAGGATCGCTGTGAAGGTAAAATGAAGTAACATATATAAAGCATGTTGCAAGGTGCATGACTCCCATCTTGTACTTGTGAAGTTTTTCTTTTTTTTTTTTAACTCAAGTGTAAGACTTTGGGTTTATCCCTAATGAATTTCATCTTACTAGATTCAACCCAAAACACTAGCTTGTCAAGATCCTTTTCTTTCACTCTGTCCTCTAGGTTTTTAACTGTCCTCAGTTTTGTGTCATCTGCAAATTTAGTGAACCTGCCATCTATGCCTCTATTGAACTTATTGATAAAATGTTAAGCAGTACAGGGCTAAACATAGATTCTTGGAGCACTTTGCTGGAGACCACACTGAACCATTAATGATTATAACGTGTGTTTAGTCAAATCCAACCAATTGTGCTGTCCTCTAGTCCACATTTTTTCTATTTTTTCCAAGGAAATGGCAAGAGATATTTGATCAAATGCTTTGCTAAAATCTAAGTGAATTACATCTACAACATTCTTCTGGTCCACTTCTTCTGGTATCCTTGTGAAAAGGAAAGAATATGGGTCATCTGGCATTCTTGTTCTTATTCTTGGTGAAGTCATCTTGGCTCTTTATAATCACTGCTTCCTTTCCTGGATGTTCATTAGCTATCTCTTTAAGAATACATCCTAGAATTTTTCTAGGAACTAATGTAAAGCTCACCATCCTATAGTATCCAGGCTCTGTTCTCTTCCCCCTGCCCTTTCACTTAAAAGAAAAACAAACAAACCCTGAAAGAGATGGGAAGGAATATTTTCCAAGTAAGTTGACCTCTAGCACCACCACCATTACCAGATACTATGGTGAATAGAGGGGATATGGAGTCAGGAAGACTTGAATTCAAATACAGTCTCATATCCTTACCTGCTATGGGGCCCTGAACATTTAACTTCTTTCTGACTAAGTTTTCTCACCTATAAAATGAAGATTTACATATATATATATATATATATATATATATATATGTATAAATAGAATTTATTTCCCACGTACTCTGTGAGAGTAAATTGAGACAATATTTGCAAAGAACTTTGCAAAACTCAAAATTCTATATTAAGTGCTAGATATTATTGCTATTGTTATATTATTTTATCTCCCCTCTGATCCTAATGGAGACAGCCCAGAACCCAAGAGAAATGAGAATAGCAATATCTCCCAGGCTGCCCAATCTATTTTTAGTGCAACCCCCAAACCATCATTAAGTGGAGAAATCGCTATGAAGAGGCCTACCATCAATTGCTGACTGACTGCCACCAGCAGGCAGATATGTACAAAAGCACTGGGAGTGGCAAGACTCATGAGACCATCAGTCCTGACTCCAGCCCAAGCCTCATAGTGATTATCTGAGGAAGAATCTCTTATGGAGAAGGTGCCAGCCATTCTCATTGATTGCCAACCAAGTGCCCACTTGCAGAGTAAACAAACCAGCCTAGCTGAAGCCATGAATCATCCTGAGAGAGGCAGCAGGCAATATGTGCTAGAAAAGTCAGACTACCATCACCTTGTCCACCATTTCTCTTCAGATGTAGATGGAAACAATCTGGGACCCTGAACCCAAGAGTCTTGGGAATAGCAATGTTTCCACCCTAGTGCCCTCAATCACATGAGCTATAGCTACAACTACTTAAGGCTCAGAAAAGAAAGTTCTTATCCCTCCCCGCAAAGACCTTGGCACTATCAAATGGTCCAACATCAGACACTGATATGATTGCATTACCATCTGCTTTGACCGGTACCCTAAGGACCATTGAACCCCTCTGGGATAGGACCATGGGACAGTTACAACCATCCACATGTGTTGTTTATCCCAGTATAATGTGAGCTCCTTGGGAACAGGAAATGTCTTCCTTTTCTATTTGTATCCCCTCCACTTAGGACAGTGCTTTGCCCATCAGTGATTAATAAACATTTTATTTTTCATTCAGTCATACAGCAAGCATTTATTAAGCAGCTACTATGTACAAGGCACTTAGAATAAAAACACAAAGAATAAAACAATTCTAATGGGGAAGACAACATATATACATATATATTGCACACACATATATTTGTGTATAGGTAGATGAATGGATAGATGAAATAAATACAAAGTTAGTAAATAAAAATTAGTTTGAGAGGGAGGGCATTAGCAACTTTGGGGATTAGGAAAGACTTCATGTGGAAGATGGTATCTGAACCTTCACTAAAATGAAGAGACTTTATGAAGCAAGAAGTAAAGGAGAATGGATTCATTCTAAGAGTTTAGTAGATACAGAACATAGGCATTCCATTGCTTCTGCACTTTGCATTATGGTCCAGAAATCTAAATCTCATTCTCTGATTCTGTGTTTTTAACCATCTATTCCCTTCCCAAATCTGCCATTTTCTTCCACATCTTCTAACTTCAATATGCAACACTAATGACAAGCTACCTAAATGGTAAGGCAGTGATGTCGAACTCAAATAGAAAAGGATCCGTGCAGGTGATTGACTGACTTAGATATTCACAAATTAACATCATCTATGTTGTACTGTATTTTTATTTTGTTAAATATTTTCAAATTACGTTTTAATCTGGTTTGAATTGGAAAAGAAGCCTTTCCTAACTTCTTTAAATAGTATTGAGTTCTTTTCTATGGATTCCCCATTTTATCTGTACATAGCTTGTTTGTTACATAGTTATTTGCATGTTGTATACCCAACTAGACTGTGAGCTCCTTAAAGGCAGAGATTGCCTTTCTTCATATCCCCAGGGCTTAGCACAATGCTTGGCACATAGTAGGTACTGAACAATGTTTGTTAGCTGACTGGCTGACTATATACCTCAATTTTTTGCCCTACATTTCATAATCTCTAATATCTCTTTCTTTCTGGTGATATCATTTGTTGCCATGTGAATCACCCAGAATAAATACTGCTCATCATGTGTCACAGGTCTCAATAGTCTCTGACATACCTGTCATATCCCAGATGCATGCCTCAGGGTGATAGCCACCACTTCTTAAAATCATCTCATACTGACAAATAACCTCCCAAACAACCCTCATCCGAGAATCACTTGCCACCATTACTCAACTTTTCATCCTCTGATCATTTTTGGACAATTTCCTTCCTGGTAGCACTTTTGGTTGCATATTATTTCTCAGTGGCAAAAAAAACTGCTTCCTTCTCAAAGGGTCCACATTCCCATAGCTTATATGAAAAGCCTAATTATATTTCTCCAAGTATTTTCTAGTCCTTGTTCCTTCATTTCACTCTTGTAGTCCACCTATTTATCAGCAAGAAGAAGGCATGCTTCACTTTCAACCCTCTGAAGTCACCACTGGTCACTGAACTGATCATAGTTCTTATTTCTTTTAGAATTGTTTTCCTTTATATTATTGACATCACTATGTTAATTACACAGAACTTTTAGAGTTGCATTGGATTGTGGTTCTCTTATCCAAACCACACCCCTGAAAAATGTTCAGTGTAACATATCTTTTTTTTAAATTAAAAGCTTACCATTAAGCGTCAATTTAATCAATCAAACCTGCTTACTTGTTCTTCCCTGCTTTGCGTTATATTTTTCCACCCTTCAAACTTCTGCCACATGGGGTAGGGTTTTCTAGTGTAGCTTTAGATTCTTTTTTCTTCTTTGTGCTCTCTTTGGAGCACTTATTCCATTCTTTCTATCAATGCTCATTCTCTGTGATAACCCAGCTGATTGAGATTCATTTCTTTCACATTATCCCCTCCTCCTGTTGAAAGGAAACTATCTGTCTTTTATGCATATGTGCTTGGACCAGGCACAAACACAAACACTGTGTATGTTGAAGGTTCCACAAAACTCCTATTGCCTTTAATACTTACTGGACACAAATCCTTTAACATTCCTACTCGCAATTTTTCCATGCAACTTTAATAGCACACTAAAAGATTAACAGGGTGTTTGGCTAAGGTATTGGCTCCTGCCAGGAGCAATGTGAAAACAAAAGATAGAATGAAGGCTGAACAAGAAGTCGATGACTTTAGGATGTTTTATTCTTCTATTTAATATCATATTAGTTTTTATTTAATATTGTTTCATATTAGAAATGAAAATATAAGCAATGCAGGTTTTCTGTTTTAGTTTAGATCTCTGATATCGTCTAGTTTGAAAATTCTAAGCATGAAAGTTCCCTTCATTAGTGCAACTTGTCTATTCTCATAAAAAGTTGTCTGGGGGCAGTAAGAGGTGAAATGACTTGCGCATGGTACACAGCTCTATCATGGATCAGCCAAAACTTTAATTCAGCTCGTCCTGGCTGACCTTCAATTCACTACACCATGACACGTCTCCTCATACACAATGTATTATGAAAATAAATATGATTAAATCACTAATGATCTAGAAAGCTTTTTTGAATCACTCTTGGTGTATCATAGCTCGCTACACCACAAGAGCAATACTCTAGAATTTGCCAGGCATGCTTGGTTACAAGCGTCTAGGAACTTCTGTGATTCTGGTAAAGTTATCTTTGTTGAAGTAATATTTTGGAGAAACAAAAACAACAAATTCCGGGAGGGGCAGTAAAGTGGCTTTATTTAAAAATGGAGAAATTCCATGTCTTCCTTTCTCCACTTCTACCCTTCCTTTCCTATCCCCTATTTCATACTTCTGAGCAGCTCTCAGAAAAAGAAAACAGGACTTGAGACTTGTGAACAGTAAGATCAAAGAACATTCAACAATTCTCTCTCTTGGCTCTAGGGAGATTTCTTTTTTACATGAACTTTAAATCCACATGGCATATTTCTCTCTGCCAGCCACAAAGAAAAAGTTTAATGATATACTGTAGCATTCTCGTGTATCTGGAGGAGTGGGTACAGCCCAGAATAGACTTTTTTTTAAATTATATTAAGGATTTTATTTTGTTTGAGAAAGTAGAGAAGGGTGAAGTGTGGGGGTGGGAAGTAGGGAACTGAGAACTCATAGATATTGAATGAAACAATGAAACACCTACAAACCCTCAGTCTGAATATGAATAACATGTTGGGTTCAATTCAGTGCAATTCAGCATTTACTTTTAAAATGACCACTGGTTACAATAACTATCTAAGGACATAGGAAGTGATAGTATGTCTACTTTAGGAAAAAGATGATTTGGTTTTATAGATGAAATATACTGCTATGTATATGTCCCATAGGTGTTAAGGTTAAATGAATAAAGTGTTCTCTCTCTCTCTCTCTCTCTCTCTCTCTCTCTCTCCTCACACACAACCCCCCCCCACACACACACACACAGACACACATAGGCTTTTTTCAGCTTGGATCTTCCAAGAAGTTGCTGTAATTTGAAATAGAACAAAATACCATTTGTTCATTTATTTCTTGACATCATTCACAATTTTTTCAGATCCTCTGCAAATCACTATACAGATAAGTTGTCACGTATTGGGTTTTTTCACTTGTCCATCAATCAGTTCAAGCTTTTAAAATGTAATTACTATGAAAAAGAGAAAAAGGCTATCAGCATTTGTTAAATCATCCTGGCCACAGGAAAGGACACCTAGAAATTCTGAATTTTCCAAAGAAGAAAAAGTTTATGAAACTTTGCCAATTTTTTTTTATTCTTCAAAGGGAGAATTATAACCACTGGCATGGGCAGACACCAATTTCTCACTACTCTTCAAAGCATATTCAGGAATTTATTGCCTACATTTTTCCTATGTTGCTAATAAAAATTAACATAATTTTGTTACTTTCCACTGGAAAGAGTCATATTAACAACCCAATTAGATTGACTGTACTATGATCTTCAAATGGTCCATTTTGTTAGCTGTAAAGATAAAATGTTCAGGTATGAAGTGGGTCTCACATTCTAAGGAGAGCTTAACTTCTCAAGGCATACAATTTATGCCTCAGACCTGGCTGACCTTTGCTAAGTAGAGACCCACCTGCATGATATGATTTTAGCTAAGGCTCCTTTGCTCCTCTTTCCTACTTCTTTATTTGTCTGTGGGCTTCCTGAAGTCTACCTAGGTTCATGACATCCTTTGAGCCAGGTTTTTTCTCAAAACCACCACTCACAAGTCTCCACTAAAGTTCCTTTGGCCAGACCAACTAAATAGATGACAGTTCAAAGCAAAAGGCATTTATTTATCTGAAATAAAAATTAAATTAGACAACAAAAGGCCATGAAGCATAGATATTCCCAGCAGCCATTCCCACAATAGCTGCCTCCTTACCACTTATTTTTATGGGAGAAGGAGGAAAAAGGAGGAATGTTCTTCTCAGCTGCTGTCTCTCCAGCCATAGCAGAAACAGTTTGCAATGTCACTCACTGTAGAATGAGTATCGATAGTAGCACATTTGGGCATACATAGACAGTTAACTCACAAAGGGGGCTTCTAATCTGGATCCTACATCACCCTCTTTAATCTTTTAATCTTTCTTCACTTCCAGCTGGACAGGAGTAAAGAATACTGCCACCACTAGCTTAATGTCCTAAGTTATTTTCTTCTAGGCTGGCCTGCCACTTGGAACAGGGTCCAGCTTGTGCTGGCTTCATAAAGCACTACAGGTTCCTGATGAGTTGTAGTTCCTTGCTCTTAGGTTAGGGAAGGGTTGGCATCTCTCACTGTGGCCCACCATATCTCTGCCCTTTCTGCTCTGGATTTAACTCACTCTCATTTGTTCTTTTTCTTCTGACAGTTTCCCAATAACTTTGAAAACTGCTAGATTCAGACATCCCCTATTGATTCCCTTGTACATTGCACTGTGATTTTCTTCCAATGAAAGCACATCCCAAAGCCTTATGGGGGGTATTGTTCGGAGAAAATATGGAGTCGGTGGTTTGCCTTGACAAAGTCTTCACATTCAAAATTACTTTGCACAGGGAACAAAGCCTGCAGTTAGTTGTAGTTGAGTCATGCCTGACTCTTTGTGACCTCATTTTGGGTTTTCTTGTCAAAGATACTGGAGTAGTTTGTCACTTCCTTCTGTGGCTCATTTTACAGATGAGGAAACTGAGGTCAAAAGGGTTAAATGACTTGCTCAGAGTCACACAGCTAGTAAGTATCTGAAGCCAGATTTGAACTCAGCAAGATGAATCTTTCTGATTCCAGGCCCAGCATTGCATCCACTGTACCATCTAGATGTCCTCTCCATTTAGACATCTGGTTTAAATGGCAAATATATTTTCAGGAGATAACAAATCAGTTTATTTATATTCACAATAAAGTATAAGTGACTATTATCAATTCTTTTTCTGGTAGCAGGTTTTGATCATAGGGTGAAACAACATGTAATGGGGTTTGGACAGAGGATCCAAGTTCAGATCAGTTCTTCACTTTATACATATTCAGTGTATACTACTGAACTACAGTGCAATTACTTCATTAAGTGTCTGATATCAGGCAGTGAGGTTGAGTCAGGACTCAACAAACTATGGCCCATTGGCCAAATCCAGCCTGCTGCCTCTTTTTATGTGGTCTGCAACCTAAGAATTAGTTTTTGCATTTTAAAAATATATTTTAAGTGTATTTTAAAATGTAAATGCAATTCTTAGCTCATGGGCACAAAAGCAGTCATTACCTAGATCTGACTTTCAGGGTGCCTAAAAAAAAAAGAAAAAGAAAGAGATAGGAAGTTTGATTAGGGCAGACCCTGTCACCAGTGTAGAGTTTTAGACAATTGCTTGGGGCATTGTTACTGAGTTCAAGCCTGACTCCTCATGTTATACACATGTGACCCTAAGTAAGAATATCACTGTCTCAGGCAATTCTCTAAAACTATACGTTGAAGAGAAGATATAGATCTTCATTGGGAGAAGGTCTACATTGAAAGTTCCCTATACTAGCTTCAGTATACCAAATGCAAAAAAACAAAAAACAAAAGAACCTACCACATTGAATTCTGAATTCTAGAAAACAGAATGCAAAAAAAAAGTTTTGATTTTTTTTCACTTTCCAACCAACAATTTTAGTGTCTTGGAGAGAAATCTCTTTTCTTTACCTTTAGGTTGTTCAGTTTGTTTGTTTGTTTCAGTTATGTCTGATTCTTCATGACCCTATTTGGTATTTTCTTGGCAAAGATACTAGAGTACTTTGTCATATCCTCATCTTTTACAGATAAGGAAACAGAGGGTTAAGTGACTTGCCCAGGGTCATACAGCTAATAAATATTTGAGGCCACATTTGAACTCCCTTCCTGACTCCAGGTCTGGTACCATCCACTACTCCTCTAGCTGTCCTAGCTGGTTTTACGTAAGTAAAGAATAACCAATATACTACCAGTAACAGTAGTATTTTCAATCCATATGTTCAAAGCTTCAACCCTCAGATAGCACCACAGCCTTCCTTAGTGAGGCCCTTTGTCACTCTGACATGGGAAAGGAATCCTGTTTTTGCTCCTCTCAGCAATGGCAGCCTGGTATTATGCAAAGCAATCCATCAGTTAGCTGCTTTATTTCACAA
Organism: Potorous gilbertii; assembly: GCA_028658325.1. NCBI lineage: Eukaryota > Metazoa > Chordata > Mammalia > Diprotodontia > Potoroidae > Potorous > Potorous gilbertii. The sequence continues at coordinate 127,545,233 of CM053771.1, read as the reverse complement.
AGGCAAGAGAGCTGCGCTGGGCTAATTTGCTGGAGCCTTCTCACGTTTGCAGTTGGTAAATTCTTGTTAGCAATTTTAGGAACCTTCTGCCTCTGCAAAGGGTTACAGGAGGCAGAACCTTATCTACATACACAAATTCTTTTTTTATGAGATCTTTCTTTAGTAGGAGGAGCACAAATAAATAAAATGAATTCCAAAACTTATTGTTTAAAAACAACATTTTTTCTTTTTCCTCAGAAAGGGAAGAATTTTCTAGAAGGGGAGAATTAATCGGGATTGATTGTCACAGAGCAATCTGATTTGTGTCATGCCAATTTACATTGGATTGTGTGAGGCTAATACATTATTCATTTTAGAAAAATATTGCCAATAACAATCCCACCATTGTGTGGGTCTCTTAGTGAATAAAAAATTCTAGTTTTGTTCATGGAGAAATTGCCGAGAATTACAGTTTTAAAGAGTTTTATTTTTGTATAGTCCTTTTCCTCCAAGGAGCCTGAGGGCCAGATTTGTTAAAGTGTCATGTTTGTCTCGTGAATTAGTTGGTTTGGCACATTTCCTTTTGTCCGATACAATGTAATGTAAGCTTTCTGAAGGTAAGAACTGCTTCATTTTGATTTTAGATCCACAAGACATGGCATCTGGTGCATAGCAAGCTGCAGACAGGGACATGATGGAAGCCACCAGCTCCTCTCATGTCAGCTTCTCCCCAGGATCCTTTCCTTCAGCAACCTGAAACGGGACTGGCATCATCCATCTTCTCTCTCAAAGAGGGGGAAGCCAGAAGTGCATGAAGCAACATGAAGAGACATGAATGGACTAGAGACCTGAAGACAACAGAAGAACTCTTCTCTCTCTCATTCTCACTGATCTGGTCTTCCCTCTGGCAGACTGGAAAATTGATCTCCAGTAAGGAGGAAATCCCAAATCAATGGGCCTTAGGACTGAGATTACATGACATTATTTCATACTTATTGGTCTACTGGGTCAGCCAAATAGTCTAATGGATGGAGTGCTGGCCCTGTGGTCAGAAGGACTTAAGTTCAAATGTGACCTCAGACATTTACTATTTATGAGACCCTGGGTAAGTCGCTTAACCCTGTTTGCCTCAGTTGCCTCATTTGTAAAATGAACTGGGGAAGGAAATGACAAACCACTCTAGTACCTTTGCCAAAAAAAACCCCAAAAAACAAATGGGGTCATGAAGAGTAGAATACACCTGAAAAACGAATTACAGACAACAATCTTTACATCCATGGTGTCTCTTCAATGGAATATGTGTTCTTTGAGGGCCGGGCTGCAATGATTTTATTTTCATACATCCAACACCTAGATGGACTAATCATCTTGTTTGATGACTCCTTATCATCAATATCAGATGAAGTTTAAAATGGGGAAACCCTATGCTTGCCAAAAGTGTTTGCCACTATCATAGATAAAATACGGAGTCAATGATAAGTCAAAGAAGAATTCCCTACAGATGGGTAAGATTTTTGAGATGTTCCTGTTAACAAATAACACTGTGCTAATTGTATTGAGAATTGGAACATTACCAAAGTCTCCTCATGGGATTCATAACCACTTCAAGGAGTTGAATCTAATCATTCATACAAGAAAAATCAAATGGATGAAGAATGCCTGTTGTTCACTCTATGATATGTAATTGAATAGTAAAGGTATAGAAAATTTATCCAGCATGTAACTATGAGAAATAGAGAGATAGAGTGAGAAAGTTGAATACATACACAAACACATATGCAAACACATATACACACACCACAAATGGTTTGGTGTAAAAATACATCAAATTCAAGTAGGATTTAATTGCACGGATAACAATAGTGATGGCAAAAACTAAAAGAGACCCTTGAAACATCTTTAATGCACAGGAAAGTATTAAGTGAAATTCAAAAGACACTCACGCAAGGAGGGCATTTTGGGAAATAATGTGTAGAATAATTCATTGTAATAGTTGTGGTATTTTTTAAGCAAGTGGTATGAAACAGATTCTCAGTTTCATATAGATTTCTCTTTTGTATCTTGCTTTATGTATAGAAATGCTCTTTTTTATGCTTAAGATCCAAAGAAAAATAAATTTTAAAAATCAAGGAAGACCTACAGCAAATTGGCTGAACCCCCTTTGGTGAACTTATGGGAATGCACTGGCAAGTGTTGTATAGAATGAGTAGGTATAGATGAGTTATGATCTACATTATTGGAGGGAATACCCACATCAGCGAGATCACAGATCCATTGGATTATTTGAGCGCATTTAGGGTAAGGATTAGCATAATATGTGGAATATATAAGGCACCTCCTAAATGTATGAGCAGCAAGGTAGTACAGTGGATAGAGTGTCAGGCCTGGAATCAGGAATACTCCTCCTGAGTTCAAGTACAGCCTCAATCACTAGCTGTGCGACCACAGGCAAGTCACTTAACCTTGTGTGCCTCAGTTTCCTCATCTGTAAAATGAGCTGGAGAAGGAAATTGCAAACTACTTCAGTATCTCTGCCAAGAAAACCTCAAATGGGGTCACAAAGAGTTGGACAAGACTTAAAAATGACTGAACCACAACAAATACATGTTGAATTGAATTTAACTATAATTGAAAAATATTTAACAAAATAAATAAAAACACAAAAAATAGATATCATCAATATGAAGTTTTCTAAATCAATATGTGACCCACAGAATACTCATGTATCCTGTTTCTGTTTGAGTTAGACACCATTGATCTAGTCCAACTCTTGAGTTATATAGGAAGGGAGAGAAGCCTGAAGTCCAGAGAGTTGTGACTTGAGAGGTTCCCAAACTAAACTTCCTGCACTTGGCAGAATTGTTCCTGGGCTAAATGGGATCTAGTGTTAAGGAGGAGAAAGAGAAGGAGCCAGGTTATGGAGGGGCAAGCCTCTATGTTCCCCTTTCATGGTACTGTGAATTGTGAGCACTGTGCAGGTCGCAGAAGAGAAGGTTGAATGAAATTGAATTTACTAAGCAAGAAGAGGTGAAAATGGGTGATGGAGGCAAAGACTGCTCAGTTAGCTATAAACAAGTTCTTGATTATAATGGTGACAAAGATACCAACGAAAGGGTAATGCATGTGAAGAATAGGCTACCAGAGAAGTCTACAAATGGTAAAATTACTTTCTGTTTCTCACTGAATGCCTTAACTTTCCAATTGCCTCACTGCTTCTCAGAGATGATTCAAGTGCTTAACAAAAGTAAACCAACTTTATTCTGGAGATACCCATTATTTCTAATGGATTTCTGAAATCTTCTTCCAACCATGGTGGAAATTAGGAAAAATATCTTAACTTTGTCTAAGCTTTACCATGTTTATCTAGCCATCACTGATCATTTAACTTTGTATTATACAGTTTACAAAGCCTGTGAATTAAATAGCACAAGTATTGTTATCCTTTTTCCTATGAAAAATCTTAAGCTCCCAGAAGGGTAATCATTTGCCCAAGGTCATGTCGCTACTCAGTAGAGATATAACTAGAATCCAACTCTTTGGAATTCATACACGAAGTTCTTTCCACTAAGGGTTTCACAGCTGACTTTTAAGTGGATTGACACTGAAGTTCATCAATGGGTTAGTCAACTGAATATTTGTGTCTACCAAAAGCTATACTTCTGAAATTATATCAAAAAGAAAGTCAATAGTGGATTATGCAGCAATTTTTCCACGTGTGCCAAACTTTGTCTCTACCTAGACTGTAACCTCCAGGAAAGTAGGAATTATGTCTGATGCCTCTAAGGTTTCCCCACAACACCTCACGTTGTGCTGAGCATGTAGTAGGCACAAGATATACTAGTGGGTTTTGATCAATAAAAACAAAATTAAATTAAATAATTTTCAATAACCACATTAAAAGAGATCTTCATGGAACAGGAAGCACAAAATCCTGCCCCTCACTACTGCCTGCTCCACCACTCTCAGCATGGGAGGTTCTCCCCAGGGGTCAACAGAAAAATTCAAATCAATTCCAGGTTCAGCTTGGGTGTCACCTTCTTCATGTAAACACAGCTAGTTACTGGGCTCTTAGTCCTAAAATTATTTTCTTTTCCCTGTCTATACTTGTTGTGTATGTTGTATCTCTCCTCTCCTCCCCTGCAGAATATTTGCTCTTTAAAGTCAGGGTCCATTTCCTTTCATCTCTTCCTCCTTGATATCTAGAGTAGATTTGATTTGGATTGATTTGCATTGCATTCAACAAACAGTGGTTTAGCTACTTGTCCAAGAAAGCACTGTGTTAGAAAATGGGATGCAAAGAAAACAAGAGAGAGTGGGGGGGGGGGGCGGGGGAAGGCAGGAAAGAAGGGAGGGAGGAAAAAGAAGGAAAGAAAAGAAAGAAAGAAATGAGGGAAGGAAGGAAAGACAGAAAGAAAGACAGGAAGGAAGGAAGGAAGGAAGAAAGAAAGAAAGAAAGAAAGAAAGAAAGAAAGAAAGAAAGAAAGAAAGAAACAAAGAAAGAAACAAAGAAAGAAAACACTGTACTCAGTAAGCTTATATTCTGGGGAAGGGGGGGCTATAATGTACACAGATGAGTAGACATATGATCTATATAAAGTAAATACAAACCACTCCACTATGGGGTATCCTTAACTAGAGGTTAGGGGTGGGGAGAGATAAGGGCTTCATGTAGGGAGGTATCATTTAAATTAAGCCTTAAATGGAAGTAAAAATTCTAAGAGGAAGAAATTAAAAATAAGAAGAGATCTGTCCTTTAGGAATATTAATTTGTATAATGGAATAGAGGCAAGAAAACAGCTAGAGACTATCAGAATAGTCTAGGAAAAAGGTGATGTGGGCCTGACTTAAGATGATGGCTGACAAAAATAAGAGATGTTGTCAATACCATGATAAGACTTAGTGACTGGATATGGGGGGAGAAAGGAATTGCTGATAAAGAAAAATGTGGAGGATGACTCCAAAGTTGTGAATCTGGGTGATTGAACAAACTATTAAGTTAGAAAGAGTGTAAGTTAGAGTTGTGGTCAGGGAAATAAGTTCTGTTGTGCACATGCTATATTTGAGATGTCTATAGGACACATAGAAGATATCCAGCAGGCAGCTGGTAATGTGGAACTGGAACTTAGGAGAGAGATGATAACTGGATATTTAGATCTGTGAGTCATCTGTATAGAGATGATGATCCAATCCATGGAAACTAATGAGAACACCTACAGGAAGAGTTCAAAAGAAGAAGAAGGTCAAGGGACCTAGGTTGCCAATAATCACTGATTCTGATGGCCTTTTCTCGGTCTTACCCTACCCTGTAGCACTGTTGACTACATTAGATATTCACCACATTTCATGATGCTGTTCTCTCTTAATTCTTCACCACACCTTCTCATTCTCTCTTTGATGGATAATCATTCATTTCATACTCCCTAACTGTAAGTGTACCCCAAGACTCTAAGGACAGCTAAATGGTGCAGTGAATAGAGCAGTGGGTGTGAAATCAGAAAGACTCGCCTTCCTGAGTTCAAATCTGACCTCAGTTACTTACTTACTTTGTGACCTTGGGCAAGTCATTTTATCCTGTTTACCTCCATTCCTCATCTGGAAAATAAGCTGAGGATGGAAATGGAAAACTGCTCTAGTATCTTTGCCAAGAAAACCCCAAATGGGGTGATAAAGAATTAGATATGACTGAACAACAACAAAGGCTCTTTAGTAGGCCCATGACTCTCTTTCAATTCTCTTGACAACCTTATCAATTCCAATAGGTTTAAATATTATCTTTATTTAGACAACTCCCATATCTACATCTGCAGTCCTAGTCTCTTAGTCTTGAGTTTTATTCCTGCGTTGATATTAGACATTTCTATTTAGAAGTCTCATCCAAAATTTCAAACTCACCATGTCCCAAACAAAACCCATTATCTTATTCCCAAAATTCATCCATCTTCTGAAATTTCCTATTTCTATCAAGGATTCTGTCCAGTAACGCAGTTTTGAATCCTTGAGTCTACCTCTACTCTTTCTTGTTCCTTACCCATACATCTGATCAGTTGCCAGGTCTTATTGAGCATAATGAAGGACAAACCATATATCCACAACAACCACAACTCTCGCATTCATCCCCTTTTCTCCACTAACACAGCCACCACCTAGGTCAGGCCTATTTCACCACTTTGTATATACTGTTATAGGAACCTTCTAACTGGTTTCCCTAATTGGTCTTTCCAATACATTTTCTACATAGTTTCCAAACTGATATTCTAAAAGCATAAGATGATCCTGTCATTCTCTACTAAAAGAAAAAATTATACAAACACACACACACACACACTCAATAGCACTCTATTACCTTTAGGAACAAATATAAATTCCTCCTTTTGTCTCTTAAAATTCTTTACAATCTAGCTCCAGTCAGCCTTTTCAACTGAGCCAGAGTCTTTCTTGACATTCCTCATTATGTCATTCCATTTCCCTTTTCTGTACCTTTTTATAAATTGTGCCTCCCATCCCTGGAATTCACTCCTACTAATTTCTTATAATAATTTCAGTTGTTCAGTCATTTTTCATCTGTGTCTAACTCTTTGTGACCCCATTTGCAGTTTTCTTGGCAAAGACACTGGAGTGGTTTGCCATTTTCTTCTTCAGCTCATTTTACAGATGAAGGTGAGTGTCATGAAGCTGGCATGGGTTTTGCAATCAAAACTAATCTAGGCAGCAAGCTGGTATACCTGCCAAAAGGAGTGAATGACAGGCTCATAACAATGAGATTGCCACTCACAGAGAAATGCCATGCCACCATCATTAGTGCCTATGCTCCCACCATGACAAACCCTGATGAGGTCAAAGAAAAATTTTATGAAGACCTAGCTAGAGACTCTTATCATCAGTGTGTCAAAAGAAGACAAGCTTATAATTCTGGGTGACTTTAATGCTAGAGTAGGCTCAGACTACCAGACTTGGCAGGGAGTCCTAGGGAGGAATGCAGTTGGAAACAGCAACAGCAATGGTCATTTACTGCTAAAGTCTTGTGCATCACATGACCTTCTCATCACCAACACTGTCTTCTGTTTACCTACACACAATAAAATTTCATGGATGCATGCTCGCAGCAAACATTGGCATCTAAAAGACTATGTGATTGTAGGGAGAAGAGACAGAAAAGATGTGAGCGTGACAAAGGCAATGTGTGATGCAGAGTGCTGAACTGATCATAGACTTATTCTTTCCAAGCTAAATATTCACATTCATCAAAAGCACCACCCCCAAGGCAAAATGACTACCAAAAGAATTAACTTCAACAAATTAGGGCTCTTCTCTAAATGTGAACAGTTTGTTGCTAATTTGGAGGGAAAGTTGAGCCAACACACAGTTGGCAACAATGGAGCAGAAAAGGAGTGGGCAACTTTCAGAAATTTGCTGTACAGCACTGCATTTGCTCATCTGGGTCAGAACACTCACAAACACTAAGATTGGTTTTGGTGGTTTTGATGAAAATGATGGGGAAATTCAGAAGCTGATAAATGAAAAACAAGAACTCCACAGGATTTACCAGTAGGATAGTTCATCCCCCTCTAAGAAGGCAGCATTTAATTTCATCAAAAGCAAAATACAAGCAAAGTTAGAGAGATGCAGGATTCCTGGCTCAGTAAGAAGGCAGATGAAATTCAGTTTTATGCTGATAGTAACAACCCAAAGTACTTTTATGATTTCCTGAAAGCTATATATGGACCAAAAACCTATGATGCATCACAACTACTCAGTGCTGATGGAGCCTCATTGATTAGTGATAAAGACATGATTCTAGAGAGATGGCCTAAACACTTCCATAGTGTTCTCAACAGACCATCATCACTCAGTGCTGAGGCCACTGACCATTTATTTCCCTCAGGTTGAAAGCAATACCTCCTTAGCTGAACTTTCAACTGAAGAAGAAGTTTTGAGAGCCATTAGGCACTTTTCATGTGGCAAAGCACATGCTGCTGATTCTATTTCAGTTGAGATTTACAAGGTAGGGTGACTGTTGCTCATATAAAGGCTGACTAAAATTTTCCAGGTTATATGGCAAGAGGAGGTTATCCCCCAGGAGTTCAAGGATGCCTCCATTGTCCAACTCCATAAAAGTAAAGGGAATAGATTGTCCTGCGACAATCACAGGGGAGTCTCTCTTAGTCACTGAAGGCAAAATTCTTGCTAGAGACCTCCTTAATAGGCTAATACTTCACCTGGAAGATTATCATATACCTGAGAGTCAGTGTGGCTTCAAGAAGGGCTGAGGAACAGTAAATTTGGTGTTTGCTGCCCGACAACTCAAGCAGAAATGCCAGGAGCAGAACACGGGTCTGTAGACAACATTTATAGATCTGACCAAGGCCTTTGACACTGTTAGTCATGAGGGCTTGTGAAAAATTATGTCAAATTTGTCAATTTTGTCAAATTATGTCAAAATTATGTCACAATTTGACAAAGTTCATCAGTATTGTACGTCAATTTCATGATGGCATGTTTGCCTGGGTTCTGGAGAGTGGACAATGTTCTCATGCTTTCCCAGTCACCAATGGAGTGAAACAGGGCTGTGTGCTTGCTCCCATGCTTTTTAGCATGATGTTTTCGGTCATGTTGTCAAATGCTTTCAGTAAGGATGAACATGGCATCAAGGTCAACTACCATACTGATGGTAAGGTCTTCAATCTGAAAAGTCTATAAGCCAAGAACAAAGTGGAGGGAGTGTTGATGCATGATCTTCTGTTTGCAGATGATTGTGCACTCAATGCAGCCTCTGAAGCTGAGATGCAACAAAGTATGGATCAATTCTCAGCTGCTTGTAGTAACTTTGACCTAATAATTAACACCAAGAAAACGCAGGTGCTCCATCAATCATCACCACATCATCCATATGTGGAACCATCACTTATAACAAAGGGAGAAGTTTTGAATGCTGTGGATAAGTTCACTTACCTTGGTGGTGTACTTTCTGGGGATGTACACATGGACAATGAGGTTGATGCACACATTGCCAGAGCTAGTTCAGTGTTTGGGAGGCTCCAAAGAAAAGTTTGGGAGAGAAGAGGTATTAGACTGACTACCAAACTGAAGGTCTACAGAGCCATTGTTTTGACCTTATGTTATATGCTTGTGAAACATGGACAGTCTACAAGTGTCATGCCAGGAAACTGAATCACTTCCATTTGAACTGTCTTAGGAAGATTCTGAGGATCACCTGGCAGGATAAGGTATCAGATACTGAAGTCCTTGCCTGAGCTGAACTGTCATGCATTCAAACTATGCTTCAAAGAGCACAACTCTGATGAGCTGGCCATGTTGTTCGAATGCAAAATGTACACTTGCCAAAAAGACTATTTTATGGAGAACTCACATGGGGCAGACAATCACATGGTGGTCAGAAGAAATGATACAAGAACACTCTCAAGGTCTCAAGAACTTTGGATTTGACTGTACTGCATGAGAGACACTGGCTCAGGACCAGCTCAGCATGGCATGCCAACATCAGAAAGGATGCTGTGCTCTATGAGCAAAGCAGAATTGAGACTGCACAAGGTAAACAGAGGATGTACAAATTTGGAGTAAAAATCCCAAATATTCACATGGACTGTCTGTGCCTAACCTGTGGCAGAGTATCCCAAGCTCGTATTAGTCTGATCAGCTACAGTCAGACTCACTGAAACTTTACTTTATCATAGTGATGTCATTTTGGTCCTCTTTGAGAACAAAGGACAACAACCATTCCATTTCCCATTTCTATGCCTTTTCATAGGTTGCCTCCCCCATCCCTGGAATTCACTCCTACTAATTCCTACCTCTTATAATCTTTCAGTTGTTCAGTCATTTTCCAGTTATGTCCAACTCTTTGTGACCCCATTTGGAGTTTTCTTGGCAAAGAAATTGGAGTGGTTTGCCATTTTCTTCTTCAGTTCATTTTACACATGAGGAAACTGAGGTAGACAGAGCTAAGTGACTTGCCCAGGGTCACACAGCTAATAAGTCTATGAGGCTGAATTTGAGTTCATAAAGATGGACTTTCTTCATTCCAGGTCTGGCACTCTATCCACTGCACCACCTAGCTGCTCCAAAACTCAGGGAAAATACCACCACATTTCCTTACCATATTAATACCTCTACCCCTAAAATTAGCCTATTTATTTTGTAACTATTTTGTGTTTACTTATATATGTAAATGATGCTCTCCCCCATAGAATGTAAGCTCCTTAGGAACAGGGATTATTTCAATTTTTTTATCTTTGTATTCCCAACACATATTACAGTACCGGGCACATAGTAGTCATTTAATATATATTTGTCAACTGATATAGGATGAAAGACTACATGGTGCTGTGCTGGTGAGTAGATTTAGGAATATCTATTTTCCTGTTCTTTGACCATAGGTGATGTTCTATTTCCATTCAACTTCCAGTTACCTTTTCTATAAACTGCAATTAACTCTGGTGTAAAGAATTAATTACCTAGGCCTTGTAAATACTAAAATGGAACCTAGTTGTCAGTCAAGAGTCCTGCCTGTAAAGCATTTCCTCCCCTGAAGATGCAGCAGCATTTCTATTAAAATCATTAAATTATAACTTCATCCAGCTGACAACAATAGGTTTCCAATTTCCACCTGTAAGTCATCCAAGGCCACTTATTCTTATTTTTATCTGTATCTGTATTAGCATCAGGGAATATACAGCTTTTCAGTTTGTGGCTTATCTTGGCTATGGATACAAATAAAGAATGCATACTCCCAAGCAGATTAATCCTGTGGTTGGGAAAAAAGGCATCACTTTCTGGTTACATAAAGTCCATTGATACCTTAACTTTTCTTTTAAATATCAGAACCTGAGATGCATGTGTATATATATATATATACATATATATATATATATATGTATATATATATATATATAATGCGTGCTACATTTTTGCTACCCTCTTTCTTCTTACATTATTTTTTAAAAGTCTAAAAATACTGAGAGAAGTTCCTCAAGAGAAATCCTGGGCAATTAACAAACATGGCTTAGAAAACAAGGTCTGAAACCTTAATTGTCTCTATTTATGACAAAGGGACAAGCCTTATACATAGATTGAGGGGAAATGATTGAAGTATTGTAGCTTGAAATCATCAGAATATCCTGTTTTATTTGCCAATTCAGGCAGAGAGACAAATTTTGCATTTGTAAACAGCCACCTAGGAACATATATTTATAGATGGTATGTAATCTATAGTCATTGGTTTTATATTCATAATTTTACTAACTCACATAAATTATTAGTGTAGTTATTTTCAGTGTTATTAGGGATCAAATCATTCATTCATTCATTCATTCAACAATAATTTATTAAGCACTTAATATGTGCGGAGCGCTGGGAGTACATAGACAAGCACAAAACAGTGATACTCTCAAAGAACTTGAATTTTATTGAGGAGAAAGAGGAAGCAGTATCTACACCTTTATGTATTAATCCATCTGCCCTCCAACCCACAACCAGTTATGTTAGCAAACTCTTTTGTACGCCTAAGTTTTCAGGCATGACCGTGGGAATTCCCAAACCAATTGTGTCTCAGACCTTTTTAAGAGAAGGAAATGTAATCTCTCTTTGTAGATTTTGGACAATCTAGGGGAAAAGGAGTCTTCTCTTTTTTTCAGTAGTGTGGCAGGAGTCACAGGAGCTACCAGTCTCATGATTTAGAATTTATTCAAAGGAGCTCTTCAATACAAGTGTCTGGCTATCTTGATCAGTTACAAGACTCTGGCCACAGCAGAAGTGGCAGCAGATGAATAAGTAGCCTGACCACCCTCCTCGCTTCATGGAGGCTGAACAAACTCAATCCAATCAAAATGGCCTTTCACTCTATGTAACATTCTATGAAAAACAGGAGGCATAAATCTCAAGGATGACAAACATAGACCATGCCAATGCTAGTGTCATCCTTTATTTCCTTTCATGTGTTTCCCTTTTACAAAATTGTAAAAAAAAAATTGTTCATATTCTAAAAGGAATTTCTAAAAGCGCTCTCAACCACAAAGACAGGTTGCATGGCACATGAAATTTCAAAAACAAATTTTTAAATTTTGGAAATAAACCGTTTTTTTATAGCAAAGGTGCTGATGTTTTACAGAGAAAGACTACGGTAGTACATTTAGTGTTATTTTATGACCTTCCTCAGGAGCAGTCCAACCTTGCTTCTACTCAGCTTTTGAGGACAGTTTAAAAAAAATCCACATCAATGCATTCATGAAAGCTCAGGATCTAATAAGAATAGAGAGAAATTATTATTTCTGAGTCTTCTTATAATCACCGATGACCTCAATCAGATCTTGAGCTCAATGGAAGATATGGCTGCTGCTAGATAATGCAACTCTACAATGTAAGTCAAAAGTTTTTAAATTACCCTAGCAAGCTGGGTTAACTATAATGGCATCCATTCACAGCTAAAATGATACATTAAATTGTCCTCTTCAGTCTTACACTCAGAGAAATTATAACTACTTTGATAATTTTCATGTTTCTTCACATCTTTGTGTGGATACAAGCCTCTCTGATTATAAGCCAGTACACTTTCCTGATCATTCATTATTCTATTTAAATTTAATTGAAAAAGTAATATTCCCACAATTTATAAATAGCCTTTTGATACTGCTTTACTACAGCAAAGCAATTTCCTGCCTTTCATTAATAACCAGGCTGATATCTTTTTTTTTTAACTGAACAATAGATCTATTAAAATCATATTCACCATCTGGGTCTCCTTGAAAGTCGATTTGAGGCCAAATTGTTCTTCTAAAGAAGAAAAGAAAATGGACCCGCAGCCGGGCTCCCCTTGGGCCCATCATGCATAAAGAGCTTCTGGAATAATGCAAGCACTGGATTAGCCTCTAACAGCCAGAACAGAAGAGAGTGAGGTAAATAATTAGTAATTATACAGAGCCAAGCATCATGAAGAGAGCAAAGAGAACAGAGATGCTATGGCCCCTCTGAGAAACAAATAAGAGATGCCGAGAAAAAAAATTAGAGGGAGGTGGTATGATATAGTGGATAGCACACTTCTGAAGTTACAAAGAGCTGAGTTCAAATCCATCCTCAAATCTATACTCACTAGTTGTGTAACAATGTGCAAGCTACTTGCCTTCTCATTTCCCTCACCTAGAATATGGGGATGATTAATAATTGATTAATAATTAGTGATGAATAATTGATCCTCACCAGATCATTGTAAGACTTTGACAAAAAATATATATTTAAAGTACTTTGCACATTTTATAGCACTACATGAATGTTATTTATTGCTGCTGTTATTATTACTGTAGAGGAAGAGAGAAAAGAAATGACAAGAGTTAAATGATTGACTCTTTTCTACAATCAGGCATTTGCAGCATATTTGACTGAATTCAAATGGTTATTTTTTTTTAAAACATTTTACATACCAAGCTTTAGAAGTTTAGATTCTTTTGTAAAGGGTAGAACAAAGGGTAGCTCTGGACTTGGGTATGCTATCCAACCTGGTTCTTTCCTAAGGAGGGATATATGAGGCTGTGATTGGGTTCCCTTTTTCTCACATTTCTAGCTCCTTAATCTCCCAATATGACATCCCTAGGACAAATTATTTAAAGTTTAGTTTAGGCTCATGTCTGAAGGTTTCTCCAAAACTAAAAATACATTCATTGTATAATATGAAATCAGGTATGGGACAGATATTTATTTCCTTCACCAAAAAGAATACCAAAAACAGAATACTCAAAAGTATGCAATTGACCAAAAAAACTCAGAAACCTTACAAGATTAAGTAATTTGAATTTATAACTACTCTTCAAATCATATGTGAGGCTGATACGTAGAAGACAAAAGAAATAAGCATTTAGTAGGCACCTACTAGGTGCCGGGCACTATTCTTTGCACTTGACAAATATCTCATTTAATTTTACCTCAGAACATAAAACAGCTTGTGAGATTGCTGATTAGGCATTTTACATTTCAACTACATTGTACGCTACCCAGACCAGTTCTGGTATATGTCTGCTGATAAAATGACTAATGGATCAGTCCTCCTATTGGTGTCTGTCTTCTCTGATTCATAATCTTCCTCTGCTTCTAGCTAGCTTTATTCATTTGACACAAAATCTTAAATTTTCAGATCTATGAGATCACCATCAAACTTGGACATGTATTCCTTGAGGTTGATGAAATTCAACTATATACTTGAGAAGCACAAAGAAGAAAAGGGAGCCAGGGTCCTTGGCCAAATTTGTCTGAGTGGATGTTCCATATAAAAGTAGCAAACAGGGTTGGTGGGTTGAGATGATGGGATACAGGAGAGGGGTGGTAAAAGGACAACCAGTTCCCATACTATCCTCATAGGAAGTTTAGAGGAATGATGCACTACATGTCACAGGGAGAAGTCATGCAAGCAGGAACCAGTTGGAAAACTCAGTTGGCTTTTAACTAACCTAGCACCCATCTCCATTGTGTATAACTGGGTAGAGGAGGACCACTCAGGGTTTTCTACATCATACCAAAGTCCTTTCAACACTGGGAATATGACTTGTCTGGAATCAGTCAGGAGTTTGTCACATCCTACTCACCTTAGAGTCCTAGATTACCATGAGCCTGGAGTCCCTCAAATTTTTCAGAAGAGTTCTGGGCATATGTTTTGCAGGACAGCTTCTTGATTCAACCTCCTCTAAACTTAATAGTGTGTATACTTTTCTATGCCTAAACATTTACTTTTCCTCTTAAACCAGCAACTGTGATGAAGCTATAAGCCAATTATATTGCCAAACTGTGTGTTATAATGTGAATGTAGCTGAGAGGTGGGAGGGGGTGATTGGGAAGCTTCCCAGAGGGGAGAGATATATATTTGAAACAGCAGTATTTTGCCAGAGCATGATCTCAAATTAGGAAACAGAGTTACTAATTAGTTTTTACAACTTCTCTGGGTAGACAAAATATGTTTCTCTAGGCAAATGAGTCAGAAGCCATTGCCAGGACTAGCTAACTGGCTGGAGAGGTATTGAAGTGGTCACCCACCAATTTTTTCCCACAGCCCATTTTGAAAGGAAAGTCACAAGGAGGCACCAAGGCATTTAGGGAGAGAAAATTATACTTCAATGGGGAGGGTAAACTGGTTCTCCCACCCATCCAATGGCACTGGTAACTGAGTGCTTAATATGTACTTATTAATTGTTCTACTGAAGAGAAAGCCTGTCATTGTAATAGGAGACTAAAAGGGAAAAAAAGTGATTTTGGAATGCAATCACAGAGCCCCAAATAAAGCAAAAACTTGATGAAACCATAGAGTGTTTCAGGATTATTGGCTATAGATTTAAAGCTGGTGTGTATATAGAGGTCATCTAATACAAAATCCTCATTTTACATATGAGGAAACTGTAGCTCAGAAGAGGGTAAATGATTTACTTGCCCATGGTCACCTAGCTAGTTCATGTTAATCATGCCTCACTGTCTCCAAGTCTAGCACTTTATCAGCCATGCCAGAAAAGGTGTTTCTGAAACTGAAAAAAAAATAACTTAGCAGTCAGAATACTTATTAATCCAGGATGGCCCTAGCAAGATGCTAGTCTAGAGGAAAAAAGTCCAGGTGAATAGGAATGCCATTATCTAAGAATTGAAAAATATTATAAAAGAATTTTTATTAGAGATTTAATCAAATAGATGCTTTACTTTTTAAGCTGATATAATTGAAAGGTGTACATTTCAAAAGAGGAGAAGTCTTTGAGCAACTGTGGCACAAAACTGTGGAAGAGCCAACAGGGTCAAGGGGGCTGTGTTTTCAAGTCTTCTTCCTGGCCCTATGAAATAAGGAATAGAAGAATGAGCAGCCAGCATGGGAGAAGACTGGTGAGTGTTTAGAGAAAAGGCAAGTTTCAGCAAGTACCAGGAGATGAAAGAAATGAAAAGAAAAGGATCAAGGATGATGAACAGTTGGAGCTCCAGTGCCCAAGTGGAAAGGGTCAGCAGAGGAAGACACTACAGATGGGATGGGAGGAGGCTGATAATGTGTGAGTGGATGGGGACTGGGAGGGAAAAGAGGGTATGAGCAAGGGAACAAGAGGTTGCAATGTGCTCTGGAACAGAGGGAGAAACAATTACCTAGCTGTCCTATTTTGAAAGGGGTACCACTATTCTTCCACTCACTCAGGATGTCAATCCCAGAATATCTCTATTCTTTAGTTGCCAAGAATCATTGATTTCCCTTCCTGACATCTCTTACGTATCTCTGTCAACTCATCTGGTTACTAACCCTCTAGTTCAGTTCTTCATCAGCTTTTACCAGGACTATTCTAAGAGCCTCCTCTTGGCTTCTCTGACTCATCCCTTCCCCTTGCCAATAACTCTTCCACTCATTACCAAGTTGGTATTCATATCTGACTTTGCCACTCTCCTAATCAAGAAATTCCAGTGGCTCCCTTTTGCCAGTAGGATAAGATAGAAATTCTCTGTCATTATAACCTTTTGCAATCTGGTTCCAACTGACCTTTCCAGGGTTTTTACATGGTAGTCTTCTTTAATGGATCTGTTATAAACAAACTGTCATACTTACTGTTGCCTATATGCAATAGTCTATCTCCTATCTCCATGCTTTTGTAAGGTTTCCCTTAAGTGCGCTCCTTCTCCATCTCTGCTTCTTAAAATATATTGCTATCTCAAAGTTCAACTTGATATTCCTTCACAAGCTTTCCTGATGCCTCAAATTGCCATCTGCTCTGAAATTACTTGCATATATTTTGTATTTACTTATGGAAGTATGCAATTCCCTATACCTCCTGACCAATAAAACATAAGATCTTTGAGGTCAGGAATTATTTGGTTCTGTCTCTGTCCCTTAGGTTCACCACAAGGGGTGTGCCTAATGTTCTGGCATTGCCCTGGCATTACCCTAATGTCTTTGAGAATACCAGTATGGCACCCTAGCTGTCTACTTTCTTCATATTATCTATTTCTCTGATAACCTCTTTTACACCTGTCTTCAAAGTTTCTCATTGACTAGAGGCTGCAGCCTACTTATCATTTATTTGGCACATTTCTGCTGCATTCTATGTGGTTTCAGTTTTAATTCTTTGGAGGCTATTGCATTCCGTGTGTTGCTACCAGAACACTGTAGAATGTTGATGTAAAAAAAAGATGACTGTTTCTCTGAGAAATTTGGTATCATTAAAGGAGTTTTGCAACTTCTTAAAAGTTATCTATCCAATCCTCCTGCCATTATGGTCTGGGCTCAACTCATTTTCTACTGCCAAAAGTCCTACTATGGTTGTAGCAGCAGACCACAGATGCTTCCAAGGAGTGGCTTAGCAAAGTACAGACAGGCTTATCACCAGTATGCTGATCACTTGGTGATGAAGTTATTGGTCATTGGATGTCATATACACATACATGTATACATATACACATGTATATATCTTTGTATTATATACATTACATACACATATTTGCATTTTGCATATACACACATGTAATAAGGAATGTTTTATGCACAGGATGCAACAGTTTACTTGGCGAACACAAAATCTCCACATGCAGAGTTTGAGGAGTTTGCTACTGGGAGAGCTATGATGACATCTAATGGTGGTACCCTAGAGAAATTTGAGCATGTGTAGACAGTCCTTAACTGATTCTAGTCTGTTAATCAAATGATTAGGAGAAACCCTTTCCATTTGGCTTACTGGGAACTAAAGGCATCCTCAAAAAGGTATAAGACAACCTCATTCTAATCTCTATAGTCATTTACTCTTTGGCCAAGCTCATGGTGAATCTTTTGGATTCTCTTGCTGGCTCCTTATGTCTAGTAAGAGACAATGCTCTAAAGGGAGAGGTCTTAGGCTCTTCTTGCTTTTGAGGCCATGAGGCACCAAAAAGTCAACCTCAATTCTTGGTCTCCATGTTTATTCCTTTTCATTCTAGGTGAATAGATCAGAGTCTCTGATATTGTTTTACTAAAAGTCCAAGATGGTATCCCAGGGTCCCAGAATCTGCATTTTGCAGCCATGCAACATTGGTGCCCTAAGGAGTAAAGGGTAACCTTCTGGACTAGCCTTTGAGGCCCAACCCAGCAATTGTAGAGGTGGGTCTCATCTAGAACGATGCTACCTTTTGACATGTACTTGATGAGATCAATGCTATGTAGGAACTGAACTACATTTGAGCCTGCTTCCCAGAGATTAAGGTGGTAAAGGAGAATGTGTGTCAAGGAGTTTGGAAGAAAATCTGTACTTTTTTTTCCCTTGCCTTTATCTTTGGAATAAATATCTCTTTGTAAAAGCTAATTTCATTAAATGGAACTAGGGTGCTAATCAATGGTGGCTCACAGTGGGAGAAAATATCTAGTAGGAGCTCAAGCTAACTGCAGTACTTAAGAGACTTCGTTTGAACCCCTCAGGGTATACAGGAACCAGAAGGGGACAGATATAGCCTGCCTGGCACTCAAAGAGTGAGCCAGAGCATAATCACTCCGTATGAACAGTGTAAAACAAAATAGTATAGTCAATCAATAAACATTTATTCAGTGCCTGCTATGTACTAGGCACTGAGTTTAGTACTAATATAAAACATAGCACACATTATGTCTCTTTATATAAATATATTTAACACTGGGTGTTGTCTGAGGACTGAGTTACATTTCTATTTATATCCCTAACACTTAATACTGTGCTTTGTACAGAGTAGGAACTTAATAAATGTTATTTCCTTTGTTCACTACCACAAGTTTAACTATCAGGAGATGATTTTTTTTGGCCATATTAGTTCATGAAAACCATCTTCTAAGGCATGGAAGAGTTGTGCTTTGTGTAGATGGAGGGATAAAACACGTGGGGCTTTTTTTTTTAACTTCATAGGTATTCAGAAGCATTTTAAGTCAGTTCAGACTGAAAGGTATTCTAGACCACTGGATCCCAAGCTGAAGGAGAGAGAATTTAAACTCCAGGCATTATAATGACAGTTGAACAAAGGGTCTTTTCATTTTGTGTTTCAGGTCCATATTATGCTATTGAATGAGATGGCAGGCTTGTTGACATGACTGAAGCTTCAGAAAAGCACTCCATTGTAGAAACTTGATGGCTCATTCCCGAGCATTCAGGGACATCAGGCTTACCGCACCTAGTCAGAAAATGTTTTAATTCTGTGATGGTTCTTTGCTTTCTATCCAGAAACAGCTGTACTATCTCCAGTGACACAGGATGTAATAAAACGGAGTAAATGGCGTAGAGTATTTTGATAGATTAATCACTGCGGGGTGTGCACTGTTCACAGCATTCATCCTGAAAGTGAAGAGATTATACCAGGATGACATCTGTTTTCTTCCATGTAAATTGCTAGACTTTGAATCTACTGTTATTTAGCAGATGTGTAGATTTAATTATTAGGATTGCATAACTGCTGGGAAAAGCAAAGGCTTTTTATTGATAGCTCTCTACCTATGGTAATTGCAGAATAAGTAAACTGCCTTTGTCTCCTTTGCAGAAATAAAACTGAAGGAGTTTCATTCACATGTGATGTGCCGTTCCTTGAGTACATTAAGGCTGGTCGTGTGGCTCCCCATATATTAACAAATCCCAATGAATATGTTCAATGGCTTAACATCTCTCAAAGGATGGTAGATAAAGTTCCATTTTTTGGCAGAGCATTTCAGAGGAACTTGCTATCTCTATCTTCAGGATTAAAACCAGAATGCCCTGGGTAATGCTCATGGTATTCATGGAAATATGTAATGTTAAAGATGCAAGGGATCGTAAAGATCATTTAGTCCTACTCATTCCTTTGCAGATAGGGAAACTGAAGTCCAAGGAGAAGAAATGACTTGACCAGGGTTTCCTTAGTTACTGAATAACAAACTTCAGATTAGGTGACCTAATATCCTTTTTCCTATGATCTTTACATTGTACTTTGTTTCCTCTCCTTTAAATGCTTTTGAATTCTGACTTAGAATATGGAGAATCTGCCATAAAGGATTCCATATTACTGGAAAATGTGACTTTGATCATCTCTTTCAGGGTTCACATGACAGTGAATCTTTAATAAATATATATTGTCTACTATGTGCCTGGCACTGTGCTAAGCACTGGTGATACAAAGAAAGGTGAAATGCAGGGTAATTCATAAAAATGTAGAATCTGAGAGTAGTAACATCACTTTAAATAAGTAAAATACCTAAATTTTTAGAACTAGAAGGTGCTTCAGAGATGCTCTATGCTAAAAAATTGTAATTTTTGACATTCATAAGACATTATAGGCTTTGCAAATCATTTTCATTCATTGAATGAGTAACTCAGTAACAAAGAATTCACTAAGTGAATCTGTACCAAGCACTGTGATGAGTTCTGGTGTTATAAATACAAAAGTGAGACAGTCCCTATCCTACAGGAACTTCCCTTCAAATAGAGGACATCAACACATATGGAAGAGTTGATTTGCCATATCAATGGCAAGACCAGGTGCTCCTTCGGATGAAAAAGGAAGGTGGATGGCAATTGTCTTACTGCAACTCTTTGAGACATGTATTGCAAATACTATGCATCCCATTTTACAGATGTCTCAACTGAGGACCAGAATATAGTAAAGTGAATTTCCCAGTCATATACCTAGTGAGTGGCAAAGTGAGGCCAAAATTCGGATCATATCCATGAAACACAGTCCATCTGTTCAGAACCGCAACTGATTTAATACAGCTTTATTCAATCAGATTCAATTCAGTAAGTCTTTAAGTGCTCACTTTGCTACCTAGACATCCTACTGTGTACCCTGACCACAGGATCAGCCCTGCTCAGAATTCTTGGAGTCAGCTTGCTGTTATGTCCATTTGTGCTTGACAAAAACCACTGGAATTTGAAGTATTAAGTAATAAAACTGTCTGTGGAAGACCAAACATCAACATATAGATGAGTTTGTAGGGAGGATATAATGTCAAGTGATCTCTATGGTACTTTTCAGCTCTAAGAGTTTATGCTGTGATTCTGTATTTCTCTATCTAAATGAAAGATGAGACCCAGTCAGAGGCAACAGCACAATGTTCACATCTCTGACTCCCATGACTTTCTATTCTTCCAGAATACAAAAACATTCCTGTAAATGGTCAGTCAAGTCAGTCAATAAACATTTTTAAACACCTACTATGTGCCAGAGCACTGTATTAAGCACTGGGAATACATAGAAAGGCAAAAGACAATCCTTGCTGTAGAGGAGTTTACAATCTTTAATAAGCACAATTCCTTTGGAGATTTGCCATATAAAATAAGGTTGTATGGTACGTGTCTCTATGGTTCATCATTGAGATTCTGAATGCAAAGGATCCATAATCTCATCAGAGTAGGTATCAGGATCCTACTATCCAAAAGGCATGTTAGGCAGTGGGCCAAGGTTCTAGGAAAATAAATGAATCTATGAATCCATCTGACTATGCTTTTTAAAAGAATTGTACAGGACATAACTGTAATAAAAGTCTCTTCATTCACACAAGAATTTCAAAGTAGGCAGAGTAAATATAAAAGGAGAAAGTCATGCCTTATGAATCAATTTAGCTTTTTTTTTTTTCATAACATGAAAGAAATGAACACCAAAAATGAACTGTTGGAGTTTTTTTTTTTTCATCACAAAACCAGATGCACTTATAAAAATGCATCTACCAAAAGGCCCCTGGAACAGAAGTGCCTCAAATCTATACAGAATCTAATGGGGACTGTGATGTGTAGTCGATAATATCATTGTGGATTATACCCCTGTGTGTCTTTTCTTCCTATGAAATCCCTGTCCATGTTTTCCCACAGATCCTTCATAGAGGTCTCACATTTTTCTAAAATTTTCTAACAAGCAAGTCAATTTTTCCATGATCTAAATTGACACTGAATCATTAGCCCCACCTCTGATATGCAAAATGACCTATTTTTGCTGCTTTCTACTCTGCTTAAAGTGCTATCTGCATAAAAGGCAGTATGCTAGAGCTGTAAAGGAAAATATCCTCCTAGAATCTGCCATAAAAAAAAGGAGACTATGAAAATGCCACTGTTAACTGATTTCCTCTATGTCAAGAATTAGAACTGTAGCAAAGCATTCTTCAACAGTAACAGGCCAAATGGGTGACATTTATTAACAGAGCAGTCACAGTTCTGCCCTAGGCCAGAAGACAGCTTACATCTGACAAAAGGCTAATCATCTGTGACCACAAACCCAAATTATGTTAGTGCTTGACCTCAGAGCTGAAAACACAACAGTCACTGGGGGAGAAAGCTGCATTTACTGGCAATCTTTTGTGTATATTTGCATGAAATAGGAGGGATGGGGTGGGAATGAAGCAATCTTATGTTTGTGTTACAGTTAGAATTAGATGTCTTCCTCTTTTTTTGTAACAAATTCCCACTCTTGTATATAGAAGATACGTCCTGCTGGAAACTATAATTTGAAGGTGACAGAAATGACACATTGTATTGATTAGACAAAAATAAACTTCCAGCGCAACCCATCTTTTTGGTTTCCTGTGGTTTGGTTTGGGTTGGGTTCGATTTTTTGTTTTGTTTTCCCTAGAACTTTTTAAATACTGCGATTTAATAGGACTTCTTCTACATTTTGACTTTGGCCTTTCATTTCTATTTTTTATTGATCATTTTTTAATATTACATTCATTTCCAAATAGGCCCCTCTTCTCCTCTTGTTATCTTTGTGATATCTTTTCTATAAGCCTTTGTCTCCTATGACACTGCCCACTATGCTGATAGAGGCCATCATCATCTTGTGCCTGCACTATTGCAATGACTTGAAGCAAGGTTTTCCCCACTCCAATTCATCCTCAATTCAGCAGCCAAAATGATCTGCCTAAAATGTAGGTCTAAACCATGCTATTCCCTGGCTCAATAAATTCCAGTGACCTGGATCCAGTGATCTGAAATCAAATATAAAATCCTCTATTTGGCATTCAAAGTCCTTCATAACCTGCCTCATCCCTAGCTTTCCAGTCATCTTAAACCTTACCTCCCAGCCATGTACTCTGTGACCCAATGATACCATCATCCTTGTTCATCACACAAGACACTACATTTTCTGATTCCGGACATTTTCACTGGCTATCCTCCCAATTTCCTAGGAAGTTTTCTCCCTCCTAATTTCCATCTCCTGACCTCTCTGAATTTCTTCAAGTTCCAACCAAAATCCCATCTTCTATGAGAAACCTTTTTCCTAATTCCCCTTAATTTTAATGCCCTACCTTTGTATAGCTTCTTTTTACAGAATTGTCTGCGTGTTGTCTTCTCCATTAGACTATGAGCTCCTTGAGAATAGGAACTTTTACCTTTCTTTGTCTCCAGTACCTAGTATAATGCCTGGTTATTTGTAAGAACTTAATGAATGCTTCTTGATCTACTGTTGACTGGATGAAGAAGAAATTTCCTCTACCAGAACAAGACAACTCCTTTGCAATTTATAAACCTAGAAGTTGCCTAGTTGTTCAGTCTTTTTTAGTCACATCTGACTCTTGTGACCCCTTTCGAGCTTTTCTTGGCAAAGGTACTGGAGTGGTTTGGCATTTCCTTCTCCAGGTCATTTTATAGATGAAAAACTGAGGCAAACAACATCAAGTGACTTGCCCTGGGTCACACAGCTAGTTAGTTTCTGAGGCAGAATTTGAACTCAGGAAGATGATTCTTCCTAATCTCAGGTCTGGCACTTCATCCAGTGAACCACTTGCCCCCAGAAAGTTGCCTAGAAGCAAAATTAATTACCCAGGGTCATATAGTCATTATATGGGAGAGGCAAATTTTGAACCTAGGCCTTCTTGAGTCAAAAACCATGTCTCTATTCACTATTCCATGCCAAAATACATTAAAAGTCAAATCCTGAACAAGTTACATGTTAACTATGTTCCATCATTCTTACATGAAAGACTTTCGTTCTTTAATGTTTCTGTTATCTCAAAGATGGCTGTATTCCCTCTAATAATGCGGATCACAACCTAGTCATATCTCAGATCCTGAGACCCTTATCCACATGTTCCCATCTCCCCAGAACGTTTACCCAAAATGCTAGTCTTTCTCTTCAATCCTCAGCACTGTATGGATAGCTTTTCAACCTGATCTGAGTCAGGATGGCTTCTTTTAAAGAAAGGACAGAAAAAGAAGGGTGGTTCTTCCACTAACAAAGCAGGGACCAGGGAATATACTGTCATTCCCTAGAAGATCCATTGGACAGGTTTCAAAAAGCATGCTCTCTGGTCTATGAAGGAAATCCATACATTTGCCACCAAAGAGATAGGAATTCCTGATATACACACTGATACCAGACGTCACAAATTATCTGAGCCAAAGGAATAAGAACTGTACCCTACTATAGTCAAGTCCATTTGTCCAAGAATCTCAATGAAAATAAATAATCATGAAACAAGCAATATATACTGACTACTTATGAACTGACCTCTTGCCACTTTCAAAAGTTTATTACTAGTCAATGTGGATGAAAAGTAAGTTAAATTTTATTTAAATAAAATTACAAAATGACTGCTTTCATTGTTCAGTTTAATGGTATATGATTATTTGTGCTTTAAGGAGCAAGTATAAAATAGGCTCTGGGTATTCTAGGCAAAAATCTCTAACTTCTGCATGAGTAGTGGAATTAAATTTTTCTATAAGTGTAATTATGGTATAATGAAGGACTAGAAGTAATTCCCATTCTTGCATACTGAGAAATCCAGTATGAAGACACCAAAGGATTTAAATATATACTCCATCCTTTATCTTATACAAGGCCCCTGCGTGTGTGTGTGTGTGTGTGTGTGTGTGTGTGTGTGTGTGTGTTTGCTTTTGTGGGTGAGGTTTAATGTATTTAATGCTTGGTGGGAGCAGAACACAATGGACAGGGAGATCAGAGAATGGTGATTGTATGTGTGTCTATGGTGGGGGGGTGCACATGCACACGCACACACGTGCATGGGGACTGGTCATAACAGTTTGGCTTTCAATGGACATCTACCAGCAATTAACTTATACAGTAAATTCCAGAAATAATTAGTGATAATGTTGACTGTTCACCAGCCTATGGCAGAAACTAGTCCCTCCATCTCTTTCCTCACAGATGAGGGCATCTTATGAGCTCAACCTCTGGTGTCTTTACAATCCCCAATATGTGGCCTGTTGTTCAAGTCCAAACTCCTATTGATAACAAAATCAAGCTTTTCATAAAAGTCATATGTAAAAATCCGTGCAGTGAAAAGTTCTTTATATGTCTGGTAATGAACTAAAGTATGGTATGTTCCAGATAGCTTCCTAATATAAATGTACCCTAAATGCAGTGTTTTCCAAATATAATTGATTCATGAATACATTATGAGTATAGATGACTCTCAAATTCAAGTGTTATTTTATTCAAGCTCTAACTTTGGATGTGTGCTTCAGAGTTTTAGCAAAAAGGTTATAAAAAAGGACTTTGTTTTTAAAAGTGTTGAAGGAACTAAAAGAAAACTACCAAGTCACTGCTAAGTAACATTAGTAAAAACTGTTCAGGGACCAACAAAGCAAAAGCAATCCCATGTCATTTGCATTTCTCTCACAAAATGACCAAGTAATCTTCTTTACCAGTCATAGCTCTGATGAAATCTTTTATGCCAGTTCTTCTACAAAAAATAAAGATGACAAACTTGCCTCTTCCATATCTACTGTTGTTGTTTAGTCATCTCCAACTCTTCCTGAACCCATTTGAGATATTCTTGACAGAGATAACTGGAATGGTTTACCATTTCCTTCTCCATTACATATGAGGAAACTGAGGCCAACATGTTTAGGTTGATTTACCCAGGATCACACAGCTAGTAGGTGTCTGAGGCTGGATTTGAACTCAAGAAAATGAACCTTCCTGACTCTAAGCCTGACATTCTATCCACTATGCCACATAGCCTAGCTGTACTATGGAAGAAAGCAAATGCACTAGTGTGATAAAACTTTATTCAAGCCATATCAAAATAGATGATGTGACTTAGAGCTGCATAAGAGTGAGGGTACTTCTATACTCTTTCTTCATCAGATTATATCTGAATTATTGTGTTCAGTTCTAGGCACCTCAGTTTAAGAGAGATATTAATAAACTAGAGAATGCCAAGAGAAAGACAACCAGCATGGTGAAAGACCTGGAGTCCATAATATATAAGTATCATATGAAAAGGATGTTTTACCAGAGAAGAGATGATTCAGCGGACACAGTATGATAGGATCTTCAAGTATTTGAAAAGCTGCCATGTGGGAAAAAAATTAAACTTTTTTTCTTTGCCCATAGAGAGCTAGAAGTAATGGATTGAAAGATGAAAAAAGATGAATTTAGATTGGATGTCAGGAAAAGCTTCCTAACCATTAGAGCTATCCAAAAGTGTCCTTGGTTGCCTTGGGAAGTAGTGGGTTCACCCTCATGGTAGGTCTTCAAGTAAAGGCACCATAGCTATGTAATAGTCTTTTAAATCTATGTTAGATGAGATAATTATCGATATTCCTTTCAGTTCTCAGAGTCCAGGAATTCTATGATTCAAAAAATGACAATTAAGTCCTGTGTTAGAGTGTGGTTGTTTTCTTGTACTCTGTGAAAGTTTTACTAAGTAAATGAACATTGTAAATAAGATCACAGTGGGATATTTAAATGCTCAAGAAAGCAAGCTGTTTTCAAACATTTTAGAAACAAGCATTTACATAAAACAATTATTATGCTAATTGTACATCATTCTTATCAATTCATTAAAGCAGGTCTCAGAAGGGCCACAACTTGTCCTGCTTCCTGTTTACTGTGTATATTTGAAAATAATCAACTTGTATTTCTTTAAAATGCTCGATAATTCACACTGGACTTCCTTGCAATGTATAAATTTGTTAGCTTTTGCTGTTTATGTGGAATCTTTGATTTAGACCTGAAAGGGATCTCAGAGATCATTTAGTCCAACCCCTTTATATTACAGGGGAAGAAACTAAGACCCAGGTAGGTTAAATAATTTATCCAAAGATACACACAATACACACACACACACACACACACACACACACACACACACACACACACTACCCACATTCTGGAATAATCAGAATTTGAACCATGGACTCTAGATAAGATTCTTAACTTTATGTGCCTTAAGCAACTTTCTGAGGCTTACCCCCTTAGAATAAGCATCATGACACATTAACAAGAACACTTACTAGATTTTGGAGTAAGATGGTTTTCATTCAAATTCATTTATGCAATTTTGGACAAGTCACTCAACTTCTCTGGGGATCAGTTGCCTTATGGAAAATGGAGAGGTTGAGTTATATGGATACTAAGGTACCTTGCAGCTCTAAATCCATGATCCACCAAGTCATAGAAGGGATGAGGTCTACAGGAGTAGAGGGAGTTTCTAAATTGTAAGTCTACCATCTTATCAGAATCATAGGTCCTTTCTTGTAACATTTGAGTCAGACACTTTCATATCACAAAAAGGCTTGCGTACATTGGAAGAACTTGCTCCCTGCTCTTGTCTAATAGGTCCTCTTCCTGGAATCCTAAGGAAAGCTCTACTGGGACTACTACTGAGATGGAAAGTCATTCATAAACATCTTTCACAATGTTACAGAAGGAAATTTTATTGAAAGAGCAAAAGATTGAATAGAATCTCTTAAATGAGATTAAATAGCTTCCAGAAATAAGGAAGTGATGGTTCTTCTGTACTCTATCCTGGTCAGATCACATGTCCCAAAGAAAATGCCCGGAGTCTGTATCTGTAGCTGTCTATCTTACTTTCACATACATATTCCTTCTTGATATTGACTTATTGTCACTCATTCAGCACTCTCCCATGTAACTATAAAAAGCATGGCTACTTCTTGCTTATCAGGCAAAGAGAAAGGAAAAATATTATTTACTAAGTGCCTACTATGTTGAAAGTTAAGTGCTAGGGGCTGAGAATACGAAGGCAAAAATGAAAATACTCCTTGCCCTCTAGAAACTTCTATTCCACAATGTGACAAAAAGATAAAGTGCAAAACCCCAAGTGAATTCTTTGCATTCTGGGAACTGGGAGCCAATATCTCTCCTAAAATATAATCACAGAAGAAGACTGGCTTACCTATGAAAGGAACCTACCTAAATACAGATATGTTCATAATCAGTATGTAACCACTAGGTGATGAATTCTGGCTATGGCAACCCAGGAAACAAAGAAAAATTAAAAACACCTTTCAGTCCTGAATATCAGCCCTCTTTAGCTTCTCTTCTGAAGGAGGTGGAAGAAGGGTATCATATTATAAAAGGCAGGTAGGTGGTACAGTGAGTAGAGACCATTGTACCTGGAGTTAGGTAGAACTCAATTAAGATCCAGACTCAGTCATTTATTAGCTGTATGGCCCTGGGCAAGTGACTTAACTTTTGCCTGCCTCAGTTTCCTCAGCTTTAAAATGGGGTCAATAATAGCACTTACTTCCCAGGGTTATTGTAAAGATGAAATAAGAGAGTATTTGTAAAGCGCTTATCACAGCGCCTGGCACATATCCACAGCTCAAAACTGCTTCTTCCCTCCCCTCTCCCTCCTTTTCTCTCCTGTATCAGGAATTCTAAGGTGGAATATTCACTTCCTCCCAAGGTTTCTATCATCTCTGCTTCAGCAATTAGTTGCTTTTTCTTCTTCTTTTCTTCTACAATTTAAAGAATGATATTGTCACTAAGGCAAATGAAGAATTTATTCACTATTCTCCTTTTGCAGAGAAAATGTCAGCAGGTAGTTGATGTTACCCTCATCCTCCACTATTATAACATGTCTCTATGGCAGATTTATGATCTATTTACTGGTCTCCATGTGATTTTCTTTTTGTCCAGGTAGCCTATGACAACATCACTTCTACTTTTCCTTCTATTTATCTATCCCAAATTCCACCATGTTTTGATGTTCTGATTCTTGATTTCTTGATATAGCTACATCTTCTTAATGCACTGTTTTTCCGCTGCCTCATTTATGTATTCTCATATTTTGAGCCTCAGTTTACTTTATTGGTCCTCCATATTTTGTGTATCCTCTGAGAAACTGCTTCCTTCTTAGAGGGTCCATCTCCACTTTCCTTTAAGAAAAGTCTTGCACTTACCACATTATTCCAATATTCAGTTCTCATTCTTTATCCCTTCATTTTCTGCTCCATGTTCAACTTCCCAATACGTTAGGATTCCCCTCTGCCTCTTCAGATTCTTTTATTTTTTATTATCTGTGATATATTTCTTCACTTTTTTCAAGAAACTCTTCATTCTTCCTGATAACTTTCAGAGAAGAGGATTTCTCTAGTCCTTTGACCTTGTCCTCTAATAAAAAGACTAACTTGAAATTTATGCAGAAGATCTTCAAAATGCCCCTTATCTTCTGGATTGGCTGGAAGTAAGAGTCTCTGTTCTCTGTAGTGAACAAAGGCTAATTTTTGTAGTGAACTTCTATGACATGCTGCCTTGTGTGCTACACCCTTTCAATGTGATGGGAGCCCAGTAGTAAAAGAACTAGATTCATGGATAAAGAGGGGTTCCATAAGCTTTGATAGGAAAAAATAAATATCTTTATTTTTACTAACCTCCAACTGAATTTTAGCATTACTTTCAATTATGAATTAATTTTTTTTCTGAAAGATGATCCATAGAATTTACCAGACAGCTAAAAGGTTCCATGGCACCAAAAAAAGGCAAATAATTCCTGTGAAGATATTTTCTAATTGCAAGATTCTATAATTCTATAGCATAGAATCGTGCCCTTTGGGGGGAGGAGGAAGAGAAACAAACCAAGTGATGCCAAAGTGGTTTTAAACCAGATGAAACTAATTAACTGTGGGATAGTGGTTAAGCCCAATTATCAACATTATTGTAAGAATATAGGAAGATTTCCTTATTCCCCTAAAATTGTTACCCTCATTTTATTAGCTTCCCCTCATCTACAATGTCTTCATTACCCTAATGTTTAGTTATGTTACCAATCCTCAATTCCTGCAAGAACCATTGTTTCCTTAGTTTTGTGAATTGATAGACAGGTCTCTTATGCATATAAAACCCACACTCACATCTAGGTCACTTCAGCCAAAGACTGTCAGTCCCAAATTCCACCTAACCATATACTGATGTTAAAAGTTCTGATGAGATCTCCACGTCACCATCAATTCCAAAGTTAGTAGTCCTTGGGACCCAGAGGTTAGTGCAGAAAAAATGTAGCACATGGTCTTGTATGTACACTTTACTGAATAAATGCCTTGATACAATTTGTTTATAGAAAGTATGATGATACCTTCTCTGGCTCAAGTCCACTGCCCAAGAGGCAAACATCAGCTTGACTGATTCAAGCTCTTATTTCCAAGGCATATTGCCCTCCTTCACTTCTCATTGCATTTTCAAAAGTCAGCACTTAGTTTCTTCTTAGTTTTACCTAAAACCCAAACATTCACTCTCTTTTATTGGGAACTAGGCTAATTTTGAATGTGACTATTGATTCGATCAAACTGGGTCAGATTCTTCCCTCTATTAGGTACGTTAAGAAAATGCCTCAGTGTCTAGATGTCTTGTCTGTTAAGAAAACAGACGTGACAGCTAAAGCTTTTGTAAAATTCCTATAGGTCTCTCAAGGGCTTTATAGGTCCCTCTGGCCAGAACTGGTGCATTTGTAATTGAGATTTTTTTTTACAGACTTTGCTAACTTTGCTAATCTCCCTGCAAGAAAGATAACCTTGGGGCCTCCAAGTTGACACATGGTTTTCACAAATCTTTATAGTTTTGCTAAAAATCCGGTTTGGAGATCCGGAAACAAAGAGTGAATTTGGGTATCTTACTAATGTAGTTAAGATGGGAAAAAAATCATGAATGTAGGAGGGAAGCAATCATAATTCTACCAACAAGGTCATTATCACACATAAGGGATGTCATTTATTGCAATTTGAAAGAAATTAGATTAAAATCATTTAATCTCTCCTTTATGCTTTCTCAAAGTTATTGTGGCTACACAGAATTCCTCTTCCACTAATTTACTGTGCAATGGAGATGACCTTGGGATTTTGGGGTCTGTGCCAGCAAAGTTCTAGCTTTGACAGGTTCCAATAAGGTGGAAAGACTTCAAAGTGGGGGTGTGCTGGCACCAACTCAAACCAGACAATGAGAGACAGGTTTTTGTTCACATTTTCAGTGTGATCACTTACATCTTGGAAGTTATTTTTTAATTTTGATTGTGTAAACTTAAAAAAGTAACAGAGAAAATGTTAATAATGGAGATTAAACTTAAAAGTATGTTGTATGTGTTCTAAGAGCTAGTTATTAAACATTTACCTTCATACTGCTGATTATGTTTCTCAACATGTTTGACCATGGAGGAGAGAATCTTATATATTTATCTTGTTCTTCTGTCAAACTTCTGTAAGCTAGTTAAAATGATCAAGTGACTTCTGCTATCACAACTATATTCTTCCTTCCTAAATGCACTGACCACTAAATAATGAAACGCATTAGGGCATCAACATTCAGTAGGACTCCCTGGGCCACACATGCTACTTAAGATTTTTTGGTACCTTTGGGTCAATGTACTGATTTCCACAAATCTCTTATTAAAATACAAATATGTTATTGTACACAAGAAAGGTAAATATCAACCCAGATTATATGAAGCATTATATTGTAGCAGATAGAATTCTGGACTTGGAATTAAAAATATTTAGGTTTAATTCCTGTCACAGATATTTACTAGCTGTGTGACCCTAAGCAAATGACTTTAAGCTCTTTGGCCTCAGTTTCCTCATTTCTAAAATGAGAAATTTGGACTTGATGGTCTCTAAGTTCCATTCCAACTCTTGTCTGTAGTCCTATGATCCTAAGACCCTAAAGGAACAAGACTTGGGACAGGTAAATTTTGCTCAGAAAAAAGGAAGCCAGAAACAAAATTACAAGCTATTAAGTGGTTACTATGTGCCAGATACTGTGCTAAGTGCCAGGGATACAAGTAGTAATTATAATAGAAGACAGCCCCTGCTTTCCAGAAACATCCTCCATAATTCCCACACCTGTACCTTCATTCCAGCTCAGTCCTCCTGAAAGGTTATCATTCATATTTCCATTACTCACAACTCTTCTACCTTGATGATCCAGAGCTCTCACACGTCTCCTGTCTTGCCATTTCGCCCTTTGCTTCACTCCTCCTAAATCTATTTTGTTTTTATTTTATTGTGATGAGGGAAGTGATGAGGTCACTCTTCTACCAATCCATCACCCTTGCTCTGCCAATTTCAACTTTGTAATTAACCAGTTCAGCTTCACACTGTTTCTAGTCTCTGTTTCTAGTCTTGAATCTCTTGGTCTGTCACAAATCATGCCTGGCCAAATACCAACACTGATTTATCATTAGCCTTCTTCACTAGAGCTCTTAAGATCAAGAATGATTCCAGAATAAATCACATAATTGTGTTGACAAGCTCAACTCTTCCCTTGGCTGTTAATTCCTACTCATTCTTCTATCTACTTAACTTTTTGAGAAGATGAGATCTATTGAATATTAGCTCCTTGAGAACAAGGGTTAAGTTCTTGTTGGTTTGGTTTTTTTATTCCTAATATCTAGTATGTAGTAGATATTTGATAAATACTGACTGGATTAAATTGGAGACTCAAATGAGATAATGGATGTGAAATGCTATGAAAACTTAAAATGTTACATAAATGTTTGCTATGAGGATGATGGCAATGATATATTCTGCCAAAGTTTATACAGGTAGTAAAGGTGCAAGGTCGAGATTAGAACTCAGTCCTTTTTAAAATCCAGTACTGTATTTATTATAGCAAATTTTCCTTAAAAATAAATATGTCCCAATGTCTTCTCTTTTCCATGCCTAATTTCTTCAACTGATCATCATATGACATGGTTTCAGTGCCCCCTGGGATGCTGGAGACCTTTATGGCCTCTAACTTTTCAACATCTTTCTTAAAACATAGCATTTTGAATACAGCATTCCAAATGTAGTCTAACCAAGTCAGAGGATGGTGAAACTATCATACCTTCCTTGTTTTGTATATTATGCCTCTCTTAAAGTGGACTATTTCATTTTGCTACTTTTGCTACTACGTTGCAGTATTGATTCACACTGAGTTTGCAATGCATTAAAAACTACAGTTTTTGTTCACATGAACTATTAACTATATAGCCATACTTACCCCCATCGTGAATTTGTGACATTGATTTTTTAACCCAAGTATAAGATTTTGTCTATATTCTTAATAACTCTTATCCTATAGATAACAGATAGGATCTAGATAGTAGATTCCCCTACTCTCATGTTGTAGTTCACTGAGATATGTTTTAATCCTAATTCTATCATTAGGTGTATATGATGGAAGGGAGTAATACCTAAGTTCCTTTCATCCCCCATACAAGTTAGATTACTTTTTCTTTGAAAGGTATTGAAACTGCCCTTGAGATTTGATTGGCCTAGACTAATAAAACCTAGATTGATGATGTAGCTTCTTGGTCTTTTAATACAAAACTGCAGGACACCAAGGGTTGGCATTCTTCCTTTGGTTTGTGCCAACAGGCTAGAAGCATGAACCATACTGGGAAGCTATTGTTAACTGAATCTGTGTTTTAATCTGAATGAACAATCCCTTTATTTCTGTGAATGCCTTTTCCCTGCTAGCCCCTGGAGTAGGTGTATCTAGAGATGGTTTGATTATCCAGTCAAAGGTGCGGCTCACTCTTCACCTTAGTTAGAGGTAGGATTTAGATGCATGTTCTTGCCCTCCTAGGCTATCACCAACATGGTGAATCTAAGATCATCAATTTAGAAAGAGAAGAGAACAAAGAGTTTTGACTTTAGATTGAGAGTTCAACATGATTCTTGCTGATTTAATCCTCTTGGGCAAAAGACCCTGCCTCATCTGTCTGAATGTACAGAATCTGCCGAAGACCAGTGTCCTATTTTGCCCCTTCCTGTCCTGACTAACCTCCTTGGACTTAGCCTTGTATCTACCTAGGCCTTTGGGGACCTACTAGGGGACTCTTGCTTACCTGAACCACCTATCTTAACCATTTCCCATCTAAATTCTCATCATCTAGTTCATTGTCTAGTTCATCCAATGCAATGTAATGGTTCTAGCAGAGAGTCTCCTAAAATCAGCTCTACTATGATATGCCATATACTTTCCTAAAAAATCACCACATCATGAAAAAAATCACACAATAAAAACCACAGGGCTTATGTGGGAAAGGGTTAGGGGTAGCACTTCCAGCAACAAATATTTCTTTTATTTTTCCAGTATTATCTCTGGTGATATGGATCCCTTTATATGTCTTTTATTTGAGAGATAGCACGTTTGCCCATTTCTTTCAAAACAATTTATTACTTCAAGCTTCTCCTCAATACTTAAAGATTTCTTCTTATACATACTTCTTGACATTTCTGAGCCAGGATGTTTAGACATGTTTGGGATGTCAAAGGATTGTGTGCACAGACACATGTG
>CM053771.1:127487279-127510305 GCA_028658325.1 Potorous gilbertii | reverse complement strand
CTTGATTTCTAAGAGTCCTCTCCGCCCCCTGGCCTAGATCTGCCCAGCAAGTGCTTGGGGTCTGGGATTCAAATGCTGCTCCCCAGGCTTTTGGCGGCAGGCTTGACTGCTCTTCAATGGGAGCTTATCTGCTGGTTCTCAGGTGGGGGCAGGGCTGCCTCTCAGGCTCAGTTCCCTCAGGGGGTTTATGCAGAGATCTTTTGTAATGGAGCTGGGGTGGAGCTCCTGCCTGCTCTGCGGGCCTCTGGACAAGCAGCCGCCGCCTCCTGAGGGGGCCCGAGTCCCGGAGATACCCTGCTCCCCTCTCAGCCCGTCTCTCTCACTGACCTGTGAGTCTGTGGGTGGAGGGACCTTCGCGGCCGCCCGGAGATTCAGGTCTCTGAAGCCTGCTTGGGTCTGCTGGCTCCTCTCAGTGCCGCGTGGCTGGGCAGAGCTCAGTGGCCAGGGCCGGGGAAGGGGAGCGCTCCTCAGGGCAGGACTCCACTCCCGTGTCCGGGGTACCTTTGCGGTCGGTTTTTCAGGGCTCTCTTCAGCAGAAATCTCCTTCACTGTGTTGCTGCGTGGCTTCCACTGTTCCAGAATTTGTCAGGAGTTCTTTTTACAGGAAATCTATGGGCTGTGGATTCGGAGCTAGCAAATGTGAGTCTTTCTCCTCCGCCATCTTGGCTCCGCCCCTTAACTCTGAAAATTTAAAGAGAAAGCTGTCATAGTATAATTAGTTTATCTCCATCTAAGAAGAACAATAGCATTTTCTGAACTGCTTACACAAGAATATGTTCTTGTACTCCATAAACAAAACTGCGAGGTATTGATGATCCTACTTTTGAATTTTCTTTGTATTACAACTACATAAACAAATAGATAAAGCTTATATGCCTTTCAATTACACTATTACACTCTTAGGGACACCTAACAGGAAGAGTTAAGAGAAAGAAATATTAGTAGTCATAGGAGTGATAAAATGGAAGGGATCTTAGAAATGATCTAGACTTAGATGTTCATGTGAATTTCAATTCTCTGTCCACTGGCTCCCTACTACTTACAAACATGACTATGTCTCCCTCATTCTCAAGTCTTCACTTGATCTTTCCCTCGCTGCTAACCATCATCCT
Source organism: Potorous gilbertii (assembly GCA_028658325.1). Classification (NCBI taxonomy): domain Eukaryota; kingdom Metazoa; phylum Chordata; class Mammalia; order Diprotodontia; family Potoroidae; genus Potorous; species Potorous gilbertii. The sequence goes on along the minus strand of CM053771.1, from coordinate 127,509,193 downwards.
ATATACCTTCTGTCATTCGAAGCTAAACTCTTTGAAAAAACTGCCTTCCACTTTCTTTCTTTTCACTATTCTCTTAACCCCTTGCAATCAGGATTCTTTCCAGAACTGATCTCTCTAAAATTAATGATCTCTTAGTTGCCAAATCCAATGACCTTTTCTCAGTCCCATTCTCCTTGACTTCTTTGAAGTCTTTGACACTTTTGATTACCTTCTTATCCTTGATAATCTCTTCTCTCTAGGTTTTTGGGATAACACTGTCTACCTGTCATCACTTCTCAGGCTCCTTTGCTCAATTCTCATTCAGATGACACCTTCTTATTGCAGTTGTCCCTGAGGGTTCTATTGTCTTTTCTTCATTTCCATCTCTTTACTGATGACTCTCAAATCTACCCAGCATGCCATAACCTCTCCACTGACCTCCAATCCAGTATCTCCAACTACCTTTCAGCTATCTTGAACTGGATGTCCAATAGCTATCTTAAAACCAACATGTCCAAAATGGAATTCATTATCTTTCCCCCCAGATCCTCTCCACCTTCTACCTTCCCTATTATTGTGCAGTGGTATCAAACAATGAAAACAGATCCCTGTTGACTTAGAAAGTCACAAATTAACATTTTGTATGTTCGATTGTATTTTTTTTTATTTTGTTCATATTTTCCAATTACATTTTAATCTGGTTCATGCTGCACTCCAGAGTTTTGCAAGATGTTCCAATCTTCCAGCCCCTCAGGGTCACAACCTAGAAATCATCCTCAATTCCTCACTATCTCTCAACTTCCATATCCAATCTGTTGTCAAGGCTTGTTGATTTCACTTCTGCAACATCTCTCAGATATATGCCCCCTTCTCTCCTCTATCACTGTCATCCTTTTTATGCAGTTCTTAATTACCTCATATCATTTTCACCTTTCTGCTCCTGGTTTTTACCTGTAAAGTAATGAAAGGTCCCTTCTAGATCTAATTTTAAATAAAACTCACGAAATTTCTTCTTGAAGGAAGAAGGAAAATTTCTCTTCTTCTTGCATAATGGTAGTTGCAAAGGAATCCAGAAGCAGTGGCAGGAAGTGGGAAAGAGGTCAGGAAAAAAGAGTAGTTACCTCTCCTCTCTGCATCCAAGAAATAGGTAGGTATAGACAATAACTATAGCTCAAAACTCCAAAAATCTCATATTTCTCTTACTTGGTAAGATTTAATATGAGCAATCTATCAATGAAATAACATGAATTAACATTTTCTCTCTAACAGTCCTCATTTGGACTCCAGATGGTATGGTAATATTAGTCTTTTAAGTCTAATGACCTGAATTTATCTCCCCACTAAGGTCCAAAGTGAAAATTAGTTTCACATTATCATGCTGGACCCCCTTTGTATGTACAACAAAGTCAGAACTCATGTTGACTCACATAGTAGCTTCTGTTTTGAGAGAGTCCCAATAGCAAAAATTGAGCCTAAATGATGCTGTTGGAGCACAGATGCTCAGGAAAGCTGCCAAGGGAAGCTTCATGATGCTTGCAGTCCTATGTTTAACTTGGGCTAGAACTGTACTAGCTTAACCATGGAGTCATCCTGTTTTTTAAATAGCCAAAACCAGTGATTCTACTCTTCAGGAGAGAAGCATACTACACCTTCTAATGACACAGCAATTCTTTCCTAGATTTGCTTCCTCCTTGAGTGAAATACAGGCTGAACTAAAAAAAGAGAGGGGCAAGAAAATAAAAAGGTCCCAAATGTCAGATTTTGAGATTTCCCTGTAATGACCACTTTCAAGTAATCCATTCCCCCTCTTTCCTTTCAGCTACTGAACCACTGTTTTATCCTCATCTCTACCTCTTTTTCTATGGTCCTGTCCTAATCTCTCAATATGGCTTTGTTTGCCAACTTACCATCTTTTTTGATAGCAATCTAGAATGTCTCTTTCATCCTCCCATCATTCCTTCTTTTATACTCACCTTGCCAATGTTCAACCCTGGATTACTCCCACCAACTGTTTTCTCTCCTCCCACTCCCAGACTACTGAGAATTTCTAAAGTTAGCAATGCTGAATAGATCTGCTACAATCTCATGCTGGGCTTTTGTGGAAGCTCAGAAATCCTTCCATTCATCTTTTTTGGACTGTATAATCTCTATGATCCCTTACAATTTTAAATCTAAGATCTTGACAACTTTTTTTTCTCTATGCCTCACAATTTCTGTGTATCTTCATCTATTCATTCTTCCTGACTAAAAAAAAAAGAAGTATCCTTCTACCTTTGCCTTCTATTTCTTCCGTTCTCTCAGGATCCTGCAACCACTGAAATAAGCATAGTTGAAAGAATCAGGAAGGACTCAAAAGATTCTGCCAAGTAATAACATGCATTTTTTCTAGAACATAAAGATCTGTAGAACTTCACAAGTTTTAGTTTCCTATTTTGCTTGCATTGATTCAGTTTGCTCACTACTATATGTTATAGACTTTTGTGTAATCAGTATTTGTGGAAAAGGGATAAATAGACAAGTCTAAGTCAAAGACTGGTTAGCTCCTCCTAGAAGCTCTTGATCTATTCTTTCTCATAACAAAGTACACAGTGTCTCATCAGGCTCAGCATTTATTCCTCCAGTGTGGAATCATGTTGCCATATGCAAAATGCCCCAGGCTTACCTGGGAGACCTGGTTCCATGGGAATACATCAGCCCAAAAGCCTGAATCATCTCTGCTTTTATAAACTGTCTATCAGTAGAGTGGAAGACAGGTTAATGCATTCCCCCAGTTCAGGTATCCTGCTTCTTTAGTTTTAGCAGCATGCCCCTGGCTCCTTCTGGACTATATTACACCAATTATTTTCTAATTTCATTATCTTTATGTCCACTTACTTTTCCCCTTCTTCATCAACATTCCCTAAATCAATGAAAAATATCCCTGAAGTTTGCTACACAATAGAGTATATGTACTGTCTCCTTTATTTCACTACCACATCTCTATCAAGAGTAGTGCAAACTTACAGACTCTGCTTCTTCACAACCCATGCTATTTTAGTGAAATTATCCTTTTAAGGTCATCAGTAACCCTTTAGTTGTATAATCCAATGGCCTTTCCAGTCTTTGTCCTGCTTGACTACATTTTTGTTGGCTTCCTCTCTCCTTTCGGAGATTCTTGCCTTCCTCGGTTTCCGTAACAGTGCAGTCTCCTCCTACTTTTCTGACTACTTTGATCTCTGCTCCTTTACTACTGCAAATGTTCTTAAAGGTTCTATATTGGACCATTGTCTTTTTCATCCTCTCATGCCTCTTCTACAGGAAATGACAGATCTGGAATGATGGTCCAATTCAACTTTGATCTGAAGCATTAATCATCAATAGATCACAGTTTAACCATCACATGGTGCAATTAGTTATTATCCTGAATCATTATCTGGGAGTTCAAAATTCATCCTAGTCATTTGGGCACTTCATACTAGAGAATATAAGTTCTAGGAAAGCACCAAGCTCTTTCTCTCTAGTACCCTACTCCACTCTCTGTAAGAACAACACTTTTGAGAATGGATGACCTCTTCTTTATGAGTGGTCATGCCAATTTTTAGTCTAGGAGATATGGGTAGCATAGTTTTACACAATTAGAATCATCTCGAACTCCATTCTAGCAACAAAACCCTACTTCTTCCTAAACAATATATTTCACAGAGTCCTAGCTATATGACCTTGACATAATGGAATCAACTCCCCACAGGAACAAACAGAACATAACTCACTATGTATAATTTTGTTGCTTAGTTCAGTCATATCCAACTCTTTGTGACATGAACCATAGCACTCCAGGTCTTTCTATCCTCCACTATCACTTGAAGTCTATTCAAGGTCATGTATATTGTTGCCATGACACTATCTAGACATTTTCATGCTCTGCCATCTTCTTCTCCTTTTGCCTTCAATCTTTTCCAACATCAGGATCTTTTACAATGAGTCCTTTCTTTTCATTATGTGATCAAAGTATTTAAGCTTTAGATTCTGTATTTGACCTTCCAATGAATAGTCTAAATTAACTACGTTAAGTCTTGACTGATTTGATCTCCTTGTTACCCAATGAACTCTCAAAAGTTTTCTCCAGCGCCACAATTAGAAAGTATCAGTTCTGTAGTGCTCAGCATTCCTTATAGTCCAGCTCTCACAGCCATACATTACAACTGGAAAAAGCTTAACTCTGACTACTTGGACCTTTGTTGGTAAGGTGATTTTGCTGCTTTTTAGTATGCTATTCGGATCTGCCATAGTTTTCTTTCCAGGGAACAAGTATCTCTTAATTTCATCGCCATTGTCACTGTCTATAGTGATCTTTGAGTCCAAGAATATAAAATTTGGCACTGATTCTATTTCTTCTCCCTCTATGTGTGTCAGGAAGTGATGGGACCAATTGTTATGATCTTACTTAGTTGTTTTTTTATATTAATCTTTAAGTCAGCTTTTACACTCTTCTCTTTCAACCTCATCAAGAGGCTTCTTAATTTTTCATTTTCTGCCATCAGAGCAGCATCTTCTGCATATTTGGGATTGTTGATACTCTCCCAGCAGTCTTAATTCCAGCTTTCAATTCATTCAGTCTGGCATTAATCTATGATGTGCTCAGCATATAGGTTAAAATAAATAAGGTGACAATTTTGCCTAAATTGACTTATTTATTCAGTGCCATAGTTCTTACCTATTAAAAATTATTTTATAGAACTATATAAAACATAACAAAATTCATCTGGAAAAACAAAAAGTCAAAGGTATTAAGGGAATCATTTAAAAAATGTGAAGGTAGTCTAGCCATATCAGATCTAAAACTGTATCATAAAGTGGTAATTATCAAAATAATCTGATACTGGCTAAGAAATAGAGAGCTGGATCAGTGGAATAGATTTGGTATACATTACATTATAGTAAATGACCATAGTAATCTAGTATATGATAATCCCAATAAGCCAAGATTTCGGAATAAAACCTCATTATTTGACAAAAACTGTTGGGAAAATTGGTGGGAAAAAAATGTGGCAGAAACCAAGTATAGAACAGCATCTCACACCATATACCAAAATAAGGTCAAAATAGTGACATGACTTGCACATAAAAAGTGATATCATAAGCAAATTAAGAGAGCATGGAATAGTTTATCTGTCAGCTCTATGGATAAGGGAAAAATTTAGGATCAAGGAAAATATAGAGAGCATTATAAAATATAAAATAGATAGCTTCAATTATATAAAATTGAAAGGTTTTGTACAAACAAAATCAATGCAACAAAAATTATGAGGAAAGCAAAAAACTGGAAAAATGTTGCAACAAGTATCTTTGATAAAGGTCTCATTTTTCAAGTATATAGAGAACTGAGTCAAATCTATAAAAATATGTCATTCCTCAATTAATAAATTATCAAAAAATATGAACAAGCAGTTTTCAAACAAAGAAATCAAAATTGTCTATAGCTGTATGAAAAAATGCTCTAAATCACTATTGATTAGAGAAAAGCAAATTAAAACATCTTTGAGCTATTGCCTCATACCTATCAGATTATCTAATATGACAAAAAATAAAAATTATGGTCGTTGGAGGTTATGTGGGAAAACTGGGACATCAATGCATTGTTGGTGAAGCTGTGAATTGATCCAACCATTCTAGAGAGGAATTTGGAACTATGCCCACAGGACTACAAAGCTGTGCATACTCTTTGATCCAGCAATACCACTGCTAGGTCTATATCTCAAAGACATCGAAAAGGAAGGGATGGAGAATAAGTACAAAAATATTTATAGCAATTCTTTTTGTGATGGCTAAGAATTGGAAATCAACAGGATACCCATCAATTGGGGAATGGTTAAACATACTGTAATATATGATTGTGATGGAATATTATTGTGTGATCAATGACAAACAGGATGATTAAAAAAAATCTGGAAAGATTTACATGAATTGATGCAAAGTGAAGTGAACAGAACCAGAAGAACATTGTACATAGTAACCACAATATGGTAATATGGTATGAGGAAGAACTGTGAATGGTTTGGCTCTTCTCAACAATGCAATGATACAGGACAATCCCAAAAGACTAATGATAAAGCATGTTATCCACTTCCAGAGAAAGAACTGATTTTTTTTAATATAGACTGAAGCAAGGCACTTTTTTCACTTTCTTTCATTCTTTTGTTTTTATTTTAATCTTCTTATATAAAATATACAAAACATAATACGAAATGTTTTACATGATTGCATATGTATAGCCTATATGTGATTGCTTACTATCTTAGGTAGTGAGGATGAGAGTAAAAGATAGAATTTGGAACACAAAACAAAAAAAATGTTTAAAATTGTTTTAACGTAATTAGGGAAAAGATAAAGTATATTTTTTTAGCTCTATTATTTAAATCTCTTTATAACTTGGGCCATTTTTCATCTTTCCAATCATCTCATACAAAACTTCTCCACATACTCTATGATTCACCTCCAATGGTATACTTGCTATTTGTCACACACAACTCTCCTCCCATCTCTGAGGCTTTGTATTGGTGTACCACATGCCTACTAGTGTTCTTCCACCTTACCTCCAATCCCTAGCTTCCCTAGCTTGTTTCAAGATTCATCTCAAATACCACCATCTACAGGAGACCTTTCCCAGAGTACCCCTCCTGACAATCCCCTCCCTCTTATCACTTTCTTCTTCCCCCAATTCTTTTCCTCTCAGATTCCCTTACATTTCCATCTAAATATATATGTGTATATATCTATGTGTCCGTGTATATACACAGGGGCATAAAATACACACAAATATATAGGTGTAGATACATTATATGCATTGCTATTTGTATGTTATCCCTCTACTCCGTATTAAAATGTGGACTTTTTGAGGGTAGGGGCTATTTTTGAATTCTTTGTATTCCCAACATTTAGCATAGTACCCAGCAGTACCCAATAAGTAGCACTTCTAAATTCATATTGACTGATTCACTTTCCTGTTTCTGTAAACAATACCACCAGCTTCAGAATCATCAAAATTCAAAACTCAGTGTCATCTTTGGCTACTCCTTTTCCTTTGTTGTCATATCTAATCAGTTACCAAGTCCTACTGATTCAATCAGTCAACAAGCTTTTATTAAGTGTTTATTGGGTTTCAGACCCTGTAATAAGCACTGGAAAAAAAAAGAGACAAAAACATGGTCCATGCCCTCAAAAAAGCACACATTCTAATTAGGGAGGCAGCATGCAAAAAATTATGTATCTACAAGATAAATATAGGTCAAACAGAAGGTAATCTTAGAGGGATGCATGGGAGAGGGGGAAGGAAAGAAGTGAAGGACCAGGAACAACCTAATGTACAAGGTGGCATTTGTTAGAGGTGAGGAGAGAGAGTCCTCTGGGCTTGGGGGACAGTCAGTGCAAAGGAACAACATCAGGGGATGAAGTATTGTATATGATGAACAGCAAGAAGGCAATGTAGCTGTATCATAAAGTGTGTGGAAGGGATTATTACAGTGTAAGAAGACTGGAAAGGTCATGTTGTGAAGGCTTTTAAATGCTATTTAGAGCATTGATCCTAGAGGTAATAGGAAGTCAATGGAATTTATTTACATACTCAGATCTGAATGGCAGGAAAATCATTTTGGCAAGTGAATGAAGATGGACTGGAGAGAAATTGAGGCATACAGATCAACTGGAAGGTTATTGCAATGATCCAGACAAGAAGTAAGAAAGGCCTGTTCAACAATATTACCTTTGTTTGAGTGGAGAAAAGGAAACATATATAGTCAATCCTCAACTTTCATTGGGGCAAGTTTCTTAGAAAATGGTATGAAAGTCAAAAATACTAATGGTGATATGCTGAATCTACAGGAAATAGGTTCCCACAACCACCAAAAACTGTAATCTCTCACTAGAGATTACTAAAAATATTTTTCTGTATATAATTATTCATATGAAGCATTAATTCTGATAATATGTACTTTTCCTAACACAGTAACCATGAAATAATCCCTAAAATGCAGTACACAAAACAATATTGCTAACATGCAAAACCTTTTTCCTCACCAGTAATTCCCTAGAATTCTGTGACATTTTATGCTAACATCTCAATAAAAAAAATATTGATTTCAGACAGTGTTAACTTTTTATAATGCATGAACTCTGCAGGACCATAAACACAATAGAACAAGTAAAATTCTAAAATCTAAAACTTTTTAAACCTGAATTTTGCCTTGCACTGTGTCAGATGGTGGGAGAGAGGGGAGAGAGGAGAATGGGGGGATTGTGCTATATACTATATTGCTGTAACCTTTCTACTTTGGCTGCCTTCTGAAAACTAAGGGAGAGGGTTGCTAGGATTTTAGTCACTGCTGTTGGAAGATGTCAAGACTAGTAAGGTCTTGAGGTCACCTCCGACCCTCCGTCCTTCGTGGCTGGTAGATAGTGTTGGACACTGTGAAAGACGCACTAGCTTGAAATGATACATCAGCAATGTCTGCCTCATGTGCTATTTAAAATCCTTAAGGATCTTGGAGTATGGGAGCATAGAAGAGACAAGTTGACATTTAACCTTGAGGCTGCAATCAGTAATAGGATCAGCAAACAATGGAAATATGCAATGAATGCATGGAAAACTCTTTAATTGTACAGTGAACAAAACCAGTGAAGCACCTAGGATGCCAAACATTCCACAAACTTGTATAAATGTTGCTTCTCTTTTTTTTTCTATACTGCACACAGCCATGAAAGTGACAACTTGAAAATGAAAATGAGGTTACTAATAAAATCATACACTAATGCTTGAACTCAGGCAAGTTTAATACATGAATGCTGAGAATGGACTATAAGCAACATTGTGATGGTAGAACAAGACCTGACAACAGATTGGTTATGTTAGATGAGTACAAATGAGGAATCAAGGATGACAACAAAGTTGTGAACCTGATTAACTGGAAGAATAGTGGTATTCTAAACCAGAATATGAAAATTAGAAAGAGGAAAGGGTATGCAATAAAGGCAATGCATTCTTATTTAAACATACTTAATTCGAGTTCCCTATAGCCCTTTCAGTGTTCTGAGATATTCAAAAGTTATTTGGTGATGAGTGACTGGAATTCAGGAGAAAGATTAGGGACTGATATATGGATCTAGTAATCATTTTCGTACAGAGCTAGTTGAACTCAAGAAAGATGATAAGGTTTCCAAGCAAGATAATATAAAGGGGAAATGTAAGATGGCCCAAGACAGAGCATTAGGTAATACTCAGGGTTAGGGGATGTGACTTGGATAAAAGGTGGACAGAGAAATGGTCAGACAGGTAGGATGAGAACCAAGAGAACAATGTCATGAAAACTTAGAAGAGAAAAATTAATGTTCTGAATTTGATGCCTCATCGAGGAGGAGAGGATGGTTGATAATGTCATAGGTCCTAGAGGGTTCAAAAAAGATGAGAAATGGCTTGAGAAAAAAATCTTTAGATTTAATTAAGAGATTAATTAATTAAGAGATCACTGATAAGTTTGCAGAGCACTTTCAGTTGAATGAAGAATTCAGAAACCTGACTGCAATTATTTAATAATTTGTATTTGTATAATGTTTGAAAGTTTACAAAGTACATCTTATGACTCTATGAGGTAGTTAATAGGCATAAATACACTCATTTTAAAGATAAGGAAACTTCGGCATAGGATGTTAAAGTAATTTGTCTAGGGTTAACAGATACAAAGCATTAGCATTGGTTGTCAAACCCATGTCTTGTGACTCCACCCATTTTTTCACTATACAACCATACTCTGCCTTAAAATAATTTCTCACCTCACTTTCTTCAGTTCCATTTCTATTGCGCTCCTGGGTTGATGGGATTGGAATAGGGCACACAGAAGCATAGAAGATAGAAGGAAGGGAAAGTAACATGGGATAAATATCTGATTCAATCTGATATATGGTACTATGAAAACAGTGTCTGGAGTGCTGAAGCTCTGAGCTGACCTCTAGCTAAGGAAGTTAAGGACAACCAAAAAGTTTGCTTGGTTTTTTAAGGTACAATGACAGATAGGGGAAGATAAAAAGTAACAGGTCCATTCTTTGAACAAAAGTGATGCTAACTGGCAACTGGGGAAAAGTAAACTGCTTAAATCTTCCTTTTCCTCTGTTTTCCCTATGAAAGAAAATAACTCATATCCTAGCAATGACAGAACAAAAATAACTGACATGAAGTTGATAACCAAAGATGAACATGAAGATAGTAAGGCATTGATGACTTGATCTAGATGAGCTACATCCTTGCCTACTGAAAGAACATCATTCTTTCTACCAGACATGATTACTGTCAGTAGTATGTGAACAATCTTAAAGAGATATCAAAGGAAGAAAGCAAATGTCCCAATTTTCAAAAACGGGAAGTGAACAGTCTGCCAACTCTATACTTTGAGTCCTGAGCAAAGCCTAGAACTCATCATGTCATCATGAAATAAATAGTAACATCCAGCAAAGGAAAGAGTGATTACAAAAGTTAGTATATCTTATTTTAGAATAGGACAGGAAAAAAACATGGGTGGATCTGAATAAAACGATGACAAACAAAATTAGCAGAACCAAGAAAATATTGTATACAGTAACAGCAATATTGTTTTAAAAACAACTTTGAGCACATAGGTCATTTTGACTATTGCAAATACCCCAAATTAACTACAAAGGACATATGAAGGAAGACACTATCGGCATCCAGAGAATGAACTGATAAATATAAGCATGTATAGAATGATATTACACATTTGTAATGGTAGCCATCTCTAACGCAAGGGGAAGAGAGGAGGAAGTACATGATAATTTTATTATGTATTTAAAGGGAATAGGAAGTTGTACATAATGTGCTGTTTTATGTGCAAACATCTTTTTATTATACTGTGTTATGGAAATGTTTGTTTTATCCCATAAGCTAAAAATAAAATTTTTTTTTAAAAAAGAACAGCTTAGCCTTATTTCCTTTTGTTATAGCACAGGTAGGCACTTAATAAATGGTTACTGATTATTGTAAATTGAAGAAATACCATAGACATAATTTATCAAGATTTTAGCATAATATTTGATCAATAATCTCATGTTATTCTTATGGAAAGATGAAGAAGTAGACTAGAAGGTGATATAATTGGATGGCTTCAGAACTGATTGCATGGCTAGACTTGTCAGTTTGTCAGAGTCATCAGCTGAGTGCCTCAGAGATCTGTGCTTGGTCTAAGCAGTTAAATATTTTTTACTAGTGACTTGATTGAAGTCACATAAGGTAGGCTCATAAGATTCTTAGATGATGCAAAGTCAAGGATATCCAACACATTAGAAAACAGAGTAATTTTTAAAATATTGATAATGCAGATCACTGTGTTGAATTGCATGCAATAAAATGTAATTGGCACAAAGGCTGAGTAGTGCTCAAAAATTAACTTCATTATTATAACATGAAAAGGCTTGGTTAGACAGTAATTTAAGGATTTGGGGGTTATTGGATTTTTTTTTTTACTATCTGGGGATTTTAGCAGGTTTTAAGTCAATATGACTTAGTATGTGTTGTGGCAGTGAAAATAACCAATGGGACATTAGAGTGATTTAAGAGATATGTAGCTTCCAGATATAGTAATCCCTCTAGGCTCACTTTTTGAATTCCCATTGGACTAGCAAGTTCAGTCTCTAGAGGGCAGCTGACTATTCTCCATCAAGGTTTTAATATGAAGTAACCCTGAGGGATTGTGGCTTCTAATCCTTTCACTCATGAATACATCCAGAATACTTCCCAAAGTAATTAGCCAATAAATATCAATTTGATTTTACAAAGAGATATTTCCCAAGAAGGTATAGCAAAGACAGAAGTACAAAAAAAAATCTCCTCAAACTAGTGTGTATATTGTCCCCTGGGGAGAGTGGTTACTCAATTTTTGTTGTTCAGCCTGTGTTCTTGAAGAGGACCCAAGACATCAGGAGGGCGATATCTTGACTTGAAGGGAACTGGATTTAAGTGAGGCAGGGCTGTGCAAAGTCATCAACCTTACTCTCTCCTCCAGAGTCATTCAGTGTCCAGTGAAAAGACATAGGCCAGGATGACTGGTGATGGCCCCAGATGCAATGAAAGACCTTGAGCTTTTTAAGCTAAGGTTTTTCCCAGGTCTCAGTTCGAATGGACTAAAGCTTGAAGTTCAAAGGTACACTAGTACCTGTGAAGTGAGCATATGTAGCTAAAGAATATCTACTGTCATGAAGGGTCTTTTTGTTGCTTTCACAGCATCTCCACCAAGTTTATTTGCAGTCATGGCATAACCAATAGAAAAGTACCTCCCTTACTCACCTGGGCTGTCTCCTTGGTATATAGGGAAAAGGAAGCTGTTCAGCTGCTCTATGGACTTCTCACCACACTTGCCTCCTATAGCTACCAGTGGTATTCCCTGATTCCAGTTGCTGGACTTCCTATGGCTAATCTGATCTACTGAAGCTCACAAAAATATAACCTAGGAAATGTTGTCTCTGAATAACCTGACACCTATTATCAGGAAAGAATAACTATGAAAGGCAAAAGAGAGAGGGTCATTTTGTAGTCCTAAGCTACCTGGCAGCCAATTGAGGAATTTAGGCAATTGTGTTCACTATCCTTCTCTGACATCTGGAGGCTCATGGTTCTTCCTCTTCTCTCAAAAGTTTCAAGATGAAGAGAGCAGATCATCCACTCAAACCTATTGTGTGCTTGGTCAGTTCTGACTTGTCAGCCAATTAAGAGATTTCTTTACAAAAAAAAATGCCTACAAGAAATAGTCAGAGTATATCTGCACATTCTTTGAAGTAAGATAACATGCCTCTCTTCTATGCATGCCCAGGAGCAGTTCACCAAAGTTCTACAAGTTGGACTGGCATCAGAAAGAGAATATTGTGCACTATCACTTATTAACTCTTCCTTAGACTACTGCAATGACTTCTTAATTGGTTTCTTATCTTTTAGTTCCTTCTCTATTCTAATCCATCAAATATGCACCAAAAATTCACCAAAATCGGATTAGACTTCCAAAAACACAAGTTTAGCCATGTCACTCCCCTGCTCAGAAACCTTCACTGACTCCCAAGAGTAAACCAAATAAAGCCACAAATCCTGACTTGGTTTGACAATGAAGGCCAGTGTGGCCACAGCCTTACCTATCTTCTGGCCTTATCTATCACCTCTCCTCTTCACATAATCTCTTCTGTAGACATACTGAACTACTTGCCATTCCATGTTCTGTTCTGTCACATTTTGCACTATTGCTCATTCTATTTCCTACACCTGGAATTGTCTACCACATCATATCCATTTGCTGAAATCTTGTTCATCCTTGCAGAACAATATCAAATGGCACCTACTCTATGAAATCTTCCCTGATCCCTCATCTGGAAAGTCTCTTCCTATCCTAATTTCCCATTATACCTTATGACTCTCCGAAGAGCTATATCATACTTATCATTTGCATATGTACAAATATGGTTCTTTCAGACTTTGGCAAGTTTATAGGTTGTAAGGGGCAAAGACCAATACAATGTGAAGCTTGAAGCAGCTGATACTCAAAACTAGACATTACTAAAGATAATAGATTTGTCCTCCAGGACAGAGACTGCCTGAGCAGCTTCTTTTCTAGTTGGTAATTTGCATCAAGACCAAGATGTGAAACTCAAGAGTTAAGATCATAAGGAACCAAAACAAAAAGAAAGAAAAATGAAAGAACAAAGGGAAGAAAAGAAAGAAAGAAGAAAGGAAAGAAGGAAAGGATGGAGGGAGGGAGGGAAGAAACCCTGAACCCTAAAGTTGTTTATTGATTATATAAACTATTGGTCAAATGGTCATAGCCTCCAGAGATGAAAATTTTGGAAACGTACTGGATGGTCACACTAATTTAAAATGTGATCCTTCATGGAGGGAGACCCAGTCCTGAAACAATAAGGGAGGATCTTCTTTGACAGAAGAAAAGTTCAACCTTTCTGTACTTCAATTTGATGAAGCAGAACTAGAAAGGTTTCTGCCAATCCTACACTAAGGGTCTTTTCCCTTTCTGAAAAGAAAACAACACAATACTACACAAGTTGACGGCTTCCAACTGGTCTTGAAGTAGAAAGTGGTAGAGGTTATTGTCACCACTGAGTAGTCATCCCAGCTGAGTAGAACAGCTCAACCTAGCAGGAGAACAGCCTAACTGAGGGAGTACAGCAGACTGACCAATCCAGGTTAGACACTATACTCTGTGAGGAGGTAGCCCACCACAGGAATGGACACCATGCCCAGAGTGAACTTTTAAGGACTATTTGAAGAGGAAAAGAACAGCACTGAAGTCCTACAGTTCTGGAGAGATGGGTCTTGTGGATCACGAGTTGCCTTGGCCATGTGTTCTCCTCATTATCACTATGCTTTAAATTAGTGCTCTAACTAAATTCAGTGTACACGTAAAAGACCATGCCCCAGACTAATGGGCAGAATATTTTGTAGCTATTAGTCTTATGCCATTTTTATTCTTATGCCATTTTTGTTAAAATTTAATTGAAGAAAATATATGTTTTTTAAAAAATTAAAGAGCTAATTGAACTTACTGATTGGATGTTAATGGAAACATACTGGTGGGGGCTCAGGAGCTGCAATGCTAACAGCATAGCCATAAATAAAAATTACCCTTAGAATTCAAGGTAGCAGCTGCCACTCTGAGAGGCTCTAATCTTTGCACCCTTGATTGAGTTGGGTGTGGGGTGGGGAGTGCAGAAATAAGAGTAGGCCCAAAGGAAGACTATATGTACATGCCCAGATTATATATTACAAATTTCTTGTGGGTAAGTTTTATATTTTATCCATTTTTGTATTATCAAAAAGCACATAGCATAAAAGTAGGCATTTAATAAATGTTAAAATATGAATTAATCAATTAATTAAAATGACACCAAAGGAGAGAAGTAAGAGATGGGCAGAATATGATAAGGTAGATAGGAACAGATCAGAGAGAGCAAAAGTTGAAGAAATCCAAGATAGAAGTGGTGTAAGAGTGAGTAAGTTTGAATGAAATTAAGAGAGAAAGGAAAGAAGAAATTTGAGAAGGAAGGTAATTAGTTGTAAGGCAGTCTCATAATCAATCCCCTAGTTTTACCTATAGATACCTCCTTGGAATTCTATTAAAGCAAATCCTAAAATAATGCCTACCTACTGTGTTGTGTACATAATCAAACTTTTTAAAAAGTTAATTTCTAAATAAGAAGTAGGATTGTGCTATATCTATCCTATCTTTAGCCTGTCTATACATAGTTGTTTGCATGATGTCTCTCTCATTAAACTGTGAGCTCCTTGAAGGCAGGGATTTGTCTTTTGCCTTTCTTTGTTTCCCCAGTGCTTAGCATAGTGTCTGACACACATAGTAGGTGTTTAACAAAAGTTTGCTGACCGTCTATATCAGAGTACTTCTATAGTTGCATTCTTAAATAATATTTTGGAAGAAATTAAACAATTCATCATATCATCATTTTCATATATTTTTTACAATCAAAAAACAACCTATTGTTTCAGGTATAATAGGCACAGATAAAATGGAGTAGTAACTAGTAAACTATATTTTAAAAAATACATGAGAATTATGAAACCTTTCCTAAAGAAAATATTGGTGGTAGCTCAGGTTCACTCAAGAGCTCTAAAATATTACATACAACTCTTCCCAGTTAGCACTTCCAGTATTTTTCTTAAATGCCAACAATAGCATATTTAATGATAAATCGTATCCTGGGAATATATTCATTTAAAATTTTGACAATTTAGAACAAATCTATCCACATCATCCAAAGTGACTCAGTGACGCAAGTGCAATGATTTAATTGGTTTCTTCATCCCACCATTGTTCCTTCATCGTAAATACACCTGCCAAAATGTACACTGAGTCTTCATTTGCTCAGCTCATTGTCATCCAAAGTCTAAAAAAAAAGTATCCTTACAAATAGCGTTTGGCCCTGGTCACCAAACATGTATCTCACCTGCTAAGACTGACTGCCAAGAGACTTTGGCTAATCCAAAAATGGTTCAACTGGCAAGACCTGTGGACACAAAAGAGGCTGGAAACCAGACACAGTTGGTAGGGTAAGTGACAAAGGATGTGCTTGTTAGCCCTGATTAAGACCCTCCTTCTTACTTTCTGTATTCTGTGGTCATGTCAAGACCAAACCCAGATGTTTTGGGTGGTTTCTTAAACACAAATTGGAGATTTTCTCTGATAAAATGATTATTTAATGCCCTCAAGAGAAGTCATAGTTAAAAAATGACTATTAGAGATGTACTCTATGTTACTTCCCTTGGAGTTAAACAGCATCCAATCAAATCAAAAAGTTTTATTCTTAATAAGAATACTAACAGCAACAATAATATACCATGTTTAGAGTAACTACAGTTAAATTAACAGAAGACAGAATCTCCCACAAGGTAAAATACTTTATGAATTAACTCTGGAAAACCATAATGCTTAGAGTGCGCCATCAGTGCTCCCAGTCGCCAGTCTTAAATGACGTGAAAAATTTGGAAAACCTGTATAGACATATTGGGATATCTCCCTGCAGCAGTGAATCTGCCCAAATATCCCTCATACCCTCTGTCCTGAAAGAAGCAGTAAAGGTTGATTCTGCTGAGGCGCATGAAGAAAGGGGGTAAGCAGAAGATGAATTGTAAAGGTCAAAAATGGGCTGCCTTTTGATTACCCAGTTCCAGGGTAGGGAGCCCCATTGCTGCAGTATTTTTTCCAGAACACTCTTGCTCCTCCTCTATCCTGCAATAAAAAACAGGCACCGTTTCTGTCCAACTATGTAAAAGTAAAGAGTAGAGCTGTGGGAGGAATCAGACAGAAGTATAGTCATGAGCAGCGATGCTAGGTCTGAAGTAAAAAGGGCTGCAATCCAGGCAGGGCCATCCCTGTCCCTCCAGATGTCATCCAGGGCAACAACCAGGAGAGCAAACTCAATATCCCCAATGTGATGAAGCTGAGGCAGCCTCATAGCTCTCTTGGGCATCTTCTTATCAGCAAAATGGAAGAGTTTCGAAAACGAATTTCAGGAGAATTTTTTTTAAAGGCTGAAACAGTAGTTAAGTGGCAGAGTAAATAAAGTACTCATCCTAAAGTTAGAAAGAACTGAGTTCAAATTTAACCTCAGAGCTTACTAGTTATATGACCTTGGGCAAATCACTGAACCTGCTCTAGCCCAGTTTCCCCATTTATTAAATGGGAATAACAATAGCGCCCAGCTCCTAGGGTTATAGTGAGGATAAAAAGAGAAAACCTATGTAAAGCACTTTGCAAACCTTAAAGCTATTCCTATTGCCATTACCAGGATCATCATTACTATCATTTCTTTAATTATACATAAGGTAAAGTGAATCAATTGGGTTTAATGAAAGAGAATCCTAAGAACTATCAAGAAGAAACTCCAGAATTGTTCAAAAGTGAAATAAAATCCATAAAAGAAAAAAATTTGGAATAAATATAGTTCAAAAAGAGCACTCAAAGCAAAAAACAGTTTAAAAATAAGTTAAAAACTAAATCAATGATAATTTCTCTAAATGAATGAGAAATTAACAAATTTGAAACACAAAACTAATGGAGTTGAAAATTTGACAAAAGAGGCAAAGAGAAACAAACTTTAAAAATGCACACACTCTCACACACACACACATACACACCCCAATTCTCTAGAAGCCAAAGTGACTGAAAATAAAATGAGAAAAGCACAAAGGTAGTTTGAGGAAAGATAAACTACATGACAAATTAAAAAAATAAACCTGAATATCATATTGCAAGAAATGATACGAGATAATCATCAAGAACTTGAGAATACAGAAAACAAACCATCAGATTTAGAGAATTCCCTCATCTCCACCAGAAAGAAACCCACATTTCAAATTACAACACAAATGGTACTTCTATTTAACCATTTCAAAGATAAACAACATATTTTGCAAGTGTCTAAAGGGGGAAAGACTTCACATGTGAAGGGAAGGAAATTCAAGTTTAAAAATATTTTACAGTCACAAGAAATTATGAAAAGGATAATAACAGTATAGTCTGAAAAGGAAAAATTAATTCAAGTTGTAAAGTAAACTGGAATACCCTGCAAATGTGAGCAAATTATCTATTTTTAAAGGTGGGTATTCAATAAAAGAAAAGGCATTCCATTTGGGGTTTGGGGTAGGGGTGGAAGGGAACATCTATGAACAGAATATCAAACTTGCAAATACTGTAAACAAAAGAAAACATAAAGATAAGTAAAATATGAATACAAAACTAAAAATATAAAAAATAAAAAAAATAAAATCAAGGAATAGATAAATGATGACATGAACTATCTTATGTTTAGAAGTTATTGTTTTAAGAAACTACATTGTACAAATAAATGAGTGAAATATAGTTAGACTTTTTTTGCTGTGAGAACATTTAGAGGGTTTTTTAATGAATGGAGTTCTAAATCAGGGGAAAATGGCAAATGACTGCCAAAAAAGCGAACATAATTTTAGTCTGCATTAAGAGAAGTATGGTGTACAGAATCAGTACTATATATTCCTTCATCTCAGCTATCCATAAAAATGTTAAACAGCACAGGGTCAAGAAAAAATCCTTGGCATACTCCAATAGACACATCTCTCCAAACTGACATCAAGCTATTAATAATTACTTTTGGGGTTCATTTAATGTGTCCACTTAATTATTTTACCATCTAACTTGATTCTCTGAATCTCATTTATAAGGACAAAATGCTTTATTAAAACCTCTGTAAATTATATTTACAGCATCCCTTATTCTACTCATTTTCGTGACCTTGCCAAATGAGGAAATAAGGTTAGTCTGGTATGACTGGTTCTTGATGCAACCATTCTTTTAATAGTATGTAGTATCCTGTACTTACTTCCAGGCTCTTTAAAAGCTACTTGAGTTTACTACTTCTTCTAATTACGACTCAGCCCCCTCCCATTTTTTCCCTTGGTCTCCTCCCCATAACCAATCAACATTTATTACATGATATACAGAGTAGTGATTAAAAACAACAATTTAATTAAATTGAAATTCAGGGTAAATTATACACACACACACACACTACATTAAACAACAACCATTCTCAATGCAATTAACCCAAACTGCTGTCTCCCATGTTGCTGGGAAAGGATATTTGAAAGTCTATTCCAGCCCCCAGGCCCTGCCTATTTATTGGTAGCTTTGATGTAGGAAAGTAGGAGATAGTGGGTTAACATCTGCTTACAGACCATGAAAGGTGTTCCATTTCATTGGCTGGGTCATGACTGTCATTCCCCATTGGGCCAATGAGTGCTCCTTTCCCAGAAAGAAGGAGGGCAAAATCTTTCAGGGGTCCCAGGGTGAGTACAAAGTCCAGCTTTAGTAGGAATAAGGAAACTTCTGCCACAGTGCAGTCACACTGATGCCCAGAATTCTAACATTAAGATGAGATGAAGAGAAGGCCTCATTATCTGCAAAACAGAAGAATAGGATACAAAGAAAAAGTGCTTACATTCTAATCAGGGAGATGTCTGTGTAAATACAAAAGAAACAATACAGAATTATTTTTTTAATGACAAAGTAGTTAGGAAAGGAGGGCACAAACATTTAGTGAAATCAGAAGAGATAGATGTTGCCTAAGCTTTGGCCTGATGGAAGATGAAAATTGAGAAAAGAGTACATTCCAGGCATGGGAAACTGCCATTGCAAGGAGACCAGAGAAGAGAGTGTCATAAGTGAGAAACAGAGAGGAGGCCTAGTTGACTGGACTACATAGAAAGTAGGATGAAAAGTAATGCATGATAAGGCTGGGAAAGATAGTTTGGAGCCAATTTATGCAAGACTTTAAGTCTTTCCCCCAGTGCCTAGCACAAACCTCATACAGAGATACTTAATAAATATTTATCTGACAAATTCATGCCAGGTAGACAGATATCTGCCTCAGGCTTCTTTTTTATTCCTATTAGACCAAGCCTATTGATCCATGCTATTCCATCATGGAACTAAGTATAGCCATGCTAATGATCTTTCATTGTACTTATTTTACAAATGTTCAATGCAAAGTTGAATGAAATCTGCTGAAAATCCTTTTTCCTACATGGGTTACATGTTTTGGAAGGGGGAATAAAGCCCTCATTGTTGCAAGGATCATGAAAAGAAGAAAAGAAAAATAACTTCACAGACCAGAAGTTACTTTTCCTACCATATTTAATGGATCTATATTTCAATTTGGCTCTATCTTCCCAAATACGTTTTTATGGTCTGTGCTGTTATGCGTGAAAGATGCTATAACTTCAGACAAGGAAATACATATCTTACTATGTTTTATTTTGCATAATTGACCCAGCTACAATAGCATTGTTTCAGAAATAAAGACAAATGATTTAACTTTTTAATTAAGCTTTAAAACCCTTTAATTAAATGCCTAAATTGCAAAGAACCATTTCTGTCTAAATTGTCTTTAGATTGCTGTCTGTGTATTCTGCTGTTGCATGGTGACTGCCAGGGAAAGTAACAAAGAGCTATAAATCACATTCATACTTTGTAATTGGTACCATTAACACTTCTTTCATTATCAATCCAGTAAGAAAAGAGATGTACAGTGCTTCAGGTAAAACATAAATAGGCTTCTGCTGGCTTCTAGTACCTACCACATGGTCTGTCAGTGCCATACTGCTGCCTGTCTACATCTCTGAACCAGGAGAGAAAGTTGTATTGTCTTTCTTTCGCATTTTGTGAATCCCAAGAATTAGAGAATCTCAGAGTTGGAAGAGTCCTCATTCCACCCAACTTAAGGTTATTAACTTTTTATGTGTAATGAACTCCTTTGTCAATCTGTTGAAATCTATAGTACTCTTCTCATAATAATGCTTCTAAAATACATAAAATTGGGAGGAGCCAAGATGGTGGAGTAGAAAGATTCACATAGCTAGCTCCGAATCCACAGTCCATGGATTTCCTGTAAAAAGAACTCCCAACAAATTCTAGAGCAGTGGAAGCCATGCAGCAACAGAGTGAAGGAGATTCCCGTTCCAGAGAGCCTTGAAAAACTGATCCCAAAGGTCCGTCGCACACCGGACAGGAGCGGAGCCCGACCCTGCCCTGGCCATGCGGCCCCAAGAGGAGCAGATACGAGCAGGCTTCAGGGACAGAATCTCGGGTGGCCACGAAGTTCCCTCCACCCACAGGCGCTACAGGTCAGTGAGAGAGACTTCTGGGCTGGCTGAGAGGGGAGCAGGGTGTCTCCATAACTCAGGGCCCCTTGGGAGGCAGCGGCATAGGCAGCAGATGGCCAGAGGCTCCTGGACACAGGCAGGACCTCAGATCCATTACTGAAGGTCTCTGCATAAACCCACTGAGGGAACTGAGCCTGGGAGGTGGCCCTGCCCCAACCTGAGCACCAGAACTTAAGCGCCCATTGAATAGCAGCCAGGCCCACTGCTGAAAGCCCTGAAACTGGGGAGCAGCATTTGAATCTCAGACCCCAAGCTCTAGCTGGGTGGATCTAGGTGGGGGTGGAGAGGAATCTCAAAAGTCAAGTAACTGGCTGCGAAAATGCCCAGAAAAGGGAAAAAAAATAAGACCATAGAAGGTTACATTTTGGGGACCAGATGTTTCCTCCTTTCCTTTCTGATGAGGAAAAACAATGCTTACCATCAGGGAAAGACATAGGAGTCAAGGCCTCTGTATCCCAAACATCTGAAATAGATATCCAATGGACTCAGGCCATGGAAGAGCTCAAAAAGCATTTTGAAAATCAAGTTAGACAGGTGGAGGAAAAACTGAGAAGAGAAATGAGAGAAATGCAAGAAAAGCATGAAAAACGGGTCAATACCTTGATAAAGGAGACCCAAAAAAATGCTGAAGAAAATAACACCTTGAAAAATAGGCTAACTCAATTGGCAAAGAGGTTCAAAAAGGCAATGA
>CM053771.1:127469131-127486779 GCA_028658325.1 Potorous gilbertii | reverse complement strand
GATGGAGGGAAATATAGTTAGTCTTATACAACATGACTTTTATTGAAGTCATTTGCAAAACTACACAGATATGGCCTACATTGAAATGCCTGCCTTCCCAAAGGGAATGGGTGGGGAGGGAGGGATGGGGAGAAGTTGGAACTCAAAATTTTAGGAACAACGGTTGAGTATTGTTCTTGCTACTAGGAAATAAGAAATACAGGTAATGGGGAATAGAAACTTATCTGGCCCTACAGGACAAAAGAGAAGATGGGGACAAGAGAAGGGAGGGCTGATAGAAGAGAGGGCAGATTGATGATAGGGGAAATTAGAATGCTCGGTGTATTGGGGAGGGGGGAGGGGACAAATGGCGAGAAAATTTGGAACCCAAAATTTTGTGAAAATGAATGTAAAATGTTAAATAAATTTGTATTAAAAAAAAAGAATTCTTAGAAGTTAAATACCTAACCATTGGATTCCTTGAGACCAAAGATGAAATATGTTTCCCACTTCTTGAGAGGGATGATAGACTAAAGGTTTCAAGAACAAATGCATTTTCAGATGTGACCAATGTGTCATTTTGTTTTACTTAATTATGCTAACTTATTACAAGGAAAATTTTTTCCCTCTTGAGGGTCAAGGAAAGAGTTGCATTACTGGAGGGAAATGTTGAAGATAATGATAACACAAAAGAAAGAAAATATCTGAGAAATATCTGCAGAAAATTAAGAGATCAGCAGGTTTAAAGGGCAAATTACAAATGAAACAATTTTAGAACTTAATACACTGAGTTGAATATGTACATAAAAATTCGCTATATGTGATAAGATACAAAATCATTTTCCAGTTCATTGTATAATGAAATATTAATATTTTTTGTGTTTATCAAGTTTAAAATAGCAAATAAGGAAATGCATGAGTAACTCAATAAACGAGTAGATAAAAAAAATAAAATAAAATACATAAAATTAATAGAATGACAAGGGAAATTAACTGTCATGAAATATAGTTACCAAAATGTTTTAAAAACATGACAAGGGAATGACAAGGGAAATTAACTGTCATGAAATATAGTTACCAAAATGTTTTAAAAACAAATTCATAGAACCCAATCAAGGAATCTTCTTGTCCAAAGAATACAAAAAGTCATCAAAACAATAGTATGAGGCTATCAGACTCTGATTAATGATAATGGCCAATCTCATGTCAAAGAACTGATGATGAAATCCATCTTCTTCCTCTCAGTAGAGATGCGGAATACTACACATATGGAATACCATATATAATGTCAGGTTAGTCACTGGGTCTTTTGACTTTGCTTAAATGTTTTTCCTTTGCTATAAGAGAAGCTTCAATGTGAGAGAGGTTTAAGAGGAAATTATTGCATTACATAAACAAAATGCATCAAGAAAATTTTTTTAATCATCTATATAAGGCCAAATAAAGGAAATATGGCTAGATAATAGTTCACATGGGAAAAGATCTGGGAGCTTTAGGGATCTTGAAGTTCAATGAGTCAGCAGTGTTGAAATACCAATAACAGATTAATATAAGCATAGTACCCATCATGAGGAAGCTTAGATTCTGCTCTATTTAATCAGCATCAGGAATATTGGACCTTACGTTTTATAAAAGTATTTGACAGGCTATGGCACATGCAGAAGGCATAGTGAAGTGGATATCATGCCGTATGAAAATTGTCTGACAGAACTGGGATTGTGTACAGAAGACTGAGGGAGGGGTATCTTCAAGTATTTGTCATATGAAGGGAATGTTTAGCTTGGCTCCTGAGAGCAAAACTAGATCCACTCTCAAGACAGATTTCAGCTCAACATAAAGACTAGTGTTCTAACAATGAGAACTGTCCAAAAGCACAGTGCCCTACTTCAAGAGTTTCCCAGTCACTACAGGTCCTCAAGCAGAAACTGGATAACTGCTCTTTCAGGGATGTGGTAAAAGAGATTGCTATTCAGGTATCGTTTGGACTCGGGTATCTCTGAGGCCCCTTCCAAGCCAGGTTCTATAATTCTATTAAATCAGCAAAAAGTATGACATATTTATTTCCAGAAATATAATTTTATTACTTTTCAAGAACATGCTGTAACACAACCCAAGTGTTGCCCAAGGAAGTTTCTGTTAGAATTATTTTAATGAATAAATAACACTTTTAATTAGCACATGAGTTTTTAGAGTATACATGAATGCTGTCAAGTGCTTTCTGAAAGTTCATCAGGTTAATGAAATCAAATATCCCCTGTGCTTTCGTGTTTATGGAACAGCCATGGAGAACTAGGCATCAGTTTCTTTAACTGTAAAATGAGATGATTAGACTAGATGCCTTCTGAAGTCTCTTCTCACTCTAGCTCTATGATTCCACATTAAGCTGCGTTGTTTTCCTCTATCAGATTGTAATTTCTTTTTGGATAGAAAACATGTCTCATTCTTCCTTTATCTTCCTCAGGGCCTTGCATCCCATGTTTACTAAGTAAATAATCAAATGTTGTTGAATTGGATCGAGCCGATATAATTAATGTGTTTAGCTAGCTACTCATTTCTGGGAGCAAAGGGTAAATTTCAAGCACGCTCTAACATCACCTGTTCTATACTAATTGGTTTTCCAAAGTCATGAGCTTTGATTGTATTCCTAATAATATGGATCATAAGTCGGGTCAACACACTCAGTTTTAGTGTTGACTTCCTAAGACCTTCAAATCATCTACATTTTAAACAGGATTTGTTTCCTCTTCAAAATTAAATGCCAAATGTGAGCAAAACAAACGGATTATATAGGAATCATTTTTGCTCCTGGCTCCTTCTAGAGCCCTCTAGTGGGGAAGGATAGTTTCAAAGAATTTCTGAAGGGACTCTGTCTTATGTATCAACAAGGACCCCAACATACACGGGAGGGCCTGCTGTACAGGTTCTTAGATCTACTTTTCTAAAAGGAAAGGCAAATTTTGAGTCACTTCTAATCAAGCACATGTATCATTCACCTTAGTTCAAGGGAAAAACTTAGAACCCTGAACTTCAGAGAATATACAAAGAAACAAAGATCAACAGACAGGGTTTCCAACTGCCTGACCATAAGCAATACATACATCACAGATCAACAGACAGATCCAACGGTCTGACCATACATACATAGTTATCAGAGAGAGAAGCACCAACATCTGGGTTTTCAAAGCTGAAAGACTCTTTAGTGGAGGCTCATCTGGTCAAACAAGCACTTCCAATGAGTAAGCCCCAAAGTAAAAACCTCACATCAGAGCCTTATACACTTTTCAGAGACACAGGGCATCACAACCCTTGAGAAGCAGTGCCTCATTAGAAATTAAGAAAAGATACTTTATTCTATCTATTAATCTATTAAGGTCTATTAATGATGGAGGAAGATCTAATTAACATTACATCTTATCATCAAATTATATACTGAATCAAATTTAATTCTAACATGTGCTTTTTCTGTCTGACTGGCATATCTGTGTTAAGATGTAGTATGGTATAGTGGAAAGAAACTTAGATCTGCCATCAGAAGGGCTAGCTTCAAGCCTAGTGTCTTAGCCAGTCACTATGTGCTATGGTCAGGTCATGTAATCATTTCAAGTCTTGGTTTGTGAAATGAAGAAAATCAATCATCAAGCTCAATATATGCCAGGTATTGTGCTAAGCACTGGGGATACAAAGAAAAGAAAAAAACAGTCTTTAACCTCAAAGAAGCTGTATTGCCCTGAGGGCAGGATAGGAAATATGTATATACAGACATACAGGGATATGCCAAATAGATACAAAGTAACAGAGGGGAGAGCAGCAATAGATGGAAGTAGGGCGGAATCAGGAAAGGCCACAGGTAGAAGGTGACATGACCACAAATGCTAAGAGGCAGAGGTGAAGAGGGAATACATTCTAGGTATGAAAGATACCTGCTTGAAAACACAAGAAGGGAAAATGAGGAACCTACTGAGTATGGGGAATATTAAGATGTGTTTGGCCTGATCATATGTAATGTGAAGAGGTTTAACCTACAATTAGTTAGAAAAGTGGTCTGGGACCACTTTGAAGGGCTTTACATGCCAAAAAGAAAAGTTAATATTTGATTCTAGGGATAATATGGCACTACTACAATTTATTGAGTAAGGGAAGTGATATGGCTAGATAGAAAAGTGTGTGGAAAAGGGGTTGGGGTAAGGACAGTATGGAGACAAGAAGGCCTTGACCTTACAGGGTTGTTGTGAAGAAAGGGATTAATAAATCATATTAGATTGTAAGTTCCTAAGAGGTAGGACTGGATGTTGCTTATCTATATAATTTACATGTATAGTATGTAGATAGTTCCATATACAATAGGAATTTATTAACATTATTTTTGGTAGTATCAACCCAAATTATTCCTTATAGTTGACAATTACAGTCACAAGAGATACATCCTAATCTTTTCCACAAATCATGGGATTATAGATTTAGAACAGAAAGATCCTTAGAACCCATCCAGTCCAACCCCATCCCCTCCACCAACCCTATTTTGCAGAGGAGAAAACTTAGGCTCTAAGAGATTACTGTGACTTGCAAAATGTCACACAAGTTGTAAATGGCAGAGTCTGAATTCAGATCCCATCATTATCCAAGCTCAAATCCAGCACCTTCTCTGTTCTTCTCTGTGTTTTAATGTTGTTTTATCAGTATAACCTTTAAGACATTTTGGATGCCAAAAAGGGGAGGGGGGAATTTCATCAAAAATAAATTAAAGAGGCAAAATATATAATTTTTTTTATTGGGAAGTAGAAGAAAAAGGTGTGTGTGTGTGTGTGTGTGTGTGTGCATGTCTGTGTACATATGTGTTTGTGTGAGGGCTCAAGAGAGCTTGTTTTAGAAATTAGCACAAAAAAACAGTTGTGAAAAGTTATGGTCATGATTTATCTAAATTTCAAGAATGCTCTTGATTCAGTGCTACCCAAAAGTGAATCTGCAAGGCCAGCAACTCTACTTTGCCGTAAACTGCTTCAGTGAATAACAAACTCCAGTGAAGGATGAAGACAAATGGGTCTGGTTAGTGATAATGCTTCAGATAGGAAAGAGGAACTAAGTACCCCTATAAATGAGCATTAGGTTTATTTTTCTCACTTTAAGGAACTACAGAAATGAATATTTAATGAAGGGAAAAGCAGGGCCATGCAAAACCAAGTTAAGAAGGCAACACAGCTTTATGGGTAACAACAAAATTTAGGGTTCTAACATAAAATAAACCTCCAAGTCAGAAAACCCAGACTGATACAACCTCATAGTAATTTTCTTGAAAGCAAGATCTATTGGGGAGAGGAGGAGGAGTGCAAGGCAGGGTTCTTCAAATCAAGACAATATGGGGGAACACAGAAGATACTTAAATTTGACCAACACTTGGTGAGCATGTTTGACATGGGAGCATGGCATAGTGAATGGGTAGAGTGCTGGAGTTAGGGTCAAACTGATTCAGATTAAAATACTATTTCTTGTACTTGATAACTATGTGAACATATAATGTAGGCTCCTTGAGGTCAGTGACATATATTTGTTTGTTTGTTGTGTTTCCCATTAAATTGTAAGCTCTTTGAGGACTGAGACTATCTTTTACTTTGCTTTATCTTCAGCATTTAGCCCAATACCTAGCACATAGTGGGCTTAATAAATCCTTACTGATCAAATGATATTAACTTTGGCTTTGTGTCTACAATGCCTAGCAAAGAGTAGCCACTTAATATGTGCTTTCTGATTGATGGATACTCCATGCTGACAATAACCACAGTTCCCTCAAATAACTGCATACACGAAAGGCATTGAATCAGGAAGTAAAGATGCATACAAAGACAAAAATAAAACAAACTTTGCCCTCAAGGAGATTAAGTGCCAAAATGTATTTTTACTGAATTAATAAATGAACTCCATATAAACCTGAGATCAGGAGAGTTAAGACTATTTTAAATGGTAAGAATGTGTGTATACATACATACATACATACATATATAATCACATATGTATACAAATAATCAAATAAAACCTATGTGACTGTCTTCATCTGGATGCCAACATGTAAATAGAAGGCTAGATTCCTTCATGCTCAATTTGATACTTTAGCCTCCAGAAGATTTTATCCTGTCCTCCAACCCCTTATATACATAGTGATGATCTGTAGAAACATGGGGAGATTTATATGAACTGATGCAAAGTGAAAAACAGAAAACCAAGAGAACACTACATACAGGGACTGCACCAGAAACAGAGATAACTAACAGGAAGGGAATTCTCAGTAAGTGAAAAAGAAACAATGAAGATTACAGAGAACAGATAATGAACCACAGGTACCATTCTGGAAATGGTGATGTATCTATAGCAAGAAAGGGACTAATGGCCATACCAAAATCTCTTCAGCTGCACAGCATGCAAACAGACTAAGACTAAAAGAGACAATACGATATAGTGGAAACAAGCCAGGAGAACTGGATGTCAGTCATGGCTCTGCCACTGTGTAGCTATGAAAATCTGCCCACATTACATCTCCTCTCTGAGACTCCCAGACTGCAAAACAAGTGGGCTGAGTTAAATGATCTCAAAGGTTCCTTCAAGTGAGAAAGTGGTGATGATACAGAGGGAAATCTGGAAACAGCTGGAAAAGGCAAAATGGAATGGAATAAACATGTTATTAAGTATCTACTACATGCCAGTCATTGTGCGAAGAGCTTTAAAAATGTTATTTCATTTGAGTTTCACAACTACCATGGGAGGTAGATGCTATTATAATCCACATTTTTTAGTTGAGAAAACTGAAGGCAGAGGTTAAATGACTTGCCCAGGGTCACACAGCTAGTAAGTGCTGGAGATAGATTTTAACTCAGGTCTTCTGACTCCAACCCCAGTGCCCTAGCTACTGCACCAACATCACTTACACATGTAAAAAGGTTTGCCTTAGCAAAGAGAGAGGCCACCTCTTTCTGTGAAATAGGAAAGTGGGGAAAGATTTCTGAGTATTGTAAAATGAGTGACAGATGTAGCTTTTCAACAATAGTCACAATTTTTCAATGAATAATGGAACAAGGGTGAGAGGAAAGGTGCCACGGGAGGCTTGATGAGAGATTAAAAGATTTGAAATAGTTGGTGTTGGGTACGGGATAGCAAGTCACTTAAGGAGGTGTAAAAGGATTCTGCCACTGCAGTGAAGGCCCAGTTGGGATTATGTTAAGCATATTTGTAGTAGACCCAATTAGTGCAGTTGAGTGATTTTCTCCACCTGAATTCAGCAGCAGATGAATAGGAGGAAAGATGAGAAAAGAAAGGTCAGCATGCAAGTATGATAATGTATGATAGGCAATAGGACAAGGAGTATAGACTGGAGGATAGTGTCAAGATGAACTGGCTCACTGAAGGGTTGAAATAGAGGGGAAGACACTGTAATCAGTTCAGGGGCGATGACTTGGAGGGAGGAAACCTGAGAGGTGGACGGATTAGAAGTCACAGGGAGGACAAAAATAGAATTATGGATTGGAAACAGATGGAAAGACCAAATAATAAAAAGCAATCAGAGAAAGGGATTTCAGAGTTCATTCACATGGATGTGGGACACTTGTGGGTGATGGCAACATCAAATGTATAACCATCTCTCTGCATCGTGGAGGTAAAATGGAGAATAAGTCACGGGAACCAGTTAATTTGAGGAAATGGGAAGTTAGGATAGTCAAGGGAGAAGCAATATATGTTGAAGTTTCTAGAATGAGGGTAAGAGTTAGAATGCAGAGAAAGACTGAGTCAGCCGATGGACTCACTGAAGACTGGCAGAAAACAGCTTCTAGAATCTTAATTAGGTGTAGTGTGTGAGAAAGGAAAAGGCAAGTTTGGTAACTGTGGAACGGGCATTCCAGAGAGTGAATATAGTGAAAGCCGTATGGTGATCTATGTGGAAACATTGAGCAGTGGAGTTAGATTCAGGAAGATGGAAGTAATGGCATGGGTGTGGAGGAATGGCCAATGGTGTTTGTACAATTATAGCAAAGGATTCCAAATCACTAAGATGGGGAGAATAAGAGTAGGTTTATATATAGTAGAGTAATATATTGTATATATAATATAGTATATTTATATACATATACATATATGCATATATAGAGAGAGAGAGACACACACACAGAGAGACAGAGAGAGAGAATATATAACACAGTATATTAGTGATGGAGGAATAAAAGAGTCCAGGCACAGCATCAGTGCTTGGATGAAGATCTGCTGATTAGACTGTTGATCCACCCTAAATGTCCAACCATGTGGCAGAAGTGATGCATCCTGTGAGACCCAGGGAGCCCATCTCATAGCAGGCATGAGGAGGCAAAGCCATGGCCTGGGGGATTCACTTCAGGAGAAAGGACCCAGCAGTTTGGGGTGGAGCTGGTTCTGAAATGTCCTGTGTAGCAGGACTCTGGGCCTTCAGAGACAGGATATTTTAGATCTGTAGCTGATACAGGGATCCTGGGAAAGGCCTTGTGGTGAAAAGGTCAGATGCAGATGGTCTAGATCTGGAGCTGATGTGGAGCGACTTGAGAAAGCCCTGGGATGAAGAGGCCAATCTCCCTCAGTTCTAAGATTTGATACAATTATCAAAGCATCCTTTATAAGCAGGAGCAACCATTGTACATGTCTAGAGGGAATTCCACTCCAATTTTAAACCTTGTACAGGATTCATTGCAATGATAAATAAATATTGCTGACTATATATCCCCAACTTATGTCTTTTTTGATGTTCATTGTCAGAGACTTCTTGAACATTTATTTTTATGGTCCTGTTTATCAAAGAATCCAGGATAATCCCTAATGTTTACACAAGGGAGTCCTTGCTGGAGGGGATCATCTGTGGTTGCATTTTACTCTGCATCAAATGCTTCTTTGTATTCAACAAGCAACAAAAACATCGGATTGGATGTTCTCTGAACCTTTTATTCACTTATATGGCTATAAATATGTGGTCTGCAACAGAAAACCATTAGAGAAAGAAATGATTAGACTATCATATTTTCAAGGGATGATGATGATAGCAGTTAATATTTATATCGTGCTTTCAGATTTGTAACACACTTCACATTATCCCATGTGAGAAAATACTCAATATATGCGTAGATGATTTTTAGAAAGATTTTATAAAAATAAGTAGGAAGGAGTCAGAATTATGTTGCTTGTTCTCTCAATCATATTTTTAAGTAGCATTATAGTACATTATTTTTAACTTTTTATTAATTTTCCCTACATGAACTATCTTGAAGAATGATATCTTTCTGCTTTAAAGATGATGTTACCTCCAACATGGATTTCTTCACCATGTACTTGGTATGCACATTAGGTGCTCTTCCCAACTTCAACTTAGGTATCATTTAAACTTCCTAATATACAATATGCAGGCCTTTGTTTTTAGATTCTAAGTTAGATGATTTCAGTATCACTCATAATAAAAATGGATTATTTTAGGGAAAAAAAAGAACAAATGTTCCTCCTTGTACAAATTTTATACATGGATGCTCATTATCTCAGTTGGGTCTCATGCCAAGCTTTTCATAGTTTTTCATTCCGCTTCTTGTCCTCTTCTGCCAATTTATCCATGATGTTTAAAATAAAGTCATATTCTAAGTCAGGGTTCCTTCCTCCTTTGACAGGGGATCAAGTGTTTTCTGGTTAGTGTCTTTTTGTGTTGTTTGCTTTGGGGCTTTTTGGTGATCATGTGGTCCCTTGTCATGGTGACTGCTGGAAATCTTTTTAAACTTTGACAGAAAATGATGATGCTCAAAGTTTATATCAAGTAAATCAACAAGCATTTATTAAACACCTGCTAAAGAATCAGGATTGTGCTAAATGCTGGGGATTAAAAGGCAGGCAAAACAAAACAGTTAAAGGTATTAGGATATCTTTGTTAATACCTTTGCCTTTTTTCCATTTCCCTTTTTTTCAAACTTGACAGATTGATTTTGTATCAGTATCTTTATTAGAAATGTTGTAAGTAATCCAACCAAAAGGCATTACCACACAACCTAAGAATATTGATTTCTTTTTTAACACAGTCGTGTTAGATCTGCTGGTTTGAATAAGTCAGATTGCCACTGTAGCAGCTCTTTGCTATTTCTTATCTTTAGCCTTTCTTCTAAATCGTTGACTGCGCTTTAGTCAACTGTTTGAATGAACAGATGATTCCTATATGACTTACATATAAGTAACTATTTGTTCTCTGTCTTTAAGACATGGTCAGTTTCATGGTCAATTTCATAATGGAGAGGGTGTCATTCGTGGGGGGGGGTGTCATCTTCTTACTCTCATCTAAAAGAAAATATTCATGATTTATAAGACATGAGATTTCTGAGTTGTCTATAAACCTTTGCCTTCCTTGACTTTTGGAACTCAATATTTTCAAAAAACCTTTTAAAACACCATCCAATCATATACCCAACTTTACACTGAGGTTACCAAGTACCAAATTATATGCAAACTTAGTTTAGAGAATCTTGTCAAATTCTTCATAGAATTCCTCTTCATTTTCTGCCATGGATTTTGGCATATAAGACAAACTTATCTTCATGGTTTTTATTTATATTCATCGTGAGGACTTTAAGAGATAACTAAGTTTGCCATGAAATAATTATTCCTTTTTCCCCCTTCAGATGCACAATGAAACCTTTTTTACCAACTCCTTTATTTGATACTTTGAAGTACGTAGTCCTGCAGGCCATTGTTCCAACTAATTGCAACTTCCTGGCCTTCTGCTTTCACTTATTACAAGAATATCAATATTGATGTAGCTCAGTTCTTCTAATAGCTTGTCAATTTGTTGGCTACTGAACCAAAATCTAACATTTAGAGTATCTACAATTAGGTTAATGTTTATGGATGGTCTAAAAACTGCATTAATCTTAGCACCTTTGGCCCCCTTTGCCACCACTCCATCATTGTCACTGCAGAAGCAGAAAAGTGGTGCAAAGTACTAAGAACCATTTTTTGTTCTTCATTTCATAGGGCACCGTAATGAAGTAATCTATCACCGAAGGGCTTTTCTATACTTGACTAGGTTGCTCTTGGAACTGCTGTCTATCACTAGGACAGTAGTAAAAGCCTTTCCTTTCATGGTAGATCTTGACAAAGTTTGTGCTCTTGGTATGGCCTCCAAGAATCCAGGGTCAACATTTAAGCCACAATTAGACAGCAGAGTAGAACTTTATGGAAGATGGAAAGATGACAAGCATCTGATTTGCACAAAACCTTTTACATTGTCTTCATGATCCAGGTACTTTATTCCAGTTACCTTGTTACTATATCCTTTGGAAAGAGGCCATTTACCATTTATCACAAACTTGAATTTGTCCCTTTTTCTGTGTATCATGAATTAGTGACAGTCATGCAGATTAAAGTAATACTTTACAAACTGTGAGGTGGGCCGAAAGTAGTTTTCTTGAGGGTATTTACTTAAGACTGTACAGATATATACTTTTTCAGCCCAAAATATTTTTGTGGTATTCAACAGCACAATTCATAAGTGCCTCCCACAGAGTTTCCACTTGGAAAATAAAACAGAACAACATTTATGTCACAGTATTAAATTGCATTTAGAAAGCTGAGAGAATCTTCAGCTTTTGGAAGGCTATACCTTTAAATTGCATTTATTTTCTTATTTGGAGGAGAAGGGGTGATATTGGTGATAGCTGGAGAAAGTGGGAAGTGGAAATTTTATATTACAGACTAGATATCTGGATATCTGACCAGGTAAAATTCTGGTGGAAAATTTCAGAAAATCATCATTTTTTCCCTCCTACATTTTCATAAAGCTTCAAAAATATCACCCTTGTCAAATAGAAAGTGTTCTCAATTATCTCCCTTCTTTGGTTTCAGTTTTCTTATCTTCATAATGATAGTTGGACTAGATGAACTTCATGGTTCCTTTCCCATTCTAACACAGAGCCCCCACTGCTCTATGGGAGCATCCCTGGGCTCTCCGTCATTTTTCAATAGTGATGAAAATAAAATCAGTGGAATTTTGAATGCAGTAGGAGATGAGAAAACCAAGTAAAACTAGGAAAGATAGTCAGAAACTGTTCTTTAGCCTTTTGCATTAATGGCATCATGATTGTGGTCATACAAAAGAAATGTAACTGAATTTCATTCCCTCCCTAGAACTGAATTCAAGGCATCTGAATATTTATGAGTATACATTCATGAATCTTTGGCAGGGGCAGTAGAAAAGCTTTCTTGATTGCTAAGAAGAAATCTAGACTGCTTATCTTTCTTATCTTTCCTCCCTTTCTTCTGTCTTTCATATTTCACAATCAGGAAAAGTGGGAGATTCAACTTTTTCCACCATTGATGCTAAGATGAAAGATAGCTGTGAAGGTGATGGGATTTGCACTTGACTTTGTTTTGAGTGAGGGAGGGCTGTGCAGGTCACCAGCTTCACTTCTCCTCCAGAGCCATCTGCATCCAGTGATCAAATATTCATCAAGATGACTAGAGATGACCCAGGATGAGGCAATTGGGGTTAAATAACTTGCCCAAGATCACACAGCTGTGAGTGTCAAGTGTCTGAGGTAATATCTGAACTCAGGTTCTCCTGACTCCTGCACTGGTGTTCTATCCACTGCACCACCTAGCTGCTCCAGCTGTGAAGGTAAGACCTTTTTTGTCTAAACTTCTTTAGTTAAATGAGTACTTTCAAAAGAGTTGAGCTAAACTTTCTACAAATGGATGAAGAATGCCTATTATGCAAACTTATACTATTTAATTAGAAAAACAACTCATAAAGCTGACCTCATGATGCATCAGCATAGCTGTCTATCTATCATCTGTCTAACTATATCATTGTATCACTGTATACATACATATCAAAGAAGGAAGGGCAGGAAGGAAGAAAAGAAAGAAAATCTTGGCGAGATGCTCTAGATAGATAAGTAACTGAACTGAGAATTTAGCAGAAGGAAGAAAAAAGGCTAGCTCACTTTTGGGAGATGGTATAACTGTTTTTCATTTGTTTTGTTTTTTATGATCTCAAGCTTTTCCTTGAAATAAAGATCAACTTTTTAATATTCTTTCAATAATGTTATATGGCTAAAAGTCATGCACACCAAAATCTCCAAAGAATTTTCCTAATGCCATAGATCAACCAAAGGATAATAAAGAGACTGACAAATAGGCACAAGAAAGATGCTTGAACCCAGAACCCCAAAACCTGGGTATTGATCCTCAGACCAAGATCAGTTTTGGAAAGTTACACTCAAACTATATCTCCATGGTTATTTTTTCCCCAAAGAAAATCTAGCTTATTTTCTCCTCATTCAGAAATTCTTTTGAGTCTCAGAATATAGGGCATGTCTCAATTATCTGTACAGACACAAAGAGATACAATGGCAAAGCAGAAAAAAGAACCAGATTTGAGATGAGGTTGACTTGGTGGCCAGCCGTGAACTTTCTTCTCTCTGAGAAGGGGCCACATGAGCCAAGGGAAGCTAAAATCTGTTAAGCTGCACGTAAACAGAAAAGCAAAATTCAAGGCATCTAGACATCCATAAGAGTGTTGGTATAGGCCAGAGGTATCAAACATGGAGCCCACAATACTCTTGGAATCAGCCTGAACTAGATTAAAATGTAATTGAGAAATATTTAACAAAATAAATAAAAAACAATAAAATATAGATAACATTCTAAAACTAAGTCAATATGGAGCCTGTAGGGGTCCTTATGTACAAATCAGTGGCCCCTATTTTTATTTGAATTTGACACCATTGGTGTAGGAGATCACATACAACAGCTACTGTCCTCCACATTTTGGTTTGGAGGATGACCCAAGGTGGTCACATGACCTCTGTGAACTTTGATCTCCTCATCTGTAAAATGGAAATAATTGTCACATTTCCCTCAGTTATTGTGAGGATGGAATGAGATAATGTATATAAATATTCTGTAACATTTAAAGCACTCCATTTATGTAAGCTGTGCTTATTATGTGTGTAAAATGATCCAAGCTTCTGTGCAAACAGCCATTAACAATATTAAATGCTAGACAGTTTTTATTCCATCTCATGGGAAGAATAAAAAGTACAAAGGATTTATAAGTGACTTTAACCATCTGATACAGTTCTTATTTTCTCTCTATGTAAATCCAACCTCCCCCTTGCCAGCCTCCCCACTCCCTCCAAGGGCATTGAAACTCAGCATTATTTTGTGATTTGAACTTTCCGTGGAAATGGAAAGAATTTGTGGCTGCTAGAGAGTCAAGCCCCTCCTATTCTAAGAAGACTCACCTTGAGCCAGCGATCCATACAGGCAACCAATTTTATAATTCCACCCTAAGGTTTGGAGTCTCCCTACATGAGAAACATACTTGGATTGCCAAAAGCAACCCACTACCCAGATCTATAACATACAGATAACTCATGGTGACAGACTAGCACAAAGTCTGCTCTTCCAAAGTGTGACTGAAGCCCTTGTTGCTCTTCTAGACCTGGTTCTTAATTCTTGGTCCTCTTCTTTCTAGTATACTAGATCCAGGATCTCTCACCCTTTTATTACTGTTTCTGGCACCTGCCAGCTTTCCAACTGACTGAGAGACTCTACCTCTCTTCTCTTCCTAGAAGCATTCCCTTCTCTTCCTAGAAGATGGATCCTAGAATTCTATACCTTCCTCTAGGCAGCTGGGTCTAAGCTCTCTGCCTGCCACACTACTCTGTCTCCTGCCGATACTAAGGCCATCTTGTTTAGGGTATGTGCAAACATGCTTTTGTGCTCCTCTGTTTGAGGACTAGCTGCCACCATCTGTGGGGATTATGGGCTTCCAATTCTCTTGGGGCCACACAGGTTAAAAGCTCTTATATACCTCTGCTGTGCTTTATTAGCATGATTCCCTATGCTAAGACAGTGCAGATTAATCAGACTTCACTCACCCTCCCCAGGATCCTATGTCCAAGTTTAGTCCTACTATCCTCTCTCTCCAAATATCTTGACTGATCACTTGGAGTAGATCTAGCTGTCTTCTTTCACAGGCTCAATTTAAAGGTGTATCACTGACCCTTAGCAGCCTAAGACAATCAAGTCATCACCAGTGCTAAGGCTTAATCACTAACAGTCAATGAAGCATGAAAGGGTCAGCAGGAACCCAGGCCCAGGATACTTGCCAAGCCTGATCAATGCAATGTCATCAATCATTTCAATGATCTCTATAAGGGGATCTGATCAAGGTCACAAACAAATGCCAAAGTGATGATGGCAATTTATCATATTTTTAAAATCTTTGGAAAACATAATAGTTCTCTCTCCACAGACCTAGTGAATTTCTTTCATAAATTCTAAAATGTGTCATTTTACAAGTGAAAGAACAATTTGAAAATGTCTTTTGGTCCTTTACCAATGACTCTCCTCAATGTCCTTTTCTCCTTCTATCTCACCTTTCTCTCTGTCTCTCTTTTCACCTTTTCCAACTTACTCTTCCAATCTTTATAACTCTCTCCTCTCTGAGAGCTCAAAGATATTTTTAAAAATGTATAAGTAAAAGCCTTTCTAATGAAAAAATATATAATAAAAGACGTAAAATGAAAAATGTTTTTCTGGATAATTTTGTGTTCTATGTCTCTAGGCTGTCTAAGATGAAATATTATCTCCTCGATTTGATATTCAATGCCCTTCACAATCTAGCTCCAGCTATCTTTCTAGCTATATTCCTCTTTCTTATGATACTCCTATGATCTAAACAAAGTGGATTTCTGGTTGTTCTTCACATATGACATTCCATCTCCTGTCTCCATGTTTTTGAACAGGAAGTCCACTCTCCCTGTAATCAGTGATGTGTTGGTAAATATTAAACAATCATGGTGGGGTGGAGACTAAGGAAAAAGGAATGTACCTACAATACAGTTTTATTAACATTGTATCAACAAAATAATAAATCAAACCCTGATTTATAACTCTTAAGAATTTCTAAGGTGTAAATGCTCACACTGAAAATTTCACAAGCAGTTTTTGAAATCTTGTATAAGCTGGATCCAGCATGCACCTTCCTGTTATGTTCTTACTTCTCACCTCTACCTCTTAGAATCCCTAGCTTTCTTCAATTCTCATTTCAAATATTACATTGTACTTGAGGCTACTGGCCTACATGCTAATGCTTCCTCCACAAAAATACTTCATATATATTTGAAAGCACTTATTTTTCCCCCAATAGAATGTAAGCTCTTTGAGGCAAAAATTCTTTCACTTTTGCCTTTGTACCTAGCACAGCATAGTTCACAATAAGGAGGCACTTAATAAGTTCTTGTTAATTGATTTTAGAATGCAAAGAATGTAAGTTCCTTCTAGGCAGACCTAACCTCAGTGTGATATGAATAATACCTACTATACTGTATACTTAATATATGTCACTTCATTAGTCATTAAGACAAAGATTTTATAAGACATTTCTAAATTCCATAATTAGATTAATACTGATTAACATTTCCTTCCTTTTTCTTTTTATTTCTTCTCTCTTTCCTTTATTTTTTCTTTCTTTTTTCTTGCTTGCTTGCTTTCTTTCAAAGACCATAACTCTCTTATTAGAATATAGACTTTGAATTAATTTTGGTCTCATTTTCAATTGTTTGATTTTGGAGGAGAGGGAGGAGCGGAACATAAGCATTCTGGAACATCGCTTCCAAAATAAATAAAATCTAAATATGTCAAACTGTGCCTCCATATGACCTTGCTACTACAGCCTGAATTTCTCTCAGTCATGTACCTCTCCACAACTACCCCAGGTGCAATCTATTCACGCGAACCCAATCCTCCCCTCGCTGCCTCTCTTAAAAGACTTCATTTTCTTATTGGTTACATGGGCTCACATGGCAGCAGTGAAAATAGTTAATTTAATTAAAATAGTATGATTTTTTCATAAATATTATTATATTAAAATTATTATAATAAATTATTATAAATATTATTATTTATTCCCATAAAAATTATATGGTCATCACTCCATATCAACCCCAAAACTCTAGCCCTGGCTAGAGTCCAATTAATCTATATATCTCCTTGTCTCTCTCCACCTGTTTTGCCACCCTCTGTCTCCTGCGCTTTCCTCTTTGGATAAGCCATCTTAGCTTTCCAACCTCAGCCTCTCCACCATACCTCAGAAAGACTCCTCCCTGAAAAGAGAAGGGAGTCTCTTCTATCTGAAACCATCATGGGATATGGGAAACCAATCTCTCAAAGAGTACTCCTCCTTTACCCTTGGGCAAGGTAATACAATGGATCTTTTCTATTTAAATGTGTGTATGTGTATATATACATAAATATATATACATAATATATATGTATGTATGTATGCATGTATGCATATATGGAGTGAAGTGACACAGTGGATAGAGTGCTAGGCCTGGAGTCAGAGAGATTCTTCTTTGTGAGTTCAAATCTGGCCTCAGACACATACTAGTTGTGTAACCCCAGGAAAACCAATTAACCCTGTTGGTCTTAGTTTCTTTATCTGTAAAATGAGCTGGAGAAGGAAATGGCAAACCACTTCAGTATCTTTGCCAAGAAAACCCCAAGTGAGGTCACAAAGAGTCAGACATGATTGAAAAATGAACAACTACATGTATGTACATATGGGTATATATTTTTAATAATATAACTATTAATAATATACAAATAATAATATAACATAATTATAT
>CM053771.1:127384646-127469031 GCA_028658325.1 Potorous gilbertii | reverse complement strand
TTTTTTCATACTTTTGGTTTTGTTTTGTGATTTCTTGGTTTCTCAGAAAGTCATTAGCCTCCACCTGTTCCATTCTAATTTTGAGAGAACTATTTTCTTCAGTGAGCTTCTGCACCTCTTTTTCCACTTGGCTAATTCTGCTTTTGAAAGCATTGTTCTCCTCATTAGCTTTTTGAACCTCTTTTGCCAATTGAGTTAGCCTATTTTTCAAGGTGTTATTTTCTTCAGCATTTTTTTGGGTCTCCTTTATCAAGGTATTGACCCGTTTTTCATGCTTTTCTTGCATTTCTCTCATTTCTCTTCTCAGTTTTTCCTCCACCTGTCTAACTTGATTTTCAAAATCCTTTTTGAGCTCTTCCATGGCCTGAGCCCATTGGATATCTATTTCACATGTTTGGGATACAGAGGCCTTGACTCCTATGTCTTTGCCTCATGGTAAGCATTGTTTTTCCTCATCAGAAAGGAAAGGAGGAAACATCTGTTACCCAAGAAAGTAACCTTCTGTGGTCTTATATTTTTTCCCTTTTCTGGGCATTTTCCCAGTCAGTTACTTGACTTCTGAGATTCCTCTCCACCCCCACCTAGATCCACCCAGCTAGTGCTTGGGATCTGAGATTCAAATGCTGCTCCCCAGCCTCAGGGCTTTTGGTGGCAGGCCTGGCTGCTATTCAATGGGAGCTTAAGTTCTGGTGCTCAGGTTGGGGCAGGGCCGCCTCCCAGGCTCAGTTCCCTCAGAGGGTTTACACAGAGACCTTCTGTAATGGAGCTCCTGCCAAGCTCCTGCCTGCTCTGGGAGCTCCTGGCCACCACTACCTCTGCCGCTGCCTCCTGAGGGGACCCAAGCCATGGAGACACCCCACTCCCCTCTCAGGTGGTCCAGACGTCTCTCTCACTGACCTGTGAGTCTGTGGGTGGAGGAACCTTCGTGGATGCTCTAGATTCGGTCACTGAAGCCTGCTCGGATCTGCTCGCTCCTCTCAGTGCCACGTGGCCAGGGCAGGGCTAGGCTCCGCTCCCATTCGGTGCACGACAGACCTTTGGGATCAGTTCTTCAGGGCTCTCTGGAACAGAAATCTCCCTCACTGTGTTGCTGCGTGGCTTGCAAGTTCTTTTTAGAGGAAATCCATGGGCTGTGGGTTCAGAGCTAGCATATGTGAGTCTTTCTACTCCACCATCTTGGGTCCTCCCCCTATGTTCTTATGTTTAGAAAGACATAAAGTTAAAAGATAATTTGGTACAATGAAAAAAAAAAACAAAAACCCAAATTTGTATTCCAAGTCAGTGTGATATGTTGACTCTGGAGTCAGAAGAAAGAGGTTCTATCATTTTCTATCATTTTCGACTTGTATGACCTTGAAATCACTTGCCATCTCTGGGTCTTAGTTGCTTCATCTATAAATGAAGGGACAAGAATAGACGACCTCTGAGATCTCTTTTACTCTAAAACTATGACTGTATATTTTGTGGCCCATGAGTGAGTTGGGGGGGAGGGGTTGTCCACCCCAAGCATGTGAAGACTTCCTCCAGTGGAATGTGAGGATGAGCACAATTAGTTCCAATGACCATGAAGGCAGCTGAAGCAGGCACTGTGGAACACTTGCAGCTTGGTCAGACATTGAAAAAGCCAAGGTCATCCACTGCATCCCGGTCCATCCCCAGTCATCTTGACTTATGTCTTGCCATTGGATTTCAGTGACTCAGGAAGAAGGAGTGAAACTGATGACTTTGTGCAACTCTGCTTCACTTAAATTTAATTCACTCACAAGTCAAGACATCAGCCTGTGATATCACTGGTCCTCTTTAAAAACAAAGGACAAACGATGATGGCAAAAAAGGAACAAAGAATCATTTAATCCTACAAATGTGCCTAGTATATGTGAAAATGCTATATAGGTTATTGTTCTTGATGACTCTATACTGCCTGTTCTTCAATAACTTGTTTACAAGACTTTTGAGTGATTCCTGGGTTCTTTATAATAAGTGCGCTGCTTTGTATTTTTTATAAATTATAGGTATTATCAGCCTTTAGTCATTAGTTATAGATATGTTATTTCTCATACTGCATGCTGGTAACCATAGTGGTCAGTTTAATATAAAATAAATAAAAATGAAGATCATTAAAGAATCAAAAAATGTTTTATTTTCCAAAGGCCAGAGAAGTAGTCAAATTTTCCATTCTTTCTTTGTAACAGGCATTTGAATAGTAATCCTTTGAATAGTAAACAACATTAAATTATG
Organism: Potorous gilbertii; assembly: GCA_028658325.1. NCBI lineage: Eukaryota > Metazoa > Chordata > Mammalia > Diprotodontia > Potoroidae > Potorous > Potorous gilbertii. Next base: position 127,466,793 of record CM053771.1, on the reverse strand, counting down.
TTTATCACAACCGTACATCAGTAAAATCTACACATAACTTTTCAACCCACATATAACGAAAAAGGATATTATTTATAAAGTATACATTACCTTCTTAAAGTACCATTTCTCTCCCTTTCAAGTGTACATAGCAAATACATAATATTTTACCCTGGGTCAGAAAACAGCTGCCTTTATTCTTTAGAGGCTGACACCTGTGTATAATCATTGGGAGTGATTAATGAAAACTGAGATCAAGGTTTCATGCAATTTTAATTTTATGCTCTGGGCCTGATGTGCAAGGAATTTGTATTGAGTAATAAAGGAATATAGGCTCATTCTAATAAGGATGACAAATGACTATTAAAAAATGAGTTTGACTCATTAGCTGAAAATGTTTAAACTGAAGTGACCTTAGAGCTTTGGAAAACATTTTGTATAATCTCAGTATGTGATGATTAGTTGTATGAAGATACTTAAATTAATTCCTTTATGAAAAGTTAAAAGCATTTGTATCAAAGAACAAAATTATGGCAAAAGCAAAATGTTTACCACATAACTGACTTGGATTCAAGCATTCAATTAGATTAGTAATAATTTTCCATGTCTCTGCATTTTTGCCGTGTACTGTAAAAGTCTATAGGCACTTGGATAAAAGTGACATTTCAACAGAATTTTGAAACCAGAGGGTGAATATTTCTCTAGCCAGGAGACAAGAAATGAGGAATTAAAAACAAGGAACATCCTTGCTGCAATCTATACTCAGTGACTCTGTGGAAGCATTTGTAAAATGGTGCTAATTCAACTTGGTCTCAATGTTCATGGCATGGCTTAGTTGGCCTGGTATCCTAAAAGAGTAGTCTCCAGACTTGGTAGTTGAAATGAAGATGAAGTCCTATACTCTTTAAGTAACATCTAAAACAGAATAAAGCAAGAAAAACTAACATTTGCAAACAATAAATACGTAGATGTAAATAGTGGAATATGGTACTAGTTACAGAGGGTCTTGTATTTCTTGGAATTAAGTCAATGAGTCAATGATCCATAAGGAAAATGAGCTTGCTTCCTTCCTTTATGTATGATGACTCCAAAACATTTTGGAAAGGAAGAAAAGGAGAATAAGGGATTCATTTTTTTAAAAGGTTCCTGAAACATTAAAGGTCAACCTTGATTGAATCTGACCATCATTTTTCAATCATGGTAACAATCAAATAAGGGCATGGAAGACATTGGTTTACTTGTGTTAGCAACTATCTGTCCTGAGTTGTGTTTTTCTGCTTAAGTTTTCCAGGAATCAGTTTCCCTTAGGTCCTACAAGCCCATCTCAAAGAGATGGCACAAGCCTCTTTTCAAAAGTTTGGGTTTTCTCTCAGTTCTTCTTGACCTGAACACTGTGAAAGACTATCAGGAGTGATGTCATGAAGTTACCTCTAGTATTTTTACCATCCAGGCCTCCTTTGGGGGAAAAAATTTCTTCTGTTTCAGAGTGTTTAGTTACTCCGCATATATGAAACTAGAAGAAGAAAGTAAAGGATTCAAGTTCTGAAAATAGGTCATTTCATTCTGGTCATGGTAGCATGTGTGTAAAGTACTAGAGATGGTTAACAACACAGACTCATTCTTTCTTGCCTGTGACAATGTTCATTCTTCCCTCATGGACAAAGAAAAATTATCAGCCAATTTGTGTCATCTGTGGCAAACTGCTATCATTAGCACAGAGGAGGCTTTAAAACACAAATAGCATTTACCAGCAAATTTGGAGAGACAAGTCAGACAATATTATCTTTTGAAAGTGAAGTTAATGAGAATTAACACAGAGTAGATGATATAAGCTATCTGAAAGAGTAACACAACCTAAGAGATAATGGGCAAATATGTGGCTCCTAAAATCTCATCAAGGAGAACTTGTTGGAAGGGTACTAGGAAGACAGGAACACTAATGAACTACTATGGAGGAACAAATTGGTTCAACTACACTGGAAAACAATTTGGAATTATATAAGAAAAGTGACTGTATGATTCATACCCTCTGGTCCAGAGATTCCACTACTGGAACCATATCCCAAGAAGTTTACTGATAGACTACAAATATTTCTGCTTTATTTATGACAACAAAAGTGCTAGAAGAGAAATGGTGAGGAAAATGCTAAGTAAAGGGTCCATCTTTTCATAAATATATTACCCCTTGACTTTTAAATGAAACCAGACCCCAAAGAACAGTATGCAAAGCAACCACACAGCAATGTAAATAAAGTGGGCATGAAGAGGTCACCAAACTTTGTACAAGTTCAGTGATTCACTGTCCGTACTAAATGGTCAAGATTAAATAACACATCCTGCCTATTCTGTTACGAAATAACGAATCATTTTTGGAGAATTTGATTTGCAGCAATATTTGTTTGAGTTTTGTTGGGAAGTTGTATAAAATGAAATGTAAATCAATCAATAAATTTAAAAATAAAATGCCCAAAATAAAATTATCAAGGAGAAACCAATTTTAAAAAGTAACAAAGGTAAAATAAAATTATAATCTAGGACATTGTAAGATGTCAGTAATGGGAGTAAACAGGAGGTAGGGAGTCTGCCCCTCTAATCTAGATGGAGTGGGCAAGGGGAGATGATTTTGGTAATAAGAAATTATCATTGTTTATCAAATAGTGTACATTACCAGAATAGTGGGCCCTAGGCCTCAGACTGTTTTCTGTCTGAAACCACAAACTTCTCCTTCAAAGCATTTTGTACCATATATAAATGGTTCTAAAAATGTTTCAGTCAGCAGAATGTTTGGAGCAGACAAAAGGTCCAGGGTGCTACCTAACCTCCTCTCCTTAAAAAATAACAATTAAAAAAAAAAACCTTGGATCAGAATTAGTGTAATAAATGGGACTGCTTCTAACAAGACATGGGGCTTTCTGTTAATGACCACGTATAAATTATTCATTCGGGCCGGACACAGAACATGTAAATATACATCCTTGCCAGACACAAATATTAATACTGCAGAAGATGCCCTGAACCAGCTAAATGACCCTGGCTGACCACCAGGAGTCCCCAGATTACACTTTGATAACCACTCTTAGACATGAGCCTAATGAGCAGGCTGTCTAGTCTGTGCCCTGTATATAAAATATTAGATGGAAATGATCCAACTCACAGAATGCCTTAAAATGGAATCTGCATATAGTGACTGCTTATTTTGGGGGTCTTCATGAAGGCTTCCCATATGGAATGTTCATCAAACAGGGCAAAAAAGGGAGGCTTCCTTTGAGAAGACTTTAACTAGGAATTTTAGTCTATAAAACAATTTAATTGTGCTAACAAAATTCCATTGGCAATACACACACACACACACACATTGTGTGTGTGTGTGTGTGTGTGTGTGTGAAAAACACTGCATTAAGCTAAAGATAATGCAAAATCAATTTTGTGGTTAACATTTTCACCAAAATACTTCTTTCCTCATTCTGACCCATGGCTTGCTAATTGGTCTAACCCCCAAAATACTTTATTATCGTTTTTGGACAAAACATCTAGATTACTCAGCAGCCTATTGAACACTGAACCCATCAATACAGAGTTCACAACAGAGTTAGAGGTCATTTAATGAATCAACAAGTATTTATTTAAGAGCTTACTATGTGTCAAGTACTATATACATAGTACTGTGGATAGACACAAAAGGCTGGGGTCAGATACAAGTGCAAAAACAGTTCCTGCCCTAAGGGAGCTTATTGTCTAATGTGAGATACTCCGTGTGAATAAATATGCATAGATAAAAACTCACAATCAACACATTTCAGTGGTTGGTGGCTTAAGGATACACTCTCCAAATGGTGCCTAGCAAAAGAATCGTGGTAAATAGTAACTCCCATTCCACACATACCCCCTTCACATTAGCAAAACTTGTATTTTTGACTAGTCAAGTAGAAAAAAGAAGTTTCTCTGCCCCTTCACCATCTTCTACTACTTACCCATCCCTCAGAGCCACCAAATCACCAGTCCCATCATTGCTTTACTTTGACCTGGGCTAAGAAGAATAATCTCTAACCATTACTGAGTGAAATGACACTTTAAAGGAGCATTTAATAATGACTCTGGTCAATGGATAGAGTACAGGGCCCAGAGTCAGGAAGACTTGTCTTTGTGAGTTCAAATCTGGCCTCAGACATTCGCTACCTCTGTGTGATTCTAGGCAAGTCACTTAAGCCTGTTTGCTTCAGTTTCCTCATCTGTAAAATAAGCTGCAGAAGGAAATAGCAAATCACTCCAGTATCTCTGCCAAGAAAACCCTAATGGGGTCACAAAGAGTGAGCCACAACTGAAATGACTGAATAACAAAAAACAATGAACTCTGGGAAACAGCATAAGGAATTAATAGTATATCACCTAACAAAATATACTTGCATGTTTACATCCTGCCCTTCCCAAGATCAGATCATATCCTTTTCACTCCTGAATAAACAACTGACATTATTACAGAATAACTATAACTCTAGCACTTAAAGGTTTGCCAAGCCCTTCATAGATATTCTCTCTTTTGAGCCTTACAACAGCTCTAAAGTGCAACAGCTATTTCAAATACATGGTGTGTGTTCATCCTTCATTGTCGAAGAAGACCATCAGAGAAATAATGACATGACTTGTACTGACTTTGTTTTCAGTAAGGCAGGGCTGTGCAGGTCACCAGCCTCACTTCTCCTCCAGAACCATCTGAATCCAGTGACCAGATATTCATCAGGATGACTGGAAATGAGCCAGGATGAGGCAATTGGGGTTAAGTGACTTGCCCAAGGTCACACAGATACTTAGTGTCAAGTGTCTGAGGTCATATTTGAACTCAGATCCTCCTGACTCCTGCACTGGTGCTCTATCCCTTAGACCACCTTCAAATACATAAATAAGGCAAGGTTAGGGTCATGCTGGAAAACTAATTGAAAAAGAAAGCACCACAGAATCATGCTTATCTCATTCTGGTGGACAATTCTAGTTGAGATTTTATAGTAAAATGGGAGCATTTTAGAAAATGGAGAAAATGGAATTTTACATGACTCCCATTGTCACAGAACTAGTGTCCAAAACAGGATTTGAACCCACATCACCCTAACTCTAAGTCCTGCACTCTAAGGTTTCCCATATGGGAGGTTCATCAAAGAGAGAGCCCACTTTGAGAAGAATTTAACTGATCATTTTCGTCTAAAACAACTCAATTGAGCTTACAATATTCCACTAACAAAAAAAAAATACATGACACACCATGTTTTAGGTAAAGACAATGCAAAATCTATTTTGTGGCTGCTTTTTCGTTAAAATGCTTCCTTCTTTCTTCTGTGCTATGACCTGCTAATAATTGGTTCAACCCCCAAAAAACTTTATTATTATTTTTTTTTGGAAAAACATCTAAGCTACTGAGCAGCCCATTCAACACTGAGCCTGCCATTGCAGTCTTCACAGCAGAAGAGGACAGTGAGAGTTCATGAAAGGGAGAGGAAAAGGAATGAGCATTTATTAAGTACCTGCTATAGGCCAGGTATGGTGATAAGCCCTTTATAAATACTATCTCATTTGAAGAAGAGACAAAAAATAGAAAAATACATACCTACTCCTAACTCTAGGTATATAAGGATCTGCTCCTTACATAGGAAAGAATAAAACTATAAGTGAGCAAAAAGTGAAATATTTAGGATATTTAAATTTGATCAAAAAAGTTAAAGCTCATATAACGTTAGAGTTCATAAGAGATCTTAATGGTAACCAACTCCCATGTCATATTCTAAGAATTGCTACATTAACATTAGTTTTTTTACTGAGCAGGTCCAATAACTGTTTCAGTGACCCACAAGGCAGTTCATTCCATTTTCTGACAACTTTTTAAAAAAATGCACAAAGTTCTTCATGCTAAGCCCAATCTGCATAGCATTCATCTATTGGTTTTAGCTCTACCCTTTTTGAGTTATAAAGAAAAACTCTAATTTCCCTTTCATCAAATAGCTCTTGAAATGTTTGAAAATGGCTAACATATTCCTCCTGTTAAACCTGCTCTTTTCATGACTAAAAATACTCAATTTCTTAAATTATTCTTTATATGACATGGTTTCAATCCCCTTAAAAGTCTTGGTCTGACTATCTTCCAGTATGCTAATTTACCTCTTAAAGTATATCATAGCCAGAAAGAATAAAGTACTCCAGAGATGGCCTAACCAGCAGAGAGCACTGTGGGGCTATTAGTTCACTTTTTCCAGGAACTCTGTTTCTACTTGTGGTGCCCAAAATTCATTAGCAATTTTTTATTTCTTTTGTCAGACATCATATGGATAACACTGGTCTTTTTCATATGCAGAGAACTATTTTTCACATGAATAGTTATATTTTTATAATTGACTTTTTGAATTCGAGTATGAGACCATACTTATTGTTATTAAATTTAAATCATATTAAAGTCAATTGTTTTAGTCTGTTGAGAAGTTTTTTTTTTTGGTTTCAGATTCTGTCACCCACCATATTGAGTATTCCTTCCAACATTGTGTCATAGGCAAATTTGTAAAGCATGTTTCCTATGTCTTCAACCAAGTCATTAATTTAAGTTGAATAAGGCTATTGGAATAGCTAAGCCTTGTGTCATTTCACCAGAGAACTCCCTTTCAATTTACTTGGTCCATTAGTCAACACACTTTAGACACACTTCAATTCAAGCATATTAAGCACCTACTATGTGCATGACTGTATCCACCTCCTCTGAATAGATAATATGAAAGATTATATCAATATTTTGTTGAAAGAAATGAAATTAGTTGAGTTAACCTCACTGGCACTCAGTTTCCTCAGCTAGAAAATGAGGGTTTTAGAGTAAATTACCTCCAAAAGTTCCTTTCAGTTGTAACTCTATGATTCTCTGATGCTATGAATTATTCTTCGACCCAATATTGACTTCTAGTGATTGTTATTTTCCATGAAAAGTATTCAAAAGCTATCCATTTTGTTTTTTAGGATTTTTCATTTTATTCAGGGTTTTAGTATTTCACAGATCTGCGACACTTGCTTATTTTCAGCCTTGGTCATGTTTCTCTTTTTTGCACATTGCATGCATATACTTTTCAAATCTGAACTCATCAGGGAGCTATTACTGAACAGTGATGTTTTCTTTAACAGCCTCCCCCTTTCCTTCTGAAATGGGATCTATATTGAAATTCATTTAACAATGTTCTCCTTCCTCCACTCTAACTACTGACTTCCCTGGCTTCCTTTAGATTCCAACCAAAATCCCAAATCCCACCTTCTATAAGGAAATCTTCCCTAACTTCTCTTTCTTCCAGTGCCTTTCATCTGTTAATTATTTCCTATTTATCCAGTTAGTTTACTTTGTATATATTTGTTTGCATGCTGCCTTCCCCATTAGATGGGAGGCTTCTTGAGGGGACTGTCTTTCAACTCTTTTTGTCTCTCAAGTGCTTTAGCACAGTGCCTAACACATAGTAGACATTTAGTAAAAGTTTATTGATTGGTTAATCATCACATGGTAAGAATTTCATTTCTTAGAGCACATAGTTCATCTGAGCTGTTTTTTCTTTTTAAAAATTTCTAGTCATGGAACTGAAGCTAAATTTTCCATGAGTTTTATGAAATTTGTTTAGGCAGAATATTGTTTTAGCAGAAGTTACAAGATTCCATTGCCTGTGGAATATCTTCCTTGCTGATCCATAGATATCTATCTAAAAGGGACTATCTAAGTGCTGCCCATATCTGTAGAGATAGGCAATATCCACCTGGTAAGCTGGAGCAATCTACAATCCCCTAGAATGTAGTTAGGCAGATGATAGAATGTATGACCTTACTCCACGGACTTAGATTTGTCTCTGTACCCTTTCATCTCCCATTAACTTACACAGAAGAAAAAAGAGATTTTAGAGTTAAGAAAGGAGGGAAACCCAAGTCTCAGAACTCTTTTGACAGTATCTGGGAAAATAAACCCCTATGTCTGTAATAATCAGATGTAGTTCATTAAAATGGTAAGGTAAAGGGAATGTGCCTCATAAGCTAGACTAGCTGCTAGAGTTTTCTGAGGAAGAGATCCATGCCCTGACCACAAAATTGAATTCAATGAAAAGATTAAGTCTAAGGGAATTTGCTTCCATTATGTGTCCAAATGAACTTGTCTTCTGAAGTAAAGAAACTTAGGTTGGAAATGGTAGATCTAGTCTTCTTATCAAAATGTTGAAAAGAAAAAGAAAGGTTAATCTCTGAAGAAAAAAAGCAGAGATGTTTATTTCGGGGGTATTTTGCTGGTCTTATGGCTGAGATAAAGGCTAATGCTTTCTAAGTGAGCAATAAAAATTCTCAGGGCTTTGAGCTGAAAAAGTATGGCAGAGCTACTCTTTTCATAAAGTCTAATCAAGGACTTTAGCTAAAGCCAGAAGCTGGAAAAAGAGAAAATTACACCATCCCTGTCCCACTGAAACTGTGCTTAGCAGCACACAATAGATAATATGTCTGGCAGAGAAGTGTCCAACTGCCACAACATAACCAGGGAACATCAGTGAGAAACTGACCTGGTGAGAGAAGCATCATGACATCAAAAGAAGACATATGTGGCCCTGCAGTAGTAGAGGGGTCAGTTGCCGCTCCATGTGTCACCTGGCCACATGTATTGCCTCTCTGTGCTCCTCTCTAAGCATGTTCTCTTTGTGTGGTTGTCCTTCCCATTAATAGTACATGAACTCATGGGACCCTGGAGATTAGGTTCGTGTTTGCTTTTCTTCTTTTTCTTTTTTCTTTTCTAATTTTTTTAAGTTTAAACTAACTGTGTACTTTGATTATTTATTAAAGGAAAACACATTGATGGAGACTTGTGAGTGATGGTTTTATTTGGATATGAACTCAAAGAAGACCTTGAACCTGGAGTAAGCCTTCTCCAAAGTATTCTCCCCTGCAAGCTGCAATGAAGGGAGGGTGCTACACCTGAATTTTTCATCATTAACAATATTAGCTGATATTTAAACAGCAGTTTACAAATGACTTTTGTACATATTATCTTATACAATAATCTCACAAACCAAATGCATAACTCCAAGTGCATAATCCAAATTCCAAATGCATAACAGATGTGGTCTGACAAGAACTATCTATCACTTTCTTTTACCATGTCCCAAAGACCATGGTACCCAAGACTCTCTGGTAGCATTCTTTGCTGTATATTTTTCCTGCTTTTCTCCATCCTGATTTAGAGGTATCACTACCAGTCTAATATGAGGGATTGCAGATTGCCCCAGCTTAGGTGAAAGACAGTGCCTATCAATTGGTGAAAACCACTTTGACTAGTATGACCCTTCTATCTCCTCCCCTGCAGGATGCAGGTATGCCAAAGCTAAAAAATGCCTCTGTTTGATGACTATTGTTAAATTCCCTCTGTCTCTGCCTCTATTCTACATTCCTTACTAGGTAATTTAGAAAATACCCTCACTTTACTAATCCTATAGATAACCAGGAAGTCTATTGGTTTTATTCTGACTGTATAAAGCTCTCTCTCTATATATATATTTCAGCCTTGAAAGCTCTGGGTCTTCTAATTAAGGTCAGATATTCCCCATCACCACCATGTGCTATCCACTCTGGGCTTAGAAGTTGAATACTGACACCGTACCTACTAACAACTTTCCTTCTCATTCTCTTCTTCTCCTGAAAAGCGACAAAATGTGCTAAATCTTTCTCTCTGTATGTAATGACTCTTCTCTGAATTTCTCTCCATTTCACAGCCCCGATGCCCTTATCCTTATTACTCCTGCTTCTCTTTACCTGCTCCTTGGGGTATCTCCGACTAGACTATAGAGTTTTTCTTAAACACACCAAATAAAAGGTCCTATTCTTTTCAGCATCAATTAGTCTGATTAATTCTTCTGTAAAGACTCTTTAAGTCCTAGCAACAAACCCAACAACTAGTGATAGGGATACTAGAACTCATTAGCTATTTTCAATGCTGATTTTTACCAACATTTTTCACTTTTAGACATTATCTGAGCTAAAAATATCTATTTCAACAAGTTTATGTGAGAGAAATGGAGATTAATTTCCTTGAAAGGTCATTCTAGGTGGTATATTTCAAAATTATTACTTTTCACCAAAAGTATTTCCATGATATATGATATGCATTCATCTTACAAGTTGTGAATGAGGTGAAACTGTCACACCATTACTTTTACAATTTCAGCATCAAGTATCATAAACCATGATTGTCCCATGTAATCCCACACTTCCCATAGTATCCCTGAACCAAGAATGTGGCATTTGCATTAATATAGACTACACAATCTAGCCAAGAGTTGTTAAGCTCAGGTCTCATTTTAACAGACTAAGAGAGTTTGACAGATGTGAAGCTATTTGTTATCTGTGCTGGATCCAGGGTGCAATGCAATTTCCTAAATAGAGAGTCGGCATTTCGGCATACTCCCCAGTATATGTTTCTTGAAGTCACCAGCATTAAGCTAGATATGAAAATCCCAATTCTGGTTCCTGTAAACCGAGAAGCACAATAACGATAACTGTTGCAATTAGGCAATGCAAGAGCTTTCATTTTCCCACCTTTCCTTTTAATTGGTGGGGAATGGGGGATGTTAACACATATATCAGGAGGTCTTAAATTTTTTTTTGTATTGTAGACCTTGTTAGCAGTCTGGTAAAGCCTATTCACTCCTTTTCAGAATGTTATTTTTAAATACATATAGTAAAATATGAATCCAATTATATTGAAAAAGTTATAAAAAAATTTAAACAAGATAGAGCTCAGACTGAGTCCCTGATAAAATAGTCTCCATATTAATCCAACTTTTGAAACTAAATAAATGATTTTAAGAATGATCTTATTCAATTAAGGTTATACCCTCATTTTATAATATATGTTAGAAAACTGTTATAAAGCTGTACTATGCACTTTTGATTTGGAATCATAAAACCTAGGATGGAGGGATCATAGAATGGTTATTAGAGTTAGGAGGGAACTTCTCATTTTGCATATGATGAAACTGAGGCCTAGAAAACTGACTTACCGAAAGTTGCATACATAGAAAATAGAAGAGCAGGATTTGAATCCCACATGAGGTTATTCCATGTTTTATGTGTTCATCTATCTTCCACCCTGAGCCTCCTTCCCCCACTGTTTGCAGATAACCTTACTTCCCATTTTAATGAAAAAAAAACTTACCTCTATGAGGAATGATTCCTCAACTTCCCTCCCTTCCATATGGAAAGGAGAAAGAGGACATCTCCCACATCTTCCATATAGAAGGGATGCCTTCCGTATCACCTACATCTTTACCTATGCTCTTTTTCCCTTTTGGGAATAGGAATTCCCAAAAAAATAATTATCCTGCCTCTTTTCCAAACATGGCCTCACACCTGCCTGTAATTTTCATGCTTTGAGATAAAGCATTCAATTTGGGGATTTTAATACTCAAATGATCAGGTATTAAGTGGAAGAGAACAAGAAAATATTTAAATTAACTACCACAGGGTTGCTATGAAGAAATTATATAGATTGTAAAGGGCTATAAAAATGTGGGCATTTATTAATAAAACTCAGCCTAGGTTTATATGTGAAGAACATACATGCACATGATTTCTATTCTACATTAACAGAAGTATATTGAGAAGCTGGTTGAGAATTTTAAAATGATTGGCAACAAGAACAATGTTTAGAGTCTTCAACACTTGATATATTTGCACTGAGAGTTTCAAGCCAATGTCAGACTTGTTTATGCTTGAGTTGGCAAAGTACCTTTCTAGTTCATGGAAATAAAGGTTTTATTTAATAGACTTTTCAAATTTCTTCAAAGGGCTATCTAGATATCTAATAGCTATTATAAACCAAGATGTTAACTATTGAAGTGTAAATGAATCTGATATTTATCAATCCATTTCCTTGAAAACAGCAAATATATTTGAAAAAGCATGAGGGATAAACTGTCTCTTAGGTCTTGCAGAATACACCAAAGTTGGCAGACAGGTCAAGACACTTGGCAATGAGTTCACTCATTATTTGCAATGACTTTGCCACTTGGAATCACAGGAAAGGGGCAGGTGTTTTGAGAGAGTTCTGCACAGAGGGCAGAAAGCAGCGAGTATAAAGCTTCAGATCCATGCTGGGGCTGCTGAGCTTGATTTCTCCTTGGGAGTTCTTAGTAATACAGTGGGTGATTATTTTACTTCTCACTAACATTCTGTGGGTGCCGCCTGTATATAATAGTCTTCCCATATGTCTAGCCTTGCATTCTTCTGAGACTTATGATTCTATAACAAGAGTTCTCAACCTTAGTCCATAAGCATTTTTTAATACTTTGATCACTGTATTTCGACATAATTGGTTTCCACTGCAATTCTGTTTTATTTTATGCACTTAAAAAGATTGCTCTGAATGAAAGCTCAACTTGGGGTAGGAATAGTCAACAATTAAGACTTAATTGGCTGGGAGATGGGAATGAAACTTAAGGCTAAAGACTCCCTTGACATAGCTTCCTGTTGGCCATTGGTTGTGTTAACTTGGCTTCCTGGTCTCCTAGGAGCATAAAAGGCCCCACTCACATGGGGTCAGGGCCCCTAAAGACCCTCAGACTTATTTACAACCATTTCTAGAAAAAAAATTACCTTCCTCACACACTTTTCAATTTAATCTCCATTATTAACGTTGTCTCATCACTTTCTTAAGTCTAGACAATCAAAAAAAAAAAACAAATCAAATGATTTCCTAGTTATTAATACTCACATTGAAAATTTAACCATCAAGCCCTCTATCCAGTACAAGCTGGTTCACATAACCCTGAAAAGACTGCACCAGATTACAAAGAGATACGTAACAGATAAAAAATTATGAATACTTGTTACATTAACTAATAAGTATGTTTATTTATCTTCACATTCTGTATTATTTCCTGTTTCATATTCAGGTACATACAAATTGTGGATAGGGGGCAGTAAAGAGCAGGGATATAAAGAGTCCTATCTGAATGGAAGGCCTTACGGATGGAGTGTGGTATACCTGTGTGACTACTTGGACATGTTAAAAGGCCAAAGCTTTGGGGGAGACAGATTAAGACAGTCAGTTTGCTAGCAAACCCTGTGACTTGCCTCCTAATCTGATATTAACCTTCCAAACAAAGAATCTCTGCTTTCATTACAGGCTTCTTGCTCCTCTCTCAATTCCTTGGATTTCAGCCCTTCCCCCACTTTCACGTAGGGTACAAAATTGTCTAACTCCATAAAGAGAAGGTGAATGGATGACAGTAATCGCATGTGAAAGACTCCAGAGCATGTAGGTCCACAGTGACAATTGACACTCACCTTGAAAGCACTGGTTGTGTTGAAGAGGAGCCCTTGTTCCTCTAAAGGAAGCAAAATTCTGGTTCCAGAGAACTTCAGGAAGGCTAAAGCCTGGCAGGGATTTCTGGCCCAAAACAAGTTGCTCATGGTAATATTGGTAATGTTCTTCCCAGTACAACCAGTCACCTCCAGGGCTACCTACTTTTTCATAGAAAATCACCCCTTTTGATAATGCAGAGTGTCATTTTGGAAACTAGAATATTGCTACCATTTTGCTAATGGACAGGTTGCTAACCAGCTATTTCCACACCTAACTTAAGACTTAACACAGAATAGCCCAGCTTTGATGGCTCAATTTTTGGAGAGTTTGGCTATGTCCATACACAATAAATCATTCCAAGTGGTCATGGCTACCAACCTGCCCTTGCATAGAAGGCAAATTATGCTTTTCTCCTACTCTGTCTTACCTTTGGTTGCAGTTGAATTTATGATAGACCTCTCTTACTCTGCCTACCAGGAACCTAATGAGTGCTTATATTCTTGAGGCAATATTATATTTGATCCATCTCCAGTCCTGGACAGAGTGACACTAAGACAGGAAGCTCACCCACAGTCAAGTCACCACAGATCAAAGAGACACACTACTCCTCTACCACTCTTCAAATCCCAACTCACAACATACTTCTAACCTTAGAGACTGAGATGCCAGGTTTTCTGGGGCCAGGCATAATTGTTTCAGGGACTCTGTGAACTACCATATAGAAGAATTTGACTTGCTCTTCTTGGCCCACAGGACAAACTAGGGGCAATGAGTGCAAGTTGTACAAAGAAGCAAATTTAAGCTTGAAGGTGGAAATTTTCTGACAATCAAGGTAGTCCCAAAGTGGAATGGACTGCCTCAGATCATAGATTCCCTCTCACTAGAGAAGCTGCTTGTCCATACGTTCAGATGCTATGGAGGAGACTCCTGTTTAGGTATGAGTCATAAAGCTAGATTTGAAAAGAACCTTAGAGGTCACAGAAATCAATATCCTCATTTTACAAGTGAGGATACTGAAGCATAGAAAGGTTAAATTATTTGCCCAAGTCACATAACTAATAAATGTTTAAGGCAGGATTTGAACACTGGTCTTCTCGACTCAACATGGACCCCATTGATACACCCTGCTGCTTCCCACAGGTCTTCCAAATCTCGGATTTTAGGGTACTGAACCAGAGAAAATACCCCCGAAAGAACCATTCTACCCAAGAGGTAGCCAAAAGAGGCAATGAGAGTCCATTTTTAGTGTGAACCAGTAACCTAGGAGATTAAGCCCTCCATAATTGCCTAGTGATACATAATTCCAAAAGCCTGTGTCTCAGAAAAGCTCACATTCTGCTGAGAGAATACACTAACAGACTACCTAGAAGAAAACAAATGACTTTGAGCTGGCAGGATCCTTACAAGTGTTTTTGAATCCAATCCTTTCATTGTATACCTGAGGAATAGAAGTTCATTTCCTTCAACAAGGAATTTGGTGTAATCTCATTCAACAAATGGAATCTCTAGGGGAGGAAATAATCATTCATAAGATAAATAGAAGGGACAGAAGAAAACTGGTTTTCCATGGTTAATAAGACCTGTAGGAATACTAGGTTAGACAATGTCATAGAGTCTTTCAGTGTTTCATGAACTCAGTTGTAAGGATACAAGTATATCTCCTCTTCATAGAAGTGCATTGTTTACAAGGCACTGGAGTTGGAAAGGCAGGTGAATGTACAGAAATAGCAACTCAGAGTACAATGTCTGCATCAGCCATTCTGGTACTCTGAGGCCAAGATGCTCCACCTCCTTTCTCTTCCCTCATGCACTGATATTGATAGTCACCTGGATTTCTGTACATGGACCAGGAACACCATGTGGGTCCTAGTGGCTTTCATCTCAAGTCCCCTCTTATAGTACAACCTACAAATAATCAAAATGGTGTTTGAACACCAAGTACTACACCCATTGCACTGCTAGGAGCCCTGACTATTCTCAAATAGCTTGCATATCAGAACTTCTAAGAAATCAGTCAACAGGCATTCATTAAGTGCCTTCTTCATATCCAGCACTGGGAAATATAAAGACAAAATGAAATTGTTTTTGCCCTCAAGTAGCTTATATGTTAACATAAGAGACCGAATATATAGAAAATGAATACAAGGTAGTTTGGGGATGAAGTACACAGGAGCTAGGGGAATAAAAAAAAAGCTGTGCTTGAGCTGAGTTATGATGGAAACCAGGGACTATGAAGGAGGTAGAGATGAAAAAGGAGTACATTCAAAAAGTATGAAGCACATCCAGGAAGAGGCTAAGAAATGGGAGATAAGAATGTTAGCAAAAGTCAGGTATAGACAATCAGGGAAGGCAAGACAATTGAGCTGCAAGAGCAGGAAGGTAGGCAGCTGCTGCCAGTAACCCCTAGTAAAAGCAATAGACTTTCCTCTGAGGACACCTATCAATAACTTATAAAAGCAGAGGAATACCTGAAACGGTCCTCATACTGTTATTGTAGCACTCAGTGTACCCACAGAAGAGCCAGGTGAAAAAACCTCACTGTGGCAGAACAGTTCATCTATGGGAGGTTTGGTTCCTTGGGTGACTTTTCCCAAGCATCTGTCTCCCTGTCCTGACATTGTGGGTGTTCCTGAAGAATATGTTGTGCATTAGGCTATGCTGTAAAATGCTTGATGCCTGAAGCACAGAATATATTCAAGAGTTGCAGTGATCATTCTGCGTGAAAAATTCAGTGACTACTACATGCTTAAAACGCTTCTGAGTCCTTTCCTCTTCTCCCCAGTGAGACTGTGTCTGTGACTACAGGACCCTGTCATTAGTAGCTGGTGTTTCCCCAAAGTTCTTGTCTGTCCTTTGCTCTCAGAAAGGAACAATGACATCATGTCTTCATTTGCTTGTAAAGCGGACTTAAGTGAAACAAAGCTGCACAGCCCTCAACCTCACTCTCTCTTCCTGAGTCATCCAAGTCCAGTGGCAGGACAGAAGTCAACCTGACAGGCGATGGCTCGGGATACAAAAGGATGACCTTGGAGACTGACCAAGCTCTATGTGCTCCACAGCACTTGCTTTATCTGCCTTCATGGCAGTTGGAACAAATTGTTCCCAACTGTTCATTCTGTGGGTTATTTTTTCCATTGAGTTTCTTGGAACCACAAATGAGAATTGTGTGAAGGTGGACATCAAACATGGATGAGCAGCCCTGAATAGGGCTTGACAAACCCTCGCATCACAGGTGGTAGTCTTCCCTGAACACCCCCCTACACCCCATGTAAGTACAGCGAGGGCAAAAGCATGGAGGTTGGAAATAGCATACCTTGTATGAGAAATGAGTAAGAAGAAAATTAATAGTGAAAATTTCATCAACACACTAACCTAATCAATATTCCAACACTTCAAAAGATCCATATTGCATTGATTTAAGATGCCTCTGCCAAGACAGATCACAACCCCTACCATGGCTGTAAAAATGATCAAAGACTGGTCTCCAGCATCCTGGTGATGGATCTCTCTAAACTATGATGTTAACTCTGGGTTGACAGGCACACACAGTCCATCACTATGCTTGAAGCCTTTACAGCTTAGAAGGAAACCATCAGAGCCTCCATGGGCAGTTCCTTCAAGAACAGAGTTCCTTCCATGCCTAAATAAGGCATCAGAGCAGGGACTTGAGTATAGAACCCTGAGCCAACCACTCCAAATACTCCTTCCTGTCGTATCCTGTGTGTAAACTGTGACTAAGGCCAAGACTTCTATTCTAAGTAGGCAGAAAAAGATTGGCTCTTTGCTTTTCTGCTAGACCCTTATCTGAGTGACTGGCTCATTTTTCTATATGCCAATTCTTCAGCAAAAGAAACATAACACTGGCTGGATTCCTGTTGAAGTCTTTGCAACCATGACAGCAAGCAAGGAAAGATTTATAGGAAACAATGGAAAAAGCTGGGCAGACAGATGAGTTATGGTCCTTAAAATTGCAGTTGCCAGAGTATAGTGAGAGAGGTCAGGAAATATCTTGCCTGCCACACACAAGGAGAATATACCTGTTCCAACTGGATGTGACTGGATTACAATCCGGCTTCTCGCCTTTAGCAGCAATATCTTCCTTCACCTGGCCAACCATCTTCCAGCTGACTCATAAAGTCTGCTAAAGTACATTAGTCATTAATGATGAAGCAAACTATGCATTTAATATTATGCCTAGGATAATTAGGAAGATAAACAACTAATGGATTAGAATGGTAAACAACCTGAGTCAACACAATTCAAAAGCCTTGGACTTCACTAGAGGCACTTTTAGCAGTTACTGGCTAATATGGTTATTTGAATCAGCTGAGACACACAGTCCCTGAATGATCAAGACTGATTCCTTTTATCAAAGACATTTCTTCATTACTTGACAAAGCTAGTACCTCTTTTATCTGTCCTTACCCTACTCTTGAATGCTATTCCAATACAAAGTACACACTTGATTTTGTTTGAGATTATGTTTCTTTAAAATCAGAAGTCTGGTTCCACACAAACTCCAGCCCTCCCAATATGTCCAAGGAGGAGAGCCTGAAGGGCATGTTTCAAAATACTTTGAATCAACACAATCCATTAAAATTCTCACAAAATAAAAGGCTCAGATTAGCTGATTACCATTTGTGATCTTAACCTGTTTTAAGTGTCATTTTAAATGCCCTCATATTGATTTATTTATTACTAAAAATGGCTCATAAAATTATAAGGCAGCTGAACATTTTACTACCAAGAAATAGAAACCTTTGTATCTCATAAGGTGTGAGCCTTTTAAAAAACACTGACACTTTTATTCCCCTCTCAGCACTGGAGTTGTCTCATCCATCCAAGGCCAGCAAAAAAGGGGGCAAGAAGTCTATAGAAGGGTTGGCACTTTTTGCAGATGTTGCTGGTTCAGTGGGAAATGAAGAGTAAGCCTTTGACTACTTCCTGCAACAGGCCAAAACTGAACAAAGTTTCCTTTTTGGAAACTGAATGGCAAGTCTGAGCTACACTTGGCACTCTGATAAATGACCAGGGCTCTTAATTGGGATGGCTGCCAAGAAACAGAGTTAGTGCAATGCATTTCCGGTGACTCCAAACAGTAGATGAATTGCACATCAATTTATTTAAATAGCAAGACTGCAAGCCTATTCATGGCCATTACCAGGTGTGGATTGATGCCTGCTAGCATATATTTCCCACTGCGAAGCCTTTTGTTCACTTCCCACTGCTTCCTCACTCCATTATGCCTGTTAAATGAATCAATCTTACCTTAATATAATTCTTAAATATTTAATGTCAAGTTGCAGTGCCTCCTCTTAAAGCCAGTTTGTAAAACGAAAGCATAGATTGCTCAGCAGGATGCATCTTGCCTCTTCAGTATGACTGTGAAATGGTCCAAGTTCTACTCCCCTAGGGATATGTCAATTAAAAGGGCTTATTTGGTGAAGTCTGAAAATAACAAAGGAACCCAAGGCATGGAGAGATTTCTGACTGTACCCAGGGATAGTTGGATTTCAAAATACAACTCAGAGATGATTGACATGAATGCAATTAAATTGTAGTACCTATTTAAAAGTATCATATTTGTCTTTATATAGTCACCCATACACTCCACTAGCTTCAGAGCATAAGTGGAATCTCAATGATCCATTTATATGATTACACACCAAGAAATGTAACTCAATTTCCTAATAATCCTTAATTCTCTTGTTGGAGAACATTTTTCTCCATAGTCTTCTCACTTTCTCTTGTTTCATAAATGAATTTTATAAGGAAAGTAAGAGTGGAAGGGAACCCGGAGAGGATATTCAAGTATATTCCAATGACAGTTGTCTAAAGAAAAATAACCCAAAGCAAGTCACTCTGTTCAATAAAACTAGAGACTAAGGGAAGATCTGACCTCACAGCCTTTTGGAAGCTTTAAGTACAATTTAATAACCTAAACAGAAACTCACTATGTAAGAAAGGCTGTGCTAAGAAGTTATAGTGGATTCCTGGAAGTGATACGTAATCTAAATTCTACTTCTCTAGGAAAATGTAATTAAAACTCTTGGTAAAGTCTCCAACTCCTTCTGCTCTGTGTACCTGGACTGCATATGAACCTGGGAGAAATAAAACTCCATTCCTTAAAAACTATAAGAAGTTGGCCAACAAATTGTTTTAAGAGTTTTACCTTCTATTCCAATGAAGGCACATTCCACCAAGGTAGTAAAAAGAGTTTATCACTATCATCTCCCAACATCTGCCAAGAAAGGTAGGTGATGAGATTGCCCTTCCATTAAGAGGGAAGACAATTCACCCATATGATTCGCAGTCTATGAGATCACTTACTTTAAGGCCTGAATGTAACAGAAACTTAAAGACACAATATAAGTCTATGAATCTATATTGACTAGCCTTTTCCTCATTATCAGCATGGTACGCAAGAGTTTGCATATATAAGCTTGAACTGAGGGAAAACTCAGACACTAGGATGCCCAAATTGTGAAGCCTTTAAGTCCTAAGCATATGACTAAGCGTTCAATGATAAAATATTGATGCTTCCATACTCTCCCTCCTCCCTCCACCTTCATCTATTCCATCCATTAGACCAGTTGTAGGGAACCTACAACCTTGAGACCACGTGGTCTTCTAGGTCCTTGGGTGCAGCCTTTTAACTGAGTTCAAGTTTTAGAAATCCTTTTATTTAGGGGGGTATGCTCTGTGAAGTTTGGGTTCAGTCAAAGGGACACACTTAAGGATTTAGAGGGTCACATGTGGACTCAAGGCTGAAGGTTCCCTACCCCTGCTTTAGACTGTTGCCAGAATTATCTTTACTATACATGAATCTTTTGCTCACAAATGCTTCCCTCACATAGTAAGGAAGGCTCAAATTCATTGGTCTGGCATTTGAGGCCTTTGGTAATTAGTTGCCACCCATCCTGGCAAATACTCTTACTATGAGTCTATATTCCACCAAATTTTGCAACTTCCCCCTAACACTTCCCTGCCTCTGTTCAAAATATTTCCTAAATCTGGAGAGCTCTTACTCCTTATTTATCCATTGATTTCTTATACATCCTTAAATTCAGTTCAAATGCCAACTTCTCCAAGAAGTCTTTGCTGATTATCCTGACAGAGCCCTGTACTCTCAGACTTCACGTAGCAGTTTATCTTGTAGCTCTCTAAGGCACTTACAGAACATTGAGTTTTACAGGCATATGTGTTTCCTTATCCCCCTAATACGATGGAAAATCCTTAAGGACTGAGTATTCACTAAATTTTATATTTCCTCAGGGTCATGGACAGGAATTTCTCCACAGTAGATACTGTATATGTGTCTGCATATGAATCACTATAAGTTAGCAATATTTTCCCTCTAAAATGTTAAATTAAAAATGCAGAATTTTTCTGGTTAAAATGAGGTTAATTTTTCTGTTTTGCTTTAAAAATCCACAAATTTTAATTATTCCTGGGATATTCTATATTTCCAGGCTCTCATGGACTAGTATTTGTGGGTTTCATAGATATATTTAAAGTACAAAAATTTATCATGGTCAAATTATTTGCAAAAACATCGCTGTAGAAGAAGAAAACCTTAATGGAAAACTTTAATTTCTCAACACCATGGTTTGTGTTTCTGACAAGCTTCAAGGTACTCAGATTCTGGAAACTTGTAAGTGACATCCAGCTCTTTGGCTCAAGCCTTACTTGGTAATTTTCCATACTGACTGTGACAATTCAGGAGCAATCAATCAGATTTGTATTAAGTAGTAATGCCTATTTTTACTTTCAAAAAAATGTGATTTTATTTAGTCTGATTGTGTAAGAGAATAAAGAAATTAATTGATATTAAGTTAAGTAGCCTTATAAGGTATATTTCTTTCAAGCCATAACGATTCTACATATTTTGAGATTCCAGAGGGTAAAGTTTTTTGAAACAGCATCATAAAAATGGAAGGTAGTGTTGGATTGTGGCTCATAGAAGTCCAGGGCTGAAAAGAATCTTGGGGATCATTTAGTCTAGGTATTCTTTTTTGTTCCATGGATCACTTTGGTAGCCAGGGGGAAGCCAATGGACCCATTCTCAGAATAATGGTTGTAAACAAATAAAATAAATACATAGGATTAGAAAGAAAATTATATTGAAATAAAGTTATGAAAATATTAAAAAAAAAAACAAGTTCCCACATCCCTGGTTAAGAACCCCTGATTCTAGTTTACAACCCTTGCTCATGAGCAACAACAGGACTCTGAAGCAGTCCAGTGAAAAGATAAAAGGGCTAGATCTAAAGTCAACATATCTGGGTTCAAATCCTATTTCTGTCACTTACTATCTTTGTTAATATCAACAAACTTTTTAAAAAATTACTTAGTAATTTATTTTTCTCCAACTACATGTAAAAATAATTTTAACATTTGGTTTTTAAAACTTTAAGCTCCAAACACTATCCCTTATGACTCTCACCACATCCTCTCATTGAGAAGGTGAGCCATTGGATATAGGTTATACATGTATAGACATAAAAACATTTCCATTTTGGTCATATTATGAAAGAAAACATGGACTAAAAAAGCAAGTAAAATAAAGAAAAATTTTAAAAAGTATTTCTTCAATCTATATTCAGACACCATCACTTCTTTCTTTAGGAATGGATACCAGTTTTCATCATAAGTCCCTCAGAGTTGTCTTGGATCATTGTATTACTGAGAATAACTAAGTCATTCACAGTATTCATCTTACAATATTGGTATTACTTTGTTGACAATACATTTCACTTTGCATCAGTTCATGTAAGTCATTACAGGCTTTTTCAGAGCATCCTGCTCATCATTTCTTATAGCACAGTAGTATTCATTGTAATCACATATCACAATTTTGTTCAGGCATTCCCCAATGGATGGATTTCCCCTCAATTATCAATTCTTTGCCACCAGAAAAGAGTTGCTATAAATATTTTTGTGCACATAAGTACAAAAATCTCTTTTAGGTTACAGACCAAGTAGTGGTATTGCTAGGTCAAAAGTTATCCATGGTTTTATGGTCCTTTGGACATAGTTCTATATTGCTCTACAGAATGATTTAATCAGTTCATAACTCCACCAACAATGCATTAATGTCTCATTTTTTCCCACATCCCCTCCGACATTTGTCATTTTCCTTTTCTGTCCTATTAACCAATCTAATAGGTATGAGTTAGTATCTCAGAATTGTTTTAATATGCATTTCTCCAATCAATTGTGCATTAGAGCATTTTTTTCATATGGCTATAAATACCTCTGATTACTTCATCTGAACACTGTTCATATCTTTTGATGATTTATCAATTAGGGAATGGCTGTTATTTTTTACAAATTTGACTCAGTTTCCTATGTGTTTGCGAAATGAGGCCTTAATCAGAGAAACTTGCTTGAAAACAGCAATTGCTATTGTCAACTGTATTTCTCTCCATCCAATTTCTCCCCTTATTCTATTCCCTCTCTCCTTTCACCCTGTCCCTCCTCAAAAGTGTTTTGCTTCTTCTAACTACCCCCCTCTCAATCTGACCTCCCTTCTATCACCGCCCCCCCACCCCCACTTCTCATATCCCTTTCCTCTCATACTTTCCTATTGGGCAAGATAGATTCTATACCCAATTGAATGTGTATATTTTTCCCTCTTTGAGCCATTTCTGATGAGAGTAAGGTTCATTCACTCCTCCTCACCTCCCCAATCTTGCTCTCCACTGTAAAAACTTTTTCTTGCCTCTTTTATGTGAGATAATTTACCCCATTCTACTTCTTCCAGGACTTTCCTCTTTCATCTCTTAATTCTTTTTAGATATCATCTCTCCATATTCAACTCACATCTGTATCCTTTGTCTATACATATTCGGAGAGTCCAATAATTTTTAAATAATCTCTCCTGGATCTAATTGAGATATTTCACATTGTCTTCCCTTTTTTTTTATTCTCTTGGTTTTATTATTTCTTAATTTCTCATAAAATCATTAGTTTCCATTTGCTCAATTCTAATTTCTAAAGAATTATTTTCTTCAGTGAGCTTTTGTACTTCCTTTTCCATTTGGCCAATTCTATATTTTAAGGAGATTTTATTTGTTTGTTTTTGTTCCAATTTTTCCATTTGGCCAGTTCTGCTTTTTAACACATTCTTCTCATTGACTTTTTGTACCTTTTTTATGATGAGGTCTGGTCTGTTTTTAGGGTGTTATTTTCTTCAGTATTTTTTGGGTCTCCCTTACCAAGCTGCTGGCTCATTTTTCATGATTTTCTTGCATCACACTCATTTCTTTTCCCATTTTTTCTCTCTTTTACTTGTTTTAAATCCTTTCTTCCATGTCCTAAAACCAATTCATATTTTTCTTGAAGGTTTTGGATATAGGTGCTTTGGCTTTGTTCTCTTCTGGGTGTGTGTTTTGATCTTCCTTGTCACCACAGTAACTTTCTATAGTCAGAATTTTTTTTTGTTTTCTCATTTTCCCAGTCTACTTCTTGACTTTTAACTCTCTGTTAAAGTAGAACTCTGTCCCCTGAGTGGAGGGCACATTGTCCCAAACTTCAGGAGTTTTATGTTGCTGTTTTCAGAGATGCTTCTAGCAACCTACAAGTTTTCCGGTTTTCCAAGTTGTTATGATCTAAAGAGAGTGTGTTTACAATTTTCCTGGCCTATGCTCTGATCTATGATTGACCACAAGCACTCTTTTCTGCCCTGGAAGTGTGACAAAGGTCCCAGCTGCCCTATGGCCACAAGTTCTGATGTGCTAGCATTCCTCTCTGCTCAGGGAACTACTCCTCAGGACTGCAACCTGGATCAGAGTCTTGTCTCAGTCCTAGCAAAAAGATCCCTTTAATCTCCTTCTGACTAATTGTCTTACCCCCTTACCATGTTTGCTCTGGGACCTCCAGAAGGTTGAATTCAGCTGCTGACTCAATGATTCCCAGGCCTGCTTCTGGTTTTCTGGTACTGGGTCTGCGATGGCATGGCCGGTACTGAACTATGCTTCACTCTCACCCAGGTGACCTTTTAAGTTGTCTTTGGCTGGAAAACTTGGGAACCTATCAAAGCCTGCAGAATCAAAAAAGAGTGAAGATCTCTAGTTACTTCCTTGTTGCTAACCATCATTCTGACATCAATTATCTATACAATCTTGGGCAAAGCTCTTTGATTTTTCCTTATTTTTTTTCTACCTTAGCTTCCTCATCTCTAAAGTGACATTGTGGAAAAGAGGATTTCTAAGGTCCCTTCCAGGACTGCCATATTATTTCAATTTCTAGGTGTATGGTCAGAGAAAATTACTGCACTTTCCAAAGTATTTCTTTCATGATCTGAGAATTCTTAGGCATTAGGGCAGTCTGTTTTCATGAACTGGATTTTAGCAAGTGTAGAAAAAGCTGACTTTGGGAAAGGCTAGAGAACAGTAGGCCTTCCTACTTAAAGGAAGTGACCCTTTAAGCCTTAGGCAGTTGATACTCTAAGATATTCTTTTGCTACTGTTTACCCTTCCTTCTCAAGAGGACTATGACACCAGGAAGATGATACCATGACTTGCAAATGGATTTGATTTAAGTGAGGAAGGGCTGTGCAAAGTGAACAGCTTTACTTTCTCCTCCAGAGCCGTTTGGGTTCAGAGGCAAGATACAGATCAGGACTATAGATGGCCCCAGATGCAGAAGGAGTCTTTCTCAGGTCTCAGTTTGACTGAGGCAATGCCCATTCAGTCATTAAGTCTAGGAGGCAGAGAATGGCCTCTTTTGCTTATTCAAAAAAATATTCAACGTATAAGGGGAAAATTTTCATGGTTTCTGACCCTTATAAGCTTGTACAAAATCATAAATAAAAGATCCACAGGCATTGTAACCATCATGTCTAACTGCTTGATATAAAAAATAAGCATAAAAAAACTCATAAGGATGACTATTCTAGACCATTCCTGGAAGAATCTAGAATCTGTGGAAGAGGCAACTCATATTTCTATGAGTTTATAGGAATGTTCTATGCATACAATGAATACTCAGCAGCTTCAATCTGACACTTCTCCTTATCATTCTTAGAAAACCAGAGAAAAGTCTCAATGCTGCTGTTTCCATGAATTGCAAGGCTCCAAGCCAAGCACAGGATTCATGTCACAATGGCCAGTTATGCCTCCAACATCATAAGTAAACCACTGAAGTCTTAAAATAGAACGTTTTCTTCAAAACATATATTGTATGCTTGTTCTACCTTAGGTCAGTGACCTTCTGCCTCCACCCTTGCAGTCCCTTTCTCCAACTGGTGAGTTCTTTCTAGAACTTCCATTTTGACGAATGGCCCAAAACAGTAATTCTTCATTTTCTGGACTAGGGACTATAACCCTAAGTAGGTACCTCCTCATCCTTATCAGTTCCTTTTTTTGATGAGCTTCTCTCATTAGAATATAAGCTACCTGAGGGCAAGGTAATGCCTTTTTACTTGTATTTGTATCTCCAACACTTATAAACTATAATAAAACATAACTGATATTAATATGTAGTTTTCTAAGTCCATTTGCATCCTGCAGAGATCCTTATCTCTGGGCTAGTGGCCCCCATGTCTTTTTTAAGTTTGGCACCACTGGTCTAAAAAACTCAGCTTGAGGGAGTGATTAGATAGGTCTGCAAAAAGACGACCAGCAAAAGTTAGATACTATCTGCTGACTATTGTGTGTAGGCATTGACCAGATGGGTCTCTATTATAAACATGATCTCCTTACTAGTTCCTGATGTCTACAAAGGGTACAGCACTGACAAATTCTGCTATACTTGGAGAGGAGAGAGAGAATGCATCCTCAATGAGATGCAGACACTTATATCCAGAAGAAAACATAGGAGCAAGTCATGGGGAGAGTCCCTGTATACCCTTTTACTCTCCTCTGTCCAGCTGGGGAAATATGCCTTTCCTGGAACATGGGGAAGAATCAAGCCAAATACTTCTTTAAAATGCCAAAATTTAAAATGTCATTTCAATACTCCTTCAATCAATCAGACTAAGAGAACCCAAGGGCAAGATGAAAAATGAAGACCAATAACTCATGCCCATGAAATTATTTTGGTTTATTATCCAGAGATATGAATAAGGAAACAAATATAGAGCAGGCAATCAAACCTAGAAACCAAGGTATAATTAGTCTGATCACCATGATGGGGAGGTCAGCGTGACTTTCTGGAAAGTAACACACAAAAAAATTTTTGAGGGAGACAAATTGTTTTGGGGGTGATATTTGTTTTCCATGAAATTATTTTTGTGCATTTCTTTCCCCAGTGCTCCAAGATGGGAATTTATCAAGAAGTCATTTTATAGAATCCCCCCAAAAGAATGATCCCTATTCACTGTTCACCCTTCTTGTCATGCTGGCTTTTTGTTCTTGTCCCTTATTGAAACTCTGTGCAAGAAGCTTTCCTCCTTCCCTGAGCTATTTTCCACAAATCCCTCTGTTCCATAGCATTCAGGCTGTGCCAATGCAGTGTGAATGTTTTTTGTTTCCTCTGTTTTTCTAATTCAAATGTTGTATCTTTACACTTGGTTTCAAATGGAACTCTGCAGTCATTTGTCTGACTGTGCACATAACCTCCAATTTTGCAGCAATTCTTCCCATGTTCCCTTAACTTAGTAGCATTTGTTTCCCTGTATGGGGTTATCAGTGCCTCCCTAAGTCAAAAATGGAAGGAAAAGTACCAGTAGCATTTATTTTCTGCTCATCCACCTTTATATTTCAGGTCTGTAGCTAGCCCCACCACTGCTGGGGGCCTTATCTCCTCTGAGGACTGGTCTGTTTTGGACAGTGAATAAGAAAGAAGGCACTTTCAGAAATATGAATATAAGTAACTGCTCTTGAACATTAACATTTTCTCTGGCTGTCCAACCTGGGGTACAAAAGCAAAGTTTCATAGAAGTTTTGTTGGTTTATTTTTTAAAATAAACTTTCATGATTTGAATTCATTCTGTTCTGTAAGCCTGGAATATTGTTCCCCTACTGCTCTAAATAGTACACTGTACTGATGGGATCATAGAGTTTGAAGCTACATCATAGGCCACCTAGTCTAAGCCCTCATTTTATAGGTAATGGCACAAGGAGGCTCAGTTAATGACCTCCTCAGACCTAGCAAAGCACCTTGGTTACACATCTACCATGTGTATCATATTCCTCTACTAGACCATAATATACCTGAAGGGAAGTACTATATTTCACACAAACCTTATAGCCACTAAACAGCTCTGATGCTGCTTTATGTAGCTAATGTTTTATTAATGTTTATTGAATTAAATCTAATTGAACTGAGTTGAAGGCAAACTATCTCAAGGCTCTTGAATTTCCCCTTTTTTGTGCTCTGTATGTTGTTCTACAGAATTCCCCCCTCATGAAATGGTGAGTTGGAGTAATGAATGAATCACCAAGTGAATCAATGAAAAGTATTTATTAAGTACTTATTATATGCTTAATATATGTGCTTAGCGCTAGGGATATAAAAACAGAGAAATAGACCCTACCCTCAAGGAGTTTATATAGTAATAGGGAATATAACATATATAAAGGAAGTTGTAGCCAGGGAAAAGAGCTTTGTATGGGAAGTCATGGAGATAGGAGCTAATCCATATTATAGCCAATTATTGTATTTACTACACTGAAAAAAGCACCAGTTGTAGAGGCAGAGGAACTGGGTTCAAATTCTAAACTATCAGTGTAACCTTAAGCAGCATCTGAACCTCAGATTCCTCACCTGTATTGTAACAGGGTTGTAGTAGACAGCCTCATCCCCTGCATCCCGGGCCAGCGCTAGTCATCTTGATTTTGTCTGCCCCTCTTGAGTAGAGTGAGGCTGATGGCTTTGTACAACAGCTCTGCTTCACTTAAATCCAATTCAAGTCCAAGTCAAGACATTACCCTCATGAGGTCATTGATCCTCTTTCAAAATGAAGGGCAACAACAATTCATAGCTTCCAGCTTTAAATTTACAATGCTATTATCTCAGAGCAAGAAGAAGATTTAGAGATCTTATGGAACCTCATTTTAAAAATGATGCAACAGGCCCTGAGAAATGAAGCAATTTGCACATCTATGAATACACAAAGCATCTATAAATTTGTCAAGCTGAAGAATTTCTTCCATCAACACTGGTTGCAACTAATAAAGACTTGGGTGAATCCTAAGGCACTTCATGAGCTGACAAGTATCAGGAGTAGAATTTGAACTCAGGTTTCCTTCACTCTGAACACAGCACTCTCTTGACTACATTATGCTGCTTCCTCAGGATTGATGGCTTTCACTTGGTTGATTTTTTTAAAAAAATGATTGTTAAATCCAGTGTGTGAGGTCACTTAGCTCTAAATCATTTTCTGATGATCTCTCCTTCCTTGGAATTTGTAAGATATTTTCTGCCATTTATTGGTCACCACGCTACCTTGTAATATTGCTCGCCTTGTCTTTTATTACAATGTCCTTCATGTTAATATTTAATTTTTACTTCTATGACTTATCTCCTCAACAAGACTGTAAACCCTTCGAGCACAAAGCTTATATGTTGGCCGTCTATGCATTTCGCCACAGCATCTAACATTTTTGTTATTGTTTTCCAGGTGTTTCAGTCATGTCTGACTCTTTGTGACTTCATTTGGGGTTTTCTTGGCAAAGATACTGGAACAGTTTGCCATTTCCTCCTCTAGTTCATTTTACAGATGAGGAAACTAAGGCAAACCAGGTAAAGTCACTTGCTTAAGGTCACACAGCTAGTAAGTGTCTGAATCCAGATTTGAACTCGTCTTCCTGATTCCAGGCACAGTGCTCTATCCACTACACCATCTAGACACCCAAGCATCTAACATAGGTCCCTGCAAATAATAGTAAATAATGAATATTTTTTCTTTTCAGGAATATCAATTAAAAATCTTCTTTGTGGTTATTATTTGATCTTTAAAACATCCTTTAAAGTAGAGAGCTCAGCTATCATCATGCTCACTTTATA
Organism: Potorous gilbertii; assembly: GCA_028658325.1. NCBI lineage: Eukaryota > Metazoa > Chordata > Mammalia > Diprotodontia > Potoroidae > Potorous > Potorous gilbertii. Next base: position 127,437,521 of record CM053771.1, on the reverse strand, counting down.
CATAAGTAAACTGAGACACAGAGGCTATGTAGCTTTGAGATCACACAGAAAATAAAGAGACAGCTAAGATTGGAAATCAGAACTTTTGACTTTAAGTCTAGGGTTTTTGCTAGTATACTGTGACACAGATGTGAAGGTAGCCTTGTCTGGATCTTTAATCTTCTTATAACAATTTCTCTTTGTTTGAAAGTGGTTAAGTGATTTAAGACATAAACTACATTCAATGTTCACCCCCAGAGCTTTGTCTTCTAGACTTCTGTCCTTTTCTTTTTTTGTTATTTTTATTTACTTATTTATTTTCTGTTTCACTACCATACAACTAGACTGTTTCTTTCCCTCCCTTCCCTTCCCTACCCCCTTCCCCCTCCCTCTCTGAGACGACATACAATTTTTTATAGATTCTACACAGACATTCACATTAAATACATTTTCACCATAGTCATGTGGTATAGAAGAATTAAAATGAATGGGAGAAATCATATAACAAACCAAAACGTAATACAAAAGAAAATGATCTACTACAATCTTCGATTGAGTTCCATAGTTCTTTCTCTGGATATGGAAGGCATTTTGCCTTAAAAGATCACTGGGAATTTTTTTAAGTCCTTGCATTGCAATGAAATCTACCAGAAAAAATCCTCTCACATTGTGGTTGTTGTTGTGCTCCTTTCACTCAGCATCAGATCACATAATTCTTTCCAGGCCTCTCTGAAGTCTTCTTGTTCATCATTTCTTATAGTGCCATAGTATTCCATTACATTCATATACCACAGTTTATTCAGCCATTCCTCAGTGGATGGGCATCCCTTTGATTTCTAGTTTTTGACCACCACAAAGAGTGCTGCTATAAATATTTTTATACATGTGGGACCCTCTCCCAGAATGGGTGGATCAGCTCACTGTTCCACCAAAAATGAATTAGTGTTCCAGCTCTTCCATATCTTCTCCAACATCTACCATCTTCCTGTTCTGTCATGTTAGCCAGTGTGATAATTGTGATGTGGTATTTCAGAGTTGTTTTCATTTACATCTTTCTAGTCAATAGTGATTTAGAGTATTTTTTCATATAACTATAGATATCTTTAATTTATTCCTCTGAAAACTGACTGTTCATATCTTTTACCATTTATCAGTTGGGGAATGACTTGTATTCTTGTACATTTGACTCAGTTCTCTATACATTTTAGAAATGAGGCCTTTATCACAGAGATTTCTGCCCTTTTCTAAGAGGCAACATGTCATAGCAGAATGAACACTGAATCCAGGTTCAACTAGTCCAAAGTTCTAATTCCATTTCTTCCATTTACTTACTCTGTGACCTCTGACAAGTCACTAAAACTTTCCTAGCCTCACTTTCCTCATCTGTAAAATAAGTGGTTTGTCCTAGATCAGTCATGTCAAGCAGACAGAAACAGGGCCCACTAAACTATAAATAAGGATCCCTATAAGTGTATCTTGACTTAGAAAACCCCATATTAACATTATCTATATTTTATTGTATTTTTATTTATTTTGTCAAATATTTCCCAATTGTGTTTTAATCTGGCTCAGGTACACTCAGGAGTGCTGCAGGTCATGTATTTGACACCTCTCTAAAAGAAGACCACAAAGCTCCCTTCTACATCTATGATCCTGCAATCTCAAACAACAGAGGACATAATATTCATAAAACTACACTAGGGACACATTTTCTCTCTCTTCAGACATGTCTCTGTAGGAGGGTGGTAACAGAGAGAATAGGTTATACAGGGTAGGAATCGTAAACATGCAAAATGTTAGTAGTTCTTTCAGTACTATATTTTATGTATGCTTTGCCAATGTTTTATTTTAATTTTAGCACTTGTATTATAGTCTTCTCCACCTGATCTCACTATGTAACATTCAAACTACTTACATATTCATGCTCAGGGCCTTACCTAAATCTTAACTTTATCCTTCCCCTAACTCTCCAGTGCCAATGAAATGGGTCTGAAATGGGTCTCGTGCCAATCTCAGCAGCAAAGACTATGCCTCCCACCACAGAGGCAGGTATAGGAAGCAGCCATAGCTATGGCTCTTTGTTGATACAAATGGGCAGAAAATGACAATTCAGTTATCCAGGGTACAGGATTAACATCTTCAATCAGTCAAACAATCAACAAGCATTTATTAAGCTCCTGCTACATTCCAGACTTTGTTAAGTGCTAGGGATACCAAAACTAGGGTAAAAACGTACCTGACCTCAAAGACTTTACATTCTATCAGGAGAGAAAACATGTGCATATAAAAACATATAAAAATACATATGTACATATAATCTAGAATATATCCAATATGAGAACAGGGTAGTTTGGGGTCAGAGCATGTTGGAGCTCAGAGGCATAAGAGAAGGATTCATGTAGAAGGTGTTATATAAGCTGAGATTTAAAGGAAACCAGGGATATAAAAATGGGGAAGATAGGAGAGATTTCATTTCAAGCATGGGGGATAGTGCTGCATGTGAAAAAATACAAGCAAATTGCTAGTCTGGCTATACTGTAGGGTGCCTGAAGAAAAGTAATACATGAGAAAACTGGAAAAGTAGGAAGGGGTCAAGTTGAAAACATTTTTTAAACACTATACATAAGGATTTCCAATTTATCCTAGATGTAATAGGGAACCACAAGAGTAAACTGTATAGGTGATGGCATTGCCATACTAGTGCTTTGGGAGAATCACTTAAGTGGCTGTGTGGAGGATAGATGCTGGTGAAAAGATAAGCTCTGATGCCCTTGTGGATAGCTGGATGGGATGTGAAGCAGCATCTAGAAGTGGCTAGATATAGTGGGTAGAGATGAATTTTCACTCTTACACATCAATCATAACCTCTCAATCCTAAGAAAGAGAGTCCCAAAGCTGAGTAAATTAACTCTGTGGAAAGGGAACCCTAGTTTCCATAGATCTGGGTCTTGAAGGCCATTATTACTGGTGAGAAGTATGCAACAGTAGAAAAGATGACAAGATACCCATGCTGAAAAAGGCCCAGCGTATTGTTGGAAGAGATGTGAAAGATGTTTGTGTTCTTCTACATCCTCTTTCAAGGCCTACAGCCTTCTGGTCAATTCCACTTATCTCTGAGGTTTCCCCCAATGCCATCCCAAGGAAATAGCTATTATCTTTTTTAGCTTGGAAAGCCCTGCATAAATATTGGGCAAGACAATTCATATACTGTTCATCCCTTCCCGTTCCTACTGTATGTCACCAAAGCGGTGAGATTTGGAGGCTGCAAAGACCACCAGGCACTTAAGACAAGCTTCACTACTCTCCAGTTCCAGGTACTATTGACAGACCATACCTCTCACTGCAGCTCTTGGACAAAGAGAGCAACCCTCTCTCTCTCTCTTACCAGTCAGAAGCCTCCCGTTAACTAATTGCTTCTAGCTGCCCCAGTTGTTTTAGCGCTGTTATAGCTTTAATTCTTCTCTTCAAGCTTCCTAATACTTGGTGTCATTCTCTCCCCAGATGTCCCCTATGAAATTGATTGTCCTTTTATAAAATCATACCACAACTATATCCTAAAGAGAATTTTTTTAAAAAATGAAAAGCTCCTATTTGAACAAAAATATTTATAGCAGCTCTTCTGTGGTGGCAAAGAGTTGGAAAATGAGGGGATGTCCATCAATTAGGAAACTGCTGAACTGTAGTATATGACTATAATGTAATATTATTGTGCTTTGAGAAATGATGAGCAGGATGTTCTCAGAAGGACCTGGAAAGACTTACATGAATGGATGCAGAGTGAAATGAGCAGAACCAGGAGACTATACGCAATAATAGCAATAGTATATGATGATCAGCTATGAATGACTCAGCTATACTCAGCAATGATCCAAGACAATTTCAATGGACATATGATGAAAAATGCAATAATCACCTCCAAAAAAAGAACTGTTGGAGTCTGAATGTAGATCAAAACATATCATTTTTCACTTTCTTTTTCATGGTTTTTGTCTGTATTTTCTTTTACAACATGATTAATATGGTTTCGATGACTGCACATGTATAATATATCAAATTACCATGTGTCAAGGAAAAAGAGGAGACAAAGGTGGGAAGGAGAGAATTCAGAACTCAATTTTTTTAAATGATGTTGAAATTATCTTTACACATAATTGAAAAACTAAAATGTCATTAAAAATAAAATAAATTCATACATTAGTTTTCAAATGTTTGTGATTTCCCATTTTTAAAAATACCCTCTTTCATAAAGAAAGTTATATGCAAATTAATTAAGGTACTATAATCCTCTGTAGTTCTAAAATCTTCAACACATTCTCAAACTCATTTGATGTGATTGAATTATGGTTTTCTATACTCTTATTTTTCCAGCTTTTGATAAATTAAAGTTCTTCTCTACTAGGAGCAGTCAGCTGACAGAAGGTTTCTGTTAAACGATTTCTGACTGGTGGGAGATAGAATTAATTTTATTGGACAATAGATTCAGTGATGGCTATTGTCCTTCAAGCTACCAAGAGAGAAAGGAAGCTTCTTATCTTTAAATCATCAAACTGCTCACATACGAATGAAACAATATGCTATATCATTCATAAAGTGATTTAAGTCTTTATATTTATGACACAATTGCTTTGTTGTCTAAAACTGCTCAAATCTCACCCAAAATCCATTTTTTTATTTTAAATTATGTATTTGTTTTCAGTTTTCTACAGTCATTTCCACATATTTTAGATTTTTTCCTCTCCCTTCTCCTCCTTCCCTCCTCCCTCACCCCTCCCTCCCTGCGAAGGCATGCAATCTTATATAGGTTCTACCCATACATTCTCATTAAATGCATTTTCACCTTAGTTCTGTTGCATAGAAGAATTAAAATGAATGGGAGAAACCATAAAACAAAACAAAACACAAGAGAAAATGATCTGCTTCATTCTGCAATCCAGTTCCACAGTTCTTTCGCTGGATGTGGAAGGCATTTTGCCTCAAGTCCATTGGGAATTTTTAGGTCCTTGTATTGCTGTGAACAGCTAGCTAAGTCTACCAGTGCAATTCCTCATACACTGTGGTTGTTGCTATGTACAAAGTTCTCCTGGTTCTGCTCCTTTCACTCAAGATCATTTGGTAGAAATTGTTCCAGGACTCTCTGAAGTCTTCCAGTATCATTCTTATAAGATAATAGTATTTCATTACATTCATATACCACAACTTGTTTAGCCATTCTCCAATTGATGGGTATTCCCTTGATTTCCAGTTTTGGGCCACCACAAAGAGAACTGCTATAAATATTTTTGTACATGTGGGATGCTTTCCTATTTCTATGATCTCTTTAGGAGACAGTCCTAGAAGTAATACTGCTGGGTCAAAGGATATGCACATTTTTGTAGTCCTTTGGGCATAGTACCACAGCTCCACCAACAATGAATTAGTGTTCTAACTCTCCAATCTTCACCAGCATTTATTGTCTTCCTATTTTGTCATGTTAGGCAATCTGATAGGTGTGATGTGGTACCTCAGAGTAATTTTGATTTGCATCTCTCTAATCAAAAGTGATTTAGAGCATTTTTTCATATGACTATAGATATCTTTAATTTCTTCCCTGAAAACTGCCTGTTTATATCCTTTGACCATTTATCAATTGGAAAATGACTTGTATTCTTGTATATTTGACTCAGTTCTCTATGCATTTTAGAAATGAGGCCTTTATCACAGACACTAGTTACAAAAATGTTTTCCCAGTTTTCTGCTTCCCTCTCAATTTTGGTTCAACTGGGTTTGTTTGGGCAAAAACTTTTCAATTTAATGCAATCAAAATTATCCACTTTGCATGTCATAATGTTCTCTATCTCTTATTTGGTCAAAAAATTTTCCATTCTCCATAAATCTGATAAATACAGTATTCCTTGCTCCCCTAATTTGTTTATAATATCAGTCTTTATACCTAGATCATGTATCCATTTGGACTGTATTCTTGTGTATGGTGTCAGGCATTGGTCTATGCCCAGTTTCCTTCATTCTATTATCCAGTTTTCCCAGCAATTTTTGTCAGTGAGTTATTCTCCCAGAAGTTGGGGTCCTTGGGTTTATCAAACTGTAGATTGCTATATTCATTGACAACTGTGTCTTGAGTATCTAATCTATTCCATTGGTCTACCCCTCTATTTCTTAGCCAGTATCAAGTAATTTTGATGATTGCTGCTTTACAATAGTTTGAGATCTGGTAGGGCTAGGCCACCTTCCCTAGCATTTCTTTTTATTCGTTTCCTTGATATTTTGGAACTTTTGTTCTTCCAGAGGAATTTTGATATTATTTTTTCTAGCTCTAGAAAATAATTACCTGGTAATTTGATTGGTATGGCACTGAATAAGTAAATTAATTAGAGTTGTCATTTTTATTATATTGGCTTAGCCTACCCATGAGCTGCTGATGTTTTCCCACTTACTTAGATCTAACTTTATTTGAGCAAAAAGTATTTTGTAATTGTGTTCCAGGTAGACCCCCATATGGTTTTATAGTGTCTACTGAAGCTTCAAAGGGGATTTCTCTTTCTATCTCTTGCTGTTGGACTTTGTTAGTAATATATAGAAATGCAGAGTTTATTTTGTAACCTGAAACTTTGCCAAAGTTGTTTATTATTTCCAATAGTTTTTTACTTGATTCTTTGGGATTCCCTAAGTATACCATTATATGACCTACAAAGAGTGATAATGTAGTTTCTTTTTTGATTATTCTAATTCCTTCAATTTCTTCTTCTCTTATTGCTACAGCTAACATTTCTAGTACCATATTGAATAATAGTGGTGAGAGTGGACATCTTTGTTTCACCCCTGATCTTATTGGAAATGCATCTAGCTTATCCTCATTGTCTGTAATGCTTGCTCTTGGTTTTAGGTAGATACTGCTTATTATTTTATGGAAAACTCCATTTATTTCTATGAGTTCCATTGTTTTCAATTGGAATGGGTGTTGTATTTTGTTAAAAGCATTTTCTGCATCTATTGAGATAGTCATATGGTTTCTATTAGTTTTGTTGTTGATATGATAAATAATGCTGATAGTTTTCCTAATATTGAACCAGCCCTGCATTCCTGATATAAATCCTATGTAATCATAATGTATTATTCTCATGATAAATTGCTGTACTCTTTTGCTAAAATCTTATTTAAAATTTTTGCATCTATTTTCATTAGAGAAATTAGTCTATAATTTTCTCTCTGTTTTCGCTCTTTCTGGTTTAGGTATCACAACCATATTTGTTTCCTAAAAAAGAATTTGATAGGAATACTTTTTCCCTAATTTTCCCAAATACTCTATATCGTATTGGAATTAACTGTTCTTTAAATATTTGATAGAATTCACTTGGAAATCCATCTGCCCTGGAGATTTTTTGCTAGGGAGTTCATTGATGACTTGTTTAATTTCTTTTTCTCAGATGGAAGTATTTAAGTCTTCAACTTCCTTTTCTGTTAATCTGAGCATTTTATATTTTTTAAAATATGCATCTATCTCATTTAGGTTGTTGAATTTGTGGCCATAAAATTGGGCAAAGTAATTTCTAATTATTGTTTTAGTTTCCTCCTTGTTGGAGGTGAGTTCATCTTTTTCATTTTGATATTGGTAATTTGATTTTCTTTTTTTTAATGAAATTGACCAAAGTTTTATCATTTTTACCAGTTTTTTTTCATAAAAACAACTCTTTGTTTTATTTATCAGTTTGATAGTTTTCTTAATTTCCATCTTATTGATTTCTCCTTTGGTTTTCAGTATTTCTAGTTTGGTATTTACTTGGGGATTTTTAATCTGTTCTTTTTTCTAGCTTTTTCAGCTGCATGACCAAGTCAGTCAGCTCCTCTTTCTCTATTTTATTCATGCTGGCATTCAAAGATGTAAAATTTCCCTTAAGAACTGCTTTTGCAGCATCCCATGTGTTTTGGTAAGTTGTTCCATTATTGTCATTTTCTTGAATGAAGTTGTTTTGTTTCTATGATTTGTTGTTGAACCCATTCCTTCTTTAGGATTAGATTATTTAGTTTCCAATTAATTTTTGATTTATCTTTCCATGGCCTTTTAGTACATATAATTTTATTGGATTATTATCTGAGAAGGATGCATTGACTATCTCTGCCTTTATGCACTGAACTGTGAGGTTTTCATGTCCTAGTACATGATCAATTTTTGTACATGTGCCATTACTGCTGAGAAAAAGGTATATTCCATTCTATCCCTACTCAATTTTCTCCAAGAATCTATCATATCTACCTTATCCAGAGTTTTATTCACCTCCTTAACTTTTTTCTTGTTGATTTTGAGGTTAGATTTATCAAGTTCAGAGAGGGGGAGGTTGAGGACCCCCAGTAATATAGTTTGCTGCCTATTTCTTCCTCTAACTCCCTTAACTTCTCCTCTAAGAATTTGGATGCTATACTACTTGGAGCATATATGTTTAGTAATGATATTGTTTGTTGTCTATGGTACCTTTGAGCAGAATATAGTTTCATTCTTTATCTCTTTTGATTAGAACTATTTCTGCTTTTGCTTTGTCTGAGATTAGGATTTCTACTCCTGCTTTTTTCACATCAGCTGAAGCACAATATATTCTGCTCCAATCTTTTACCTTTACCCTGTGTGTATCCCCCCATTTCAAATGTGTTTCTTGTAAACAGCATATTGTTCGATTATGATTTTTAATCCATTCTGCTGTCTCTGTTTTATGGAAGAGTTTATCCCAATCACATTCACAGTTATGACTACTATCTGTGTCTTTCTCTCCATCTTCTTTCCCCCTGTTTATGCTTTTAGTTCTCCCTTCTCCCTTCCCTTCACAATATTGTTTTAATTTTTGACCATCACCTCCCTCAGTCTTCCCTCCATTTTTTCAGCCCCCTTTCCTTTTACTCTCCTATTCCCTTACTACTTCTTCCCTCCCTTTTATCTTCCCTTCCCTTTTCCCTTTTCCTTCCTACTGCCTATAGAGCTGGTTAGATTTCTGTACTTAACTGAGTTTATTTTTCCCTCCTTGAGTCAAATCAGATGAGAGCAAATCTCAAGCGATGCTCATCGTCCTCCTCTCCCTCTACTGTAATATATTTTTGTGCCTCTTCCTGTGATGTAATTTACCTTCTTCTGCCTCCTCCTATTCACATCTCCTGTTACAATCCCTTTGCACCCTTAAATCACATTTTTACCATCCCATCATTTACTTTATACCCACTCCCTCTATCTATGTATATCCCTTTCATATATCATAACAAATATACAATTCTTAAGGTTAATAAGTATCATCTTCCTTTATATAGATATAAACAGTTTGCCCATATTGAATAACAAGTTTTTTTCCCCTGTTTACCTTCTTATGCCTCTCTTGAGATTTGAGTTTGAAGATCAAATTTTCTATTGAGATCTGGCCTTTTCATTAGTCCAACTTTCCTTTTAAATTCTTTCGTGATTTCTTTTTTCATATTTTAAAAATCATTGGCCAGTTTTTCTTTTATCTCCCTAATTTGGCTTTTAAAATCCTTCTTAAGCTCTTCCAAAAATGCTCTTTGGGCTTGAGATCAGTTCATATTCCTGTCTGAAGTTTCAAATGGGAGAACAGCCTCAATGCTACCCTCTTTGGTATTCGTGTTTTGGTTCTTGTCCCCATAGAAAAATTCTATAGTCTTATCTTTTCTGATTTGCTTCTTGCTCATGATGATAGCCCTTTTCCTGGTTTTTAAAGTGGATCTCTGCTTCTGGGGCACAGGAGACTGTTACACCATTTTGTGTTTAAAACTTGAGGCTTTGTGTATTGTGACCTCTGGTTCTTTCAGCCAGAGGCTAGAATCCTGTAGCTTACCTCGTGTTGAGCTGGCTGATGTGCCAAAGGAGAGACTAGGTGAAGTCTTTCTGAGTTTCCCTGGAGTTATTTTGGAGCTAGTTACATTAAGTGTGGGGAAGGGATGATATGGCCACAGGATGTCTCCTCTCCTGAGCATAGGCAGGCTCAGTGGTTGGTGAACTAATGTTTGCACTAGTGTCTTCCCTATTCTCCTGGCTGTGCTGAGGTATGCCTGGGATCCTGGTGTTGATGATTGTGGGGCTCCACCCCGCTGGGACTCAAGATCTCCTCCCACTGAAGTGAGGCTGTCTGGGACAGCTCTAGTCCTGCACTGGTCCCTTCAGTCACAGCAAGAGAGACCCTTTGCAATTTCCCTTGCCTCATGGGCTAAGAGATTGTTTGGCCCTACAGCTGAGCTCACTGTTCCAGGATTTTTCCTGGGGAAATATTCTATGGGTTTTTCAAGGTCAACAAGGGAGGAGTAGAGCATTACTGATTGCTCCACCATCTTGGCTCCCAGAAGTTCAAATAGGTGACTTATCAACATTTAATCTGTAGGTTGATAATCTCAGGAGCCACTGCTGCAGTTACCTGGGGTTCTGCAGTTCTCTCTCGGTCAGTTCCACTGGAATCCCATCCTGGGCTGATATGTTTGAGATTCTACAGTGTGGCTACTGCTTCAGATCACCTGGGACTTCCTGCTCAGCTTTGCTATGGCAGGATCTGCACTGGTACAGCCTGTGCACTGTGCATTCCTCCAGTCCCATGCAACAGAACTTTCCTGTCAACCTTCCAGGCTGTCCTGCATTAGAAATCTGCTACAGTCTGTCTCCTATTGGATTCTGCTACTCTAAACCTTCTTCAGATTCTCTTTTAAGTGGTATCTGAAGGAGTTTGTCTTAGAGCTTAGGTGAGTACTTGCTCTCACTACACCACCTTGGCACCACCCCTTGAACCAAGTTACTTCTTAGACACATTTTAACACTTGTCAGTTAAAGTTCTTTTCCTTCTCCTTTTAGACCCCCAAAATGTTCATGCTCAGTAGCCTGCAATATCTTACATCTTTTGATAGTTGATGTAGTTGTTTCTTCTAGGTGATGTCCCAAATTCCCTAACTCAGGTTTCTCCTTACTCCTCCCCTCAGCTACCAAAGTATTCTTCCTAAATAGCAGTGCCCATATCACCTTTATCCTCACCCAATAAACTCCAATATCTCCCTATTTCATCCAGGATCAAATATATAATCCTCCATTTCACTTTTATCACTCTTTACGACCTGATCCCTTTCTACCTTTCCAGTATTCTTACATACTCCATGATCCAATAATACTGACCTATTTGCTCTTTCTTCCACAAGGTATCTCCCAATTCTTCATTTTCACTGGTTGTCCTGCATGTCTGGAATCCTTCCCATCCTCTCTTTTTGGTCATGGTTTCCCTAGTTTCCTATAAGACTAGAAGACTATAAATCCCACTTTCTGCAAGAGATTTTCTATGTCCCCTCTACTGCTGGTTTCTTTCCTTTAAGATTAACTCCCATTTACACTGTCCATATTTTATATGTATATAGTTGTTTGCATGTTGTTTCCCCCATTAGTTTGTGAGCTCCCTGAGAGCAGAGAGTTTTTGCCCTTCTTTGTATCCCCAGTACTTAGCACAGTTCTTGCCACATGGCAAGACCTTAATAAATGCTTGCTGGTGTAACTTGACTTTTCACCACTTAATTGTTACATATGAATGGAGCAATATCTTAAAAGGGCAATATATCTTTTATACTCATCTGTCTATGTTCATGTTGTATTCCTTGGGCAAAACAAATCCCTTGAGAGCAGAGATGGTTTCATTTTTTACTTTGTTTCATCAATCCCTAGCAGAGACTGGGATGTAAGAGATGTTTAATAAATACCTATAGAACTGGATTATAGTATGTGACCTTCTACCTTGCAATGGTCTTCATGTTTTATGGACTCCTGGAAAAAATGGGTTCCCTGATAGCCATTCCATTCACTTTTCTGTGTCTCCATATGTAAAAGTAGAAAATGAGAAGTGGGTCCTAAGTGAGTTCAATTAACAAAAAGAAGTGATTGGTGGTGTTATTTCTGACTCATGCTTGAGTCTGCTAACCCACTTTGATTTATCACACAAGACAACTATTCAAGGAGATGCAGAACTTTAAAACAAAGCTAGTTACCTTCCTTCCCTAGGACTCTGTTTCCATACCAGTAGAAGAGGAGAGAGGTAAGAAGGATGAAATAGATGATTGTAAAATGTCCCTTTCAATGCAACATTTCTATGATTCTAAATACACAAATTCACAGGCAGATAATTGGGAACCAGCTATTGTGGAAAACAAGCTTCCTTTCTGATACAGTACTGATGGATGAAATGTAGCAGATGCTGAATATTACTTCATTCCTCAGCTGTGAAAAAGATTTGGATGCTGAGAAATAGTTCATTCATACAAGAAAACATTAAAGAATTGTCTAAAATGAGTGGATATTTATCTAATTAAAACACTTTCAAAGAATGATAAATTTGAACTTTTGGAGGTCACTGTAGTGTAAGAAACATCCTGGGTTTGTTTCTATGGAAAGTATCCTTTTGATGATAATAGCAAGATTTTAAATAGCCTCATTTATGCAACAATCAGTCCAACTAAACACTGTCACAAATGGGTCAAAGGAGCCACATGCATGAAGGCTTCATAAAATGTAAAATGCTAAAGTCTGTTTTCAAAAGGAAAGTAAATGGAACAAAGTTTCATTTATCTTTGGGAAGGAAGAAATGCAAGGCTGAGCAAGTCTAAGAGCAGTATTTTCATAGGCACTAAGTAGAGAAGGATGAGTTAGTTCTAATAAATGAGATTTAATATCACATCTACTTAAATCTATCTCCACCATGGCAAATATATGAGATATATGAAAGCCTCTAGCCAGGATTTTTAGGATAAAAAATTTAATGTTTGCTAGCTTCCATACAGCTAAACAAATAATTTTAAGATTTGGGAAGAAGAAGAAAATCCAATTTAATGTAACCACTAAGAGATATGATCAATTGAAAACTAAAAGCCAAGCTATGGGTGAAATAATTTTTAATTTTAGGACCAGCATGATTTTATTTTTAAGACTTTATGGCTCCAGGATGTCGAATTTTGGAATAAACCAGCAAAGTCTCGATCTTTCTTGAGGGACAAAAAATGAAATTGCCTAAAGTGTGGAAAATATAAAATGTGGATAATAGATGCTTCATTCATGTTTGGAAACTATATGCAGGAAATCATTAAATGCTATAGAATTCAAATGAGTCCTTGAAATGTATTTATTTGTTTGCAACAAAGTCAATAACATTTACTCAGTAAAGTCAAACTATGTTAACTAAAGTCATTGTTGTTATGTCAAAACCAAATGACACTGCCAATGTCAGCATAAGTGCACAATTAAGACATCAACATTTCAAGGCTAATATGAAAAATACAACATTGTCAAAAAATGAAATGAAAAAATTAACAAGAGCCATTAGGGTCAAACTATATCAATATACAACAGCAATGTCTTGATCTGTTCATTCTACTTACAAAGACATAGTCTTAATGACAAAAGAAAGGAAATCAAATTTTAAAAGTGAACAAATAATTGAAGATAGAATAATTTCTGTTGGGGTAAGAGGTCAAGTTAGACAAAGAGGAAATAGGATGTTTAACCATTTTTTAAAATGTCTTCACCACTCCTTATCCCTTCTTCCTTCTATTACTCTTCATCCCTTCCCCTGACCTCTTCTATTCCAACCCCCATATATCAGTCCCTTTTCAGCTGTGCCACAAATTGTCTCTGGAAGTCTGGACAAGTCACTTCACTTTCCTCTTCTATAAAATTCAAGGGTTAGATGAGATGATATCTAAGGTCTCTTCTAGGTCTAACAATTAATGATTTTATTCTGAAGAAGTCTTACAATATTAGAGGTCAGAAGAGAGTAGAAAGATTATATCTTCTGGGCAAATGTACTGACAGGCTCTTCTTTATAATTACCTAAAGCTTCATCATCAGACAGTTCTGTTCTAGATGTTGGCAGTTTCTTGGCCCTATAATTGAACTGATTATTTATCTAGTTTTCCAAAGCACTAGGTGTGCTTCATTTTTTGAACAGGGATGACTCCAAAATTATGTTTTTCATAGAATAACAGAACTAGAAGAGACTTCAGGGGCCATCTAGTCAAATTTGTGCTACCCCTCTACAACATGATCCAATATATGATCATCTGCCTTTGCTTGAGGATCTGTAGGTGGAACTTAACTACTACTCCCATGGCAATGCATTTACTTTGGGGTCATTCTAGTTGTTAATAAAGTTTTGTTTACACCAAAAATAAATTTTCCTCTTTGTATCTTTCTGAATTCTGTCCTCTAAGGCCAAAGAAAGTAAGTCTAATACCTCTTCCATATGACAACCCTTCAAATACTTGAACACAACTATCATTTTTCCCTTAAATCTTCAATTCTCCAGACTAATCATCTTCTGTTCTCTCAAGTGATCCTTACATGGCATTATCTCAAGGACTTTCACCATCCTAATCACCCTCCTTTGGACACACTCCAATGTATCAATATTGTTCCTAAAAATGGGGCCTCTAGAACCTAATATTATGTAATAGATACAGCCTGACTAGGGCAGAGGGCAGCAGAACTTATCAGGCCACTCATTTCAGAAGATAAACTATTATCTCATCCTAACTCCCCCATTAGGAGTTGGTGAAGTTAATTTCTTGAACCCACATGTCAGACTTAAAATTTATCTATTTTAATATCACGTGATTTGATTCAGCCTAATGTTCTACCTTGTCAAAAATCAATTCAGATCCAACAAGACATAGAGAAGGAATATGGTAAAATGGTATAAGAACCAGGCTTGTAGTCAGACTTGAGTTCAAACCCTAATTGTGTGACTACAATCTCTTTGAGAGCAGTATATCTTTCATTTTTTAACTTTAACTCTGCATTCCCCATTAAATTGTAAGCTTTTTGCCTCTTTTTTACTCCCCAGCACTTAGCACAGTGCCTGACACATAATAGGTGCCTAATATTTACTGATTGATTGAATTAATATCCCTTGTACCTAGCGAAGTTCTTGGCATATATCAGTTGCTTAATTGATTGGTTGATTGACTATGGACAAGTTATTTTGCTCCCCCAGTTAGTAAAATAAAAGCATTAGACTAAATAGCCTCCAAAGTCTGTTGCTGAAATAATATCCTATAATTTTTAAAAATTGAGTTAAGGGAGAGGGTAGGATTTTCCAGGGACATAAATCTTAAGATGACACTCAGGTTTAGATATCTAATGCTCATCTCTCTCCTGAGCAGTCCTCCACTGCTAATTCCTTAATAAACATCATCACGTGAGGTGACTAGGCAGTGCAGTGTAGAGTTATCATCATCATCTAGCATTCTTAGGCACAGTGATAAGCTCTTTACAAATATTATCTCATTTGCTTCTCACAACCCTGATATCTGGCACTTTTAACAGATCTCCTTTTTACAGATGTGGAAATTGGGGTTAGGAGAGGTTAGTTGACTTGCCATGGGTTACATACCTAGTAAATGTCTGAGGCTGGATTTAAATCTAAAGTCTTCCTGATGTCCAGCACTAGGCTGGCCACAATTTCTTCAACTGTAAAATGGGAAGATTGTTGGATTGTTGATAGCCTCAAATGAGATATTTATAAACAGCTTAGTTAGCACAGTGCTTGACCCATAGTATGTGCCTAATAAATGTATATTCCTTCTCTCCCATCTGATCAACCCATATATATTTGATAAACCTAACATATCCACAATATAATTTATTATCCCAACTTCCTCTCTTTCACTGTAACTCATCCTTCATACTCCCTGAACATCTTTCAATGTTCATTCCCCTTTATCTCTCCACAGTATCAGAGCTCAAGAAACAGAGGGCCAGGGAAAAGGTGGTCAGGTGGCAGAGTGGACAGAGAGCCAGCATCTGAAGTCAGGAAGACCTAAATTCAAATATAGCTTCAGACACTTACTAACTGTGCAACTCTTGGCAAGTCACATAACCCTGTTTGCCTCTGTTTCCTCATCTGTAAAATGAGCTGGAGAAGGAAATGGTAAAACATTCCAGCAAAACATTCCAAGAAACCCCAAATGGGATCATGAAGCGTCAGGCACTACTGGACCAGAACAACCACAACAACAAAATGTATATCTTATCTGTGTAAAGATGATTGTTCTATGAGAGCAGAAGAGATTCCTAAGGGAGAATGTATAAAGTAAAAAGAAAAGGTCTCAAGGCCAAATCCTGACATATACCCATGCTTAAGGATATAAGGAGATAGATAGATAAGTCAACAAAAGAGACATAAAAGATTATCAGGGAGAAAGAAGGAGAACAAGGTCAAAGCAGTGTTTAAAAGCAAACAGAGAAACTTTACTTTTATTATTTCCCTTGATCTTCATCAATAACCTTGTAACATGGGTTCCACGGGTCTTTATGTATCCTCTCTGGTTCCCTCACTCTCCACACAGACCTTGGGAGTGGTAGGTGCCAAATGTAATTCTTATTAGCCACAGAAGCATAGAAGCAGCTAGAACTGGACAGATTATTAGAAATACTTGCAAACTCAACAGGTCTACTAGGCTACCTACATGATTGCTCCCATTCTCTGGGAGAGGCTTTAATAGTGCCTTAATTATCTATCTGATGGGAATAAATACATTAACAACAACTGCTTTTGAAAAGTAGAATAACAGATAAGGCAGTCTGTTTGAGCTTATGCGCAGTCTTTTACAGAAACTAGGGAAAGGTGAACAGCTGTCTCTGAATGTTTGGCCTAGAGTAACTATTGACTTTGGGAAATTAAAAACTCTGATGAGGATATAGTTTAATTATGGCAAAACTTGAACATTCATTGGTAGTAAGTACAGTACCAGTCTAAGGTTGAATGCTTGATAATATAGGAAAAAGTATTCTAGCATGGGAATGACTATCTGCCATCAAATGAAACTGAAGGATAAGTAATTGACTGAATTCCTTTCTCAGTTTGGTATGTGCAATTGGAAAGAAACTACAAGTCTTCTTATTTCCCGGAGGTACATTTTCTTTTAGCCTCAGTCTAAGATTAACTTACTTCAGAAATTTTATCAGAATATAAATATTAATAATTCAGATTTGGTCCCCATGTTTTTTGAGAATTTAAATGAAAAATATGCCAAATTGACTAGAAAGAAGTTATAGATAGATATATATATATATATATATATATTCTGCCTTCTGAGCACCATGTTTTTCTAGCAACATCACTACTAAAAAATATGAAATCTTCTCATGACCCTGTTTTGGTGATGCCTAAAGCAACACACAAGGTCTTTTTCTTTTTTTTTAATTGGTCCATTTTGTTTCAACACATGATACAAACACCCAGTAAACCAGATGGTGCCTTTCTACTTTTCAATGGAATTTACCCTATATAGAAGTTAGGACTGGTACTCTTATTGAATAAATATTATTTATTGAATAAACAGAATGCCTGTTCAGCACAATGGCTGTGTTGTGTCTACATTTTAATAAGGCTTTTCACGTTAAAGGTCAGGGAGGAAGAGAGAGACAGAGAGACAGAAAGCAGGAAGACCTGGGTTCAACTACTGCCTCTAATATACACCAGCTATGTGACCTTGAGCAAAATTCTTAACTTCTTACACTACCAGGCAATTCCCTAAGGCTGCTCAAACTTTAAAGCATTATGTAAAAGTTGGCTATTGTTGTAAAGCTATGGAGGTATTCAATCTGCAATAATAGAGTTCCCTACCATGGTAATCACTGATCCAAACAGCTTACCTTCCCTCCCCTCCCCTCTACATACATAAAATTTAAAACTAAACAGCTAAAATTAACATTATGTGACAAGAATGAAGGCCTCCTGAGAGTC
This sequence comes from Potorous gilbertii, assembly GCA_028658325.1. Taxonomy (NCBI): domain Eukaryota; kingdom Metazoa; phylum Chordata; class Mammalia; order Diprotodontia; family Potoroidae; genus Potorous; species Potorous gilbertii. Next base: position 127,419,795 of record CM053771.1, on the reverse strand, counting down.
AGGAACATGACTTTAAGAAAATCTAATATATTAAAATCCTACCTTATAGGACTGAAAAAAAATTGTTGGTTGTCATTTTATGAGTTTTTAATTTTTTTGAATTTTAGAAGTCTTCCACTTTTTTAACTATTTTATTTTTTCCAATTACATGCAAAAATAATTTTTACATTAGTTTTTTTTTAAATTCAGACTTCCAAATTCTCTCCCACTCTCTCTACCTACCACTTTATTGTGAAAGCAAATAATTTGATGTAGGTTATACATGTACAATCATGCAAAATATGCTTCCATTAGTCATGTTGTGAAAAAAAATAGACAAAAAAAAAGAAAAGGAAAGTTAAAAAAAATATGCTTCATTCACAGTTCTATTGATCCAGACTCCATTAGTTCTTTCTCTGGAAGTAGATAACATTTTTTCATTATACTCCTTAGAAACTGTCTCAGATTATTTTATTTCTGAGAAGAGCTAAGTCATTCACAGTTTATCATCATACTATATTTCTGTCATTGTGTACAGTGTTCTCCTGATTCTGCTCACTTCACTGCTTCAGTTTGTCTAAGTCTTTCCAGGTATTCTGACAGCATCCTGCTCACCATTTCTTATAACATAATAGTATTCCATCATACTCATATACCACAACTTGTTCAGCCATTCCCCAATTGATGGGCATTCCCTCAATTTTCCAGCTCTTTGCCACCACGAAAAGAACTATTACAACTAGTTTTATACATATAGGTCCTTTTCTCTCTCTCTTTTTAGATCTCTTTGAAATATAGACCTATAGTCGTCTTACTGGTTCAAAGGGCACGTGTAGTTTATACCCCTTTGGGCATAGATCCAAATTGCTCTCCAGAACAGTTGGATCGGTTCACAATGTCCCAATTTTCCCATGTCCCCTCCAACATTTGTCATTTCCTTTTCTGTCATAATAACCAATCTGATAAGTGTGAGGTGGCACCTCCGAGTTGTTTTAATTTGCATTTCTCTAATCAATTGTGACTTAAGAGTATGGTCTTCACATGACCATAAATAGCTTTGATTTATTCTTCTGAAAGCCACCTGTTCAATTTTCAATTGGGTTAATGACTTAAGTTCTTATCAATTAGACTGAGGGTTTTATCAGAGAAAGTTGGTGAAAAAAGATTTTATGCTTTCTTTCTAATCTTCACTGCTTGATTTTATTTTTATAAAAACTTTTTAATGTAATCAAAGTTATCAATTTTATATCTCATAATGCTCTCTATCTCTTGTTTGATCACAAATTCTTCCCTTATCCATAGATCTGACTAGTAAACCATTCCATGCTCCCCTAATTTGCTTATGGTATTACCCTTTATTTTGAAATCATGTAATCTACTCTGCCATCTACTTACATTTTATGGGGGAGTTCATCCTATACACATTGACAGTTATGATTACTGTGTATTTCCCTCCCCCAGCTTATCCTTCTTTCTCTCTCCTTTCATCCATTCCCTCCTCAAAAGTGTTTTGCTTTTGACCACTGCCTCCCTGAATCTGTCCTCCCTTCTATCAGCTTTCTCCCTTTCTTTTATCTGCCTCCCCTGTTACTTCCATGTATGGTAAGATAGATTTTGATATCCAACTAAGTGTGTGTGCTATTCCCTCTTTGACCTAATTTCAATGAGAATAAGGTCAGGTGTTGACCTCCATCCCACCTCCACCTTCTCCTTCACCTGGAAAAGATCTTTAATGTGAGATAATTTACCCTATTCTACCTCTCCCTTCCTCCTTCCAATGCATCCTTCTTTCTCACCCCTTAATTTTTTTTTGGTATCACCCCATCGTAGTCAACTCACACTCATATTCACTGTCTATGTATGCTCCTTCTAATGGCCTAAATAATCAGAAAGTTCTTAGAAATTACAAATACCCTCCATGCAGGAATGTAAACAGTTTAACCTTATTGAATCCCTTATGATCTCCCTTTCCTGTCAACTTTTTTATGTTTCTCTTAAATCTTGTATTTGAAAGTCAAATTTTCTATTCAGCTCTGGTCTTTCCATTGGGAATGTTTGAAAGTCCTTGATTTTGTTAGCTTGCGGGGGTACAGCTTGCTTTGGCTAGGCCTAAACTGAACTGCACTCCACTCTCACCCTGGTAAGACAGACCTTTCTTGCCAAACTTCTTAGTTATCTTGGGCTGGAAAATTGTTTTACCCAATCCTTTTGTTGGTTCTTCCACCTCAGAATTGATGTTGAAGCATTATATTAACATTGTTTGGTGGAGAGTTTGGGAGACCTCAGGTAATTTCCTGAATTTATCATCTTGGCTCCACCCCGCCAAAAGAGCCTTTTATTAACAAAATCCATAGCATTGTATCTTCTATGGGTAAGGAGACTTAGGTTCTAGTCCAATTCCTCTTCTGCTGGTGACTTGCTGAGTGTGATGTGACAAGAGGTCTTTTTTTTAATAAAATTTTAGCAAGTATAGGTACTTTACAGATGATCTAGACTTAGAATGAGAAATGGCTACATGTTTACTCTGACATAAAAATATGGATGAGATTCCTTACCTTAATGCTTTTAAAGGTGTTAGATGGTACTATGAGCCAGACAGTTTACCAGTATTATCTAGATTGCTTCTCACAACAACCCTGGGAGGTAGGTGTTATCAGTATCCCCATTTTACAGATAAGTAAACAGAGGCAAACAAAAAATAGAGTGACTTGACTAAGGTCACTAGCTGGGGTCTGAGGTTACGTTTGAACTCAGGTCTTCTTGACTTGAGGCCTGACATCCAAGGCACAGACATCCCAGCTGCCTCTAACAAAGAATCTTCAGTATAATCATCTGTAACACATAAGTAGGGCTAAACTAACTCCAATGAAAGCTCTAGGTCAGCTTTAAATTGTTGGAGTTAAGTCAAAATGTTCCAAAGTGCAAGGCCAATTTTCAACTATAGTCTATCTAGAATTTGCATGATAAAGGTAACATTGAAAATCTGTAATTCAATTTTAGTCAATAAAATAATTTTAAATGTATTAAGGAAACGATATCCAGGGAGATCTTAATAGTTGTGTGCAATCTTTTTGCTAAACAACAACTATTACTTTCTCCTCCTCCTCCTCCTCCTCCTTCTTCACCATTCACCAATTTCTTACCTCTTTATGGTATATTTGGATTTTCTAAGAGTGAGGCACACCTATGCACTATATCACAAGAAACCGTGTAAACAAGGTTGTAGTTTCTTTTCAACTTTTTAAAAGTTATTAATGAACATTTATTTTCGCTCCCCTCTCTCAGCATCCTCTGGTGGGGAAGAAAAACAAAACTCCTCTAACAGATAGGCAGTCAAGCAACAAATTCCTACATTGGCCACATTGACACAAAAATGGATACATCATTATGCATACTGAGTCCCCCATGTGTAAAGGTGGAGTTCAATCAAATCAACCTACTCCAGTTAAATAAGTGATATCTTAACAAAGTGGAGACATATCTCAATCTTAAATCAACTTAAGATTAAGTTTCAACAGTCCTCAATCAATGATACAGGAAGTACATTCAGATTGGCTCAGAAATTTGTTCAGTTATAAAATATCAAGCCAATCCAGATCTAAGAGACTGGAATAAGCTCAAGCTAAAGGAAAAAGCAATATAGCAACATACCTCAGGAGCCCCTCTGGAGGCTGGGGGAAAGGGGGAGGGTAGGAAAGGGAAGAAGAGAGACAGGGTAATAATCAGTGTCTCACCTTTGTTTTACCCTAGATCACTGCTCCCTGCTTCCACCCTTGAACAGAAGAGGACCTGCCAAGCCTTGGAGAATTTTGGTCTTCTGACTCCTCTCCTATATCCTAGTAGTGTCCCATGAAACAGTAAGCAGCAAAGAAGCTATGCTGTGCCCAAGGGAAATTCTTGAGTACTCCACCGAGGATAGAATAGAACTTCTAGCAGTCAAGTGTTGTAAATCATCCCTTTGCCAAATGGTCTCTCTGAATTTGAGCCCACTTTCTCCTGGACTCTGTATACACCTCATTGTCAGGGGTGGGGAATCTGTGGCCTCTGGACCACTTAGGTCCTCAAGTGCAGATCTTTGAATAAATCCAAACTTTACAGAACAAATCCTCTTTGTTAGGGGATTTGCTGTGTGATTTATCTATTTATTTTTTCTTTTCTATTAAAGGGGTCATCCACTTGACTACCTTTTAAAGAGGTCTATTCACTGAATGGGAATTACCTCACTCTAATAGAGTATCTGAAAAGGCTTTAGCCTAAAAGGCCAAGGTATCTCATTGCATCCTGGGCTATCTCCGGTCATCCTGATGAATATCTGGTAATTGGTCCAGATGATTCTGGAGGAGAAACTGAGGCTGGTGACCTTGCACAATCCTCCCTCACTCAAAACAAAGTCAAGTGCAAGTCATGCTATCATTTCTCTGATGTCATAGTCTTCTTTGAAAAGCCACATCCAAGGACCTAGACCTAGAAGGCCACATGTGGTCTTGAGACCACAGATTCTCTGCCCCTGAGTCCTAGTATAATGTGTCACAACTTTTTTAATGGGGTAGGGGAAAGATTGTACCAAGCATTCTTAATAGGTCTATTCAGATGGCTAATTCAAAAGGCATAGCTGACTCACTGACCAAATAACTAACCAAGCCATCTTTGGAGCACTAGAATATCAGCCTCAAACTCCTTAGGGTCTTGAGGAGTCCTGAGAAGATAATGTAACAGTGTTCTGAGGACTCATCTTCTCTGTGAGAGTGGGAATTAGGATAAGGGCTCCCAGAGCTTACATGGGTTATTTTTGTAGTGATAGGGGGACTTTTCTCATTGAAACATCACTAAATCAATGCAATAAGATTCAATTAAACAAATTTTACACACACACACACACACACACACACACACACACACATCATGGTGTAGTTTTAAGACTGTCAACTTCAGAATCATTAAGACCTAGGTTCATGTCCCATCAGGAAGCTTTTCCTTATTCCCTCTAGATACTAGTACCTTCATTCCCCAATTTACTTTGTGTTTAAATTTCCCTACATAATGTATATACACATGTTGTCTCTCATGACAGTATGTAGGCTCCTTGAAGGCACATACTATTTTGTCCTTGTATTTCCAAAGATTAAAATTGTGCCTGGCATGTTTTAAGGGTTTAAGAAATGCATGTTGACTAATTGAGATTCCTCTCTGGTTTTTTTTAACATCTTAAAAAGTATTTGTACAGCTCTCAAGCTTTCTCTCATCCTCACTACCTAGCAAGCCCACTTCCTTTTCCAGTCCTGATGTCTCTGATAACATATTTTACAATGCAATGTCACTGTAGGTGACATAGGGCAATCTGCTCACCCCCCATGCTGGAAATGAGTCTTTTCATTTCCCATTGGATCATTTGTCATTTTAATCCTTTTAGAGTCATGGTATTATTCCATGATACATGACTACACAGCATCACCGAAAGGATAGGGACTGGACTCATGATTTTATTGACATATGCAACTCCATAATAGAGCTCCAAAATGGAACATAATGAAATTTCATACTGGCATTTGGAACTAGATAAGCAAACTCCTCCCACCAATACAGGTTGGTGCCTTCTTTGCAACTTAGGATTAAAGTGAAGGGAAGAGAATTAGCACTTATATGGCATCTATGTCCCAGGCACTATGCTAAGTATTTTACCAATATAATCTAAATTGATTCTCATAATAACTCTGGGAGGTAGATGCTGTTACTATCTCCATTTTACAGTCCAGGAACAGCTAGCTAGTATCTGGGCTTAAATCTGAACTCAGGTCTTCATGACTACAGGCCCAGTGGTCTATCCATTGTACCACTCATCTGTCTAGAGTTGTCTGGAGCACTAAATATTAAGTGAATTTATAGCTGGTATTTTTCAGAGATGGGCTCTGAACCAGGTCTTCTCAGCTCCAAGACTAGCTCTTTATCCAACATGTCACATTATAGTATTACTAAGAGAACAAATGCTACAAAAAAATTTCCATAGTAAGCAGTTTATAATTATTAAAAATGCTTCATAGTTTCTCAAATATGATCTAGTCTATTCTCCTCCTCCCCTTCAACTCCGGACCCAACTCACTGTCGTTTGATAGTTTTTGTCTAAGGATATATAAATTCACTAAACAACAGCCCACCCAGCTAGCAGCCTAGCCAGCTAGTGAGCCGTTAAGTCAATATATATAACATTTATGTGTTTTACCTACTTGTAGCAAAAAACTGTGGAAACTGAAAGTAGTACAAGCTATCTATCCATATATCTTTTTGTTTTTTAACCTCTTTCACAAAAATACATGAAAACTTCCCTAAAACAACATTTCCTCACATATAAGGTTTATCTCATGGACACCCAACTCACACATATAATGCTTCCAACCTAAATTGTTTTCTCACCTATAACATTTCCCTTTCATAGTCCTCCAGCAAACAGCTTGAATGGATTTCATTGAAAAGAAAGCACTTGAGAGCAGAAATTGTAGGTTTCAAAGAAAAAGAAAACTGACATAGGAGTCAAATATAAGGAGCCACAGCATGGGGGTAAGGATTGACTGAGATGTCCTGGAATGCTAAATCTAATGATACTTCACAATAAATGCATTTTGACCACAAAATGAACCAATTCCCTTAAAACTGATGTGAATTTAGAGAATTTGCCTCACCTAACTACTTATGCTTGCACCTTCCAATTTAGGACAGTGATAGAAAGTAGATGGTTTTAACCATGAGGTGGTTACAGGTGCCCAAATCACATCCCAAATAACTTCGGAAGGTGTTTAGAGGGAAAGTAAAGTGTTTCTTATGTCATCACATTTTAGCTTGAATTCTGCTTATCTGGAAAAGCAGAATTCATCTTTTACAGGAAGCCATTCCCAACCCCTCTTATTTCTAGTGCCTTCCCTCTATTAATTATTTCCTGTTAATACTGTCTGTATCTTACTGTGTGTGTGTGTGTGTGTGTGTGTATGTGTGTGTGTGTGTGCTTGTAGTTTGCCTCTCCCATTGGATTGTAAACTCCTCGAGGGCAGGGACTATTTTATGACTCTTTTTGTATCCATAGTGCTTAGCATAGTGCCTGGTATATAGTAGGCACTTAAATGTTTACTGATTGATTAAAAATGTCTTGCTCTCTTACTAAACAGTAAACTCCTTAAATCATCAATGTTCATAATTGTTTCCCATACAGTGACTAATATAGTTAGCACTAGATAAACATTAAGTTGAATTGAACTGAATATTCAAATAATTTGAGAGCTAAAGAGTCTTAAGCATTGGAATAGCAGAGATGTATAATAAGAAAAGGTGGGCTAGTCACATGGTGTAATGAGGGATAACCAATGGTGAGCTGACATTTTCTACTGCTGGCAATCCAGGGAATGCTAAGAGATCCAAAGGAAGGTCCCTAGCACAGTAGATCTCCCTGGAGTTTTTGACAATTCACTAGAAAATCTGGACAAGGGATATATAGGATGGTCAGGCAGGCATAAGCTGCCATCTGTAAGTAATATTCCTCATAGATGAAATTACAGCTCTACAACTAAACCACAGTCACCTGAAAGGTCACAAAATGGGAATGATAGGCCATAAAATGAACGTGTGCATACATGTTTGTGCAGCCTCTCCCTCTGTATCTTTCTTTTCCTTTCTCTTCTTTTCTCTTTCAAGCTTTACATTGTGCCTCTGTCCTTTGTTCCTTTTTCTGCTCATCTTTTTCTCATTCCAACTTGGTTTCTACTCTCTCTGTTCCTTAAGTGGTTATCATGTAGAAATGGAGCATATTTATTATTCACTCTGCCTTTTGAACACAATTTTATTATCTGTGTTTTTTATTTTAAAAGTCGATGAGTGGCATGTTTTATAGGGGATAGAGGCTAGACCTATTTCATCATAGGAAACTCCCCAAAGAGGCAACTCTCACCACCAGTTCAGGTCAGCATCTTCTCTGTAACTTTGTCAAGAGAGTTGCCTAAGGCAAAGGGACTTGCCCAGGGTCACATAGCTGCTATTTGACAGAGGGTAGGACTTGAATCCAGTCTTACTTTAGAGGCAGCTAGGCAGCGTAATAGACAGAGCTGGAGTCAAGAAGACCTGAGTTCAAACCAAGCTTCAGATACTTACAAGCTGTTGAACCCTGGGTGGGTTACTTCTGTTTGCCTCATTTTCTGAACTGTAAAATTGAAAATACAGAGCCTACCTCCTAGTGTTGTTTTGAGAATCAAATGAAACAGTATTTGTAAAGAACTTAGCACAGTGCTTAGCACAGAGTAGGCACTTAATAAATGTTTTCTTCCTTCTTTTCTCCCCCCTTTTACCTTTCTTCCCTTCCTTCCTTCCTAACTCTGAGCCCAACTATCTACTACACCATTTCTATTTTTACTAAAAAACCAACAATCCCCAAACTGAACTAAGTATAATTAAATTAACAGATTTTTTTGTGAGAGATAAAAAGGGAAAAAAAAAGGGTTTCACATTCCTTTGTAAAGTTATGTGGACTTAGAAATATACGTATGGCACCCAGGTGCATGTAGTTCACCACAACAAAGTGGCATAAGCCTACTTAAAAACCTAACCTGAGGAAACTGAACCTGGCCCAAATTTAGCAGGTAAATGAAGATTGAAACAACAGTATAGAGAAGAATTCTGGTGTGGGGGGTGGTGTCAAGAAAGAAAGGGGATGATGGTCAGCATCTCATGAAAGAAGAGTAATTGGTGAGTTGCTGGATAGTGATATCTGAAACGAGGAGTTAAAAGAAGGTAGCACCTGTCAGCGAAGAAGTATATTGACCCTATCATTCTCTACCCCTCAGCACTGGAACCTAGGCCATGCTGGTTATTCCTCTGTGCCTACTGAAATGGTCTTGTGGAACTCTTGGCTACCATTACTTAAAGAGGCTCTATGTATATGTATACAGAACAATAGAACTCTCTTCTTTTAAGAGTGTGTGTGTGTGTTTATGTCAGTTCTTCCTTCATATCTCTTTTTCTTTTCCTTTTTGTTCTCTTTCAAGCCCTACATTTCTATCCTTTTGTCTATCTTTCTCCTTCTGTTCCTTTTTCTCCTTCTGGCTTGATTTCTGTAATTTTAGGTCCATGAAGTTATAAATGACAAAGATGATTGCAGGTTTTTTTCCACATACTTATCTCCCCAACTGAGAAGCTCCTTGAACACAGTAATCTTGCCTCTGAATCCCCCACACTGCTTACTATACTTGCCCCTCAAGTCTAGGCTCATTATCCCTACCACCATCATAATCATCACATTTGTTGATTTATGGATTAATTAACTGGAGTTGGAACCGTATGTGAATTGCATAGAACTGAACTGATTCCACAAAAGAGGAAATAAATTAACTGATATTAAAAAAATTAGTTTTGTAGGACTTTGGATTTTGTGGAGTATTTAACACTGTATTTCTCCACACTTGATACCATTCAGATAAAAGGCATAGTATACATTCAATCATCTCTGATTATCTACACCAGTGAAAATGTCAAAAACTTTCAGAAACTAACCAGAATATTATCTGTGACTATGGAGCTCAGGAATACTATGCTTTCACAAATCTCATGGTCAAAATAGTAAGTATTCTGTTGTTGTGTTGTTTTTGTCCTTCATTCTCGAAAAGGGCCATGACATCAAGATGATGACATGACTTGCAGCTGACTTTGATTTGAGTGAGGGAGGGCTGTGCAAGGTCACCAAACTCACATTCTTCTCCTGAGCCATCTGGGTCCAGTTGCCTAATATTCATCAGGAAGGCTGGAGATGACTCAGGATGCAATGTAAGACCCTGGTCCTTTCAGGCTAAGGTCCTACAACATTCTCTTTTTGAGTGAGATACACCCATTCAATGAATAGCCATCTTTAAATAGTTGCTGAAAGGATGACCCTTTTAATAAAAAAAAAAAATCAAACTGGGAGGGTTCCTGGGTAAATCAAACAGGGTTCCTGGGTAAAAGAGAAACAATTACTATTTAGTATTCTGTTACTGTACTGAATTGAAAGATGTAAGTATAAATGGTCAGGTAGGAGAAACTCCCAGAATTCTTACCTGTTGAAAGGTAATTAAATAACATTAGGTTTAAAATGCTTCTATCATTCTATTTAGCATTCTAGTATGACTCAATCTTTGCTGCTATGTTTTGGTCTCTTAAATTTCACTCCTATGTCAAAAAGTTTTCTCTGAAACCTACAATTTCTTTTCTCATGTGTTTCCTATTCAATGAAATTCATTCATTGGTGTATCTCTCATGGTACTGTGTTTTCCCTTTGACTGTGATCACCTGGATATCTGTCTTACTTCCTCATTAGTTGGTAAATTTCTACCCCTACTCAACAATCGTATTCTTAATTGAGGTGAATAATCAAGAAATTATTAAATTTCTACCACGTCTTTTCTAGAAGGTAGGCTGAAAATATTCTTCTGACTTGACATTGAGTCATTAATGACTACTCACTGAGTCCAGCCAGTTCATCATCTAGTATTACCATCAAATTCATACTTCTCCATCTTTCCCACTATAATAGCATGGCATACTTTGTCAAAATCTAGTCAGTCTAGATCCTTAGGATTTTTCTACTCTAACTTTAACTATAATTATGAAAAATCTCTGATCTACCAGTCTAGAAAAAGGAAACAGGGATAATTAAACATTTCTTAATTGAGCCATTTTAGCTCTTTTTGATCACTGCTTCTTTTTCTAGATCCCCAATTAACACCTTATAACAATACTACAAAGTCTCAATTAGTTCAAACAATGATTTCCTGTGAAGTAATTGCATTATTTGAACTCACAGAGCATATTTCATTGGGCTGGAACCAATTTACATATTTAACTCAACTGTAACTTTGAATAAATAAATTTGAATATTTGCAACCTGTACGTTCTAGAATTTTGCCAGGAATTGAAGTCTAATTCTTTGACCTGTAGTTTGTAAACTCCACTCTCTGCCTTTTTTGAAAACTTGAACACTATTTCTCATCCTGAAGCCCATTTTTCATTCTCCACAACGTTTCCTAGATCACTGACAGTGGCTAAGCAACGAAATCTACCTGTTATTTCAATACAAAGGGATTTAGCTTACCCAGTCCCAAATAGGGATTTGGTTCCCTACTTACCTTGTGTTTTAACTCCCTACTGGACATTTTTGTTCTTTTGTTTTCAATCCAAAGATCTGGACAGAAAAAAAAAAATAAAATGGAAGCAAAATGACAATTGAGTAACTTTGCCTTCTTCCCAGAATCCTTTATGGTCTTCCCATTCACCCATTTTTTATCCTTTTGAATTTCCCAATCTGGCTTTTAAAAACTTAAACCCTTTTTTGCTACAGTTAGGTTTTCTACTAGCTTTAGCTCTTTTGAAGTCTGAGCACTCCTTATCCTCTTCTACAGAGATAAATGGCACCTTTTGCTCACCTCCCTATACCTCTGTGAGTTCCTCTTTTTTTACAAGTAATGAAAACTGAGGCACAGAGTAGTTACTTGCCCAATGTCACTCTCAGCTAGTGACAGGCACTCCAGACGGCCAGTATAAGTAGAGGTAGAGCAGGACCGTGCAGGGATTTTATGCAAGACGAGAATGAATCAACAATGGAAAAGAAAACCCAAATGAGGAAGTTACAACTCCAAGAACTCTTGGGGACCTCTTACTGGTGTATTGAGGGTTTGGTGCATGCCCAAATCACCTAAGACGGCATCAACTACATGGAAAACACTAAGGTAGATTCATCTGGGAGACGGAAGGACTGGTGCAAGTGTGACCCTATTGCACTGGCCTTCTATGTGGTTGGGAATAGCCTTCCATTGACTGTGTGGCTGGAATTGTCAGCATCTTTAAAGCTACTTGACTGAACAGTCACCCTCTTTCTTGAACTGGTATCTAAAGGTGAAGGACTGTTTCACTCACAATAGGTGACATGATATAAGGGGGAGGGGACTGACGTAATCTGCATGGGGCCTAAGAAATGGGCTTGGAGGTTAAATATTGTTCCTTTTGTCCTTTTTAACTCTAAATGAAGGGAGTCAAAGTTTGTGACCCAGGAATTCAAGCTACAGAGATTCTCAGAGCCTAGTATTCCAGGCTGAATAATGTAGTTGACTCAACAGGAAAGCTCTCTAAGAAGCAAAAGTTAGGGAAGTGAGAATTTGTACTTGAACTTGGTCAAACTAAGACTAGCAGGAATTAGATTAAACTGTGAATCTACTCAATCTAGAGCCTGAGATTGTATGGGAAGGGGAGGATTATGCCCTCCAGGTGTGTGGGGGAAAAATGTTCATTCACTTGTCTTTACTACACCTTTGCATAAATATTCCTTTGTAAAATCTAATCTGAAGTCACAGTTAATTGAAAGTGATGTGCCAATCACTGGCCTCTGCAAAATGAGAGAACACAAAGAGTAGGAGGTTAAGCAAATGGTAGCAGGATAGAGACTCTTTCAATACCCTCAGGGTCCTGGAGAAGAGTAGGGGAGGGTTAAAAGGTAACACAACCAAGAGTGGGGCCAGAGCCAAACTATAGCAACAGTCACACCTGCCACCTGTTAAATGGGCATACCTTCTGTAGTACATATTTCTCAGATTCCTTATGGTGCTTAAATGAGATAACATACGTAGAGTGCTTTGTAAATTCTCAAGGACTGTTAGAATTATCATCATTACTCAATATCTAATCCTTAGCCCTGATAAACATTCATATAAACATATACATACCATCAACTCTAGATCAGTCATGAATGGGTTATCAACCTTATGATTCTTCTAAATCTATCTTGATAAAAGTACAAGTAATAAGTGGCACCAGTATGTGTGTATCTAAGTGTGTTTGTAAATGAGTTTTGATTTATCTGTTGTTTTATATAATCAGTGCTTCTTCATTCAGTTTCATGCACACAGGTTCAGAGAGTCATAGATCTGAAGCTAGGAGAAACCTCAGAGACATCTGGTCCAGTGCCCTTATTTTACAGATGAAGAAACTGAGGACCAGGGTGGCTCAGTGAACTAGCCAAAGTCATACAAATCATAAGCACCAGAAGTAAGATTTGACTCCTAATCCTCTGACTCCATAGCCAATGCATTTGTCTACTATTGCATGCTGCCTGTATAGACAAACAATTTCTCCATATACCCATACTGTAGTATGTATGTATGTATGTAGTATAGAGTATATATGCATTTTCATAAATACATATGAATACTTACTTTAAGGATTTGGGTGTCTAGATGTGTCTTTTTTGCTTGTTTATTTAAAAATCAGCACACAGATAAATATATTTATGAATATACTGGTACCATAGTGACATCTTGTGGGGATAGCAAGCCAAATCCTAACTATATTTTTAAATTCTCATATCCTCAAATCTCTTATTCAATTAAAAGGGGCAATCAGGCTCTTAAATTTGACATATCTTCTATTAAAATATGTTTATCTGTTATTTGTGTCATTTGTAGATATAGAAATAATAGGATTTCAGATAGATTTTCATTAGTATGCTAAAAGATAACTAAATTACTTTCTGAATCCTAAGTATTCTGGATCAATAGAAGTGTAATGATGGATTTCTTATAGAATTACAGCAATTTTAGGGCAGGGTCATCACAGAACTCAAATATAACAAGTTGCTATAGAAATGAATATGAAATAATTTTTTTTTAAGTTTTTCAAACTCTGTCCCTGACTTACCTGTGACTTTACAAATCATTTAACTGTTACAAGACCAGATTTACAGAGTTGGAACAGATGACCTCCAAAATATTTTTCAGCTCAAACATTCCATGTTTCCATGTAATGTATCTTTGTAATACTGTATTTATACTAGGTACAAATTCAAATTCTGTAAATTTTTTAATACCTCAATTAGGTTATAATATGATTTATCTGTTTTTTTTTGTCCTTATTAATTCTGTGTCTAGTTAATAACTCAGTTGTTTGGAAAACAGTGGTAAGAAAGTTGAAATGGTAGGAAGAGCCCTAACTAGAAATTATTAGCCCAAGGGCAAAATCATTGGGGTGGGTGCAGGGAAATAGAGGAACAGTCTGGCCTGAAGGGAGTTGCACTTGGGAGAGATGGTCCCTATTCCCTGGGAAGAGGGAATGTGGTAGTTTGAAAGGCTGAGCATAGCAGTCCTACAGCAACAGGGTCTTGGGAGTGATAACCAGCAGAATACTGTGGGAACTGGAAGCATGCCCCTCTCAATGATAGTGACCAAGAGAAGAGCCCCATGTGCCCCACTCTAGTTAAAGCTTTTACTGTATGGTGGATCCTTCTCAGGGTCACTTAATCTAAGCTGTGATTGCTTCCCCAGCAGTATATGTTAAACACCAGAGCTCAAATCTATTTTCATAAGATTTTTCTCATTGGTAGAGAAAGATTACTATTAGTGCTAGATGTTCCGTGATCGCATGAGAAGTAGAATGGGCAAAAGCTTGAGAAAGGAGAGATCTTTGTTCTTCTGACTTCTAGAGAGAAGAGATATAGCTCCATATTCTCTTCAGGAAGAAGTCCCTAAAGGGAAAGAAAAAAACTCTAGGAAGAAGCCTGACACATAAAGAAGTTGACACCTCAACTGTGTCCTTACATCTTTACTGCCAATTACCATGCTAGGTATTAGAGAGAATTTCACTTTGATGAATATTCATTGTCTGTCCCTCCCCCCCTCTCTCCCCCCCCTCTCTCTCCCCACTCTCTCTGTCTCTGTCTCTCTCTCTCTCTCTCTCTCTCTGTCTCTCTGTCTCTCTCTCTGTCTCTCTCTCTGTCTCTCTCTCTCTGTCTCTCTCTCTCTCTCTCTCTCTCTCTCACACACACACACACACACACACACACATACACACATCTCACTCTTGGTGGGAGAGTTCATTCACTCTGCACATTTTCTGGTATATTCTAACCTGTATAATTTCTTTGATTTCTATTTGCTATCCTCTTGGATAAGTGAGGTTTTTTTAATTTGATTTTTGCTGTATGTGATGGTCTTTATGGGACTAGCATTTGATGAAAAGGGAGTCAAAACTTGGGATGTATAGCTTCCTTACTAAAGGATAGCAATCAGAAAAGTGACTTGAACCAAAAAATTTATTTTCTTTAGATTAACAAAAAGTAGGGAAGTGGGAGAAACACAGGAATAGATATAATTCTAATCCGGTGCCCTCTGTCCAAAGAAAGCCCTACTTCGGAGCACCAATCTCTTACTTCCTTCTTGGTAGGAATCCAAGTCTTCCTTGGAGAGGGATGAGCAAAGGGCACTCTAGAAATATGTATTCACACATCCCTCTGTACCCTATCTAGATAGACTCATCATATTCACACATAACCTGCATGAACACACAGATACACTATATGTCTTGGGCTAAGAGAGCATAAATAAAGGAATATGGATGTCTCCATATAGAGTCCCAACTAGAAAAGCAACTGTACTGAGGAGGAAAGGTAAAACATCTAGGTTTCTAGAGCTGATTGCTCTTCTCTCCAGAGCTTGAAATCCTAGACTTAGTGGAGAAGAAGCTGATGAAAGGGGAAGTAAAAAGTAGTGAGAAGCTTAAATTCTCCTAAGGAGGCTATACTATGTGTGTAGTAAGTTTAATCAAATAAATAAACAATACTGGGATGTGATGGGAGCAGAATGAGGGAGACCAGCAACTAGGAGGGAGACAGTTGGTAGGTAGAGCACTAGGACTCAGACACTCATTAGCTCTATGACCCTGGGTACGTTACTTAGCCTGTTTGCTTCAGTTTCCTTATCTGTAAAATGGAGATAATAGCGCCTCCCTCCCAGAGTTGTTGTGAAGATCCAATGAGAGAATTAACAAAACACAACACAGTGCTTGGCACATAGTAAAAATTATATAAATGTTATATTCCCTTCCCCATCCTTTCTCACTTAGCAAAATTAGAAGAGGCTTCTTTTGGGAGGGAGAAGTTAAAAGGAAGGAAGCAAATCTAAGGAGCAGAAGTGAGGAAAGAGAGCACCCTAGGCAGGAAGAATAAATAACCTATGCAAAGGCATGGAGAGAGGAAATGAGATATTGCGCACAAGAAATAATAAATGGACTTGCTTGGATGGACCATACAGTATACAAGTAAGAATAATGTATAATTAGTCTGATAAGATAATTTAAATGCCAAAGAGTGGAGTTTGTTTTCTGTGTAGAACAAAGCCCATCACTGAAGAGAATGATAGCTTTTTTAAACTGAAAGACATCTTGTTATTGGATTCATTTCTAATTTCAGAACCAAAAGAAAGGTTACAAGATAGTATATCCTCTTAGGTCTGTAGATTTAGAGTTGAAGGAATGTTAGACATCAGCTAGTTAGAGATCCACTTCATTTTATAAATGAGGAAGCTGAGCCTTGTGACTTGCCTAAGGTCACACAGTGCTAATAAGTGGCAGAACTGGGACCTGAATTCAAGTCCTGTAACCCCAAACCCCATATTCTTTCCACTGCACTACTGTGTCCTGTAGGCCTTTCAATTTATCAAAACAAAAATGTTTAACCAGATCATTAGGGAAAAAGGTACTGTGTGCTGTCTTCAATAAGTAATTCCATAACGTGCATTATAAAAAGCCCATACTCGAGCATTTGTTTAACACTTGCATCTGACAAAACTGAACAGACACAGCCATTGAATCGTGAATGATGAATGAGCTACAGATAGTTTATTTTCACTTCTGGCTTGTTATTATTTAGAGCTGATGACCACTAGAGGGCTATTGAGGCCTAGACTACATAAAGCCTAGTTGTTTGCACCAACCTTCCATAGAGAATGACAATATCTCCCATCGAAAAGGACAATTGTGTTTTGTGGGGTAAGATATTCAAATATTACTTAAGGATCTGTGATAACGAAGCCAGTAAATATGTGCACACAGGAACAGAGAGTTAAAATGTCTAACTAAAACTAAAATGCAGGACAATTCTGTAACTGGAACTCAAATTTTCAGATGCCAAGGGTAGTAAAGGCAATCTCTCACCGGACTGCCTTTCCAACTGTAGCTGCCTACAGTTTTAACAGTTGTTATTCATCTATAATAAACAATAACTGAGACTAAAAGAGAAGGCAAAGCTAGCCAGGCAGAGTGTCATCATAGCATATCCACAGTTGGAAATTATCCTAGGCATATTTTTATAATACTTGATTGCCTCATGTAATATCTGCACTTCCTCCAGCACATCACTGTTATGCTACAGAATTCCATCAAACTTTGCTCTATATTTCTCACCAATCCATTTATTTAGAGGAGATAAACTAAGATATTAAAATATGTCTGTGTCTGTGTATGTGTGAAATGTAACACTTGTACAAAGTGAAAAAGATAAGTACAAACCAAGATGAAAGAAACTATGAAAATCAAATCTAACAAATATTTATTATTTCCTATATATGAGGCATGCTAGGTATCTCTGGTAGATAGGTGGATACAAAAAGAGGTTATGACACAGTCTACCCGCTCAAAAAGAAGGCAAAGCAGTGTTACATAGTATTTACCTAACAATTCATCAAAATCACATTCCATCATCTGTGATCCAGGATGAGCACATCCTGTGAAAAGAAATCAGATATCACACTAAGTTTTTGTCTCCAACTCCCCAGGCATTTCCATGCTAACTGAGGATTAAATAGCCCATCATACTATGAAATGGGGAACTTCTAGCTCCAAAGCACCTATAATCTAAGATTGCTGGTTTTACCAAGCACAGTTATCTATTACTCCCTGTTTCTCAATGAAGTCACAAAAGAAACTGACAACCCTTCAGAATCAGCACTAGTGACAGGAAGTAAAGAGAAGAAACTTTATTTTGAAAGAAATTCTCATATTTAATGCTTGGAAATATCCCCTTTTCATCCTCAACTGCCATATGTGAATTGTCCAAAGAGTGAACCCAGATTGGCCTATCCCCTTTTATCTATTCCTATCCATTTTGTCAAAGAGGGAAAGGGGAGAAGGGACAAGGAGAGACACCACTTCTCAAATGAAATCTAAGACAAGCCCTGCAAATATGTTTGTTTTCTCACTGTTCCTATGGTGACTATCATCCATCCTCTCATATAACAGGTCCCTGAGAACACCTCTTTCTGTCATATCAAGAGACAGGGTGATAGAATAGCTGCATTAGCCCAACAATAGTCCAACCCCACTGAAAGATCTTTTAGTGATTGAATACAGTGGAAGGGAGGACAGGGAGGTTTAGAGAGACAGACTGAGTGTTATTTGAAGAAGCTGGTTTTTCTGTTTAGTTGTGAATACAACTGTAACTAAGCTCTTGTCTACATTACTACTGTCAGTTTTTATTTTAGTAATCCTTATCAGGAGTTCAATTTTGTTGTTGATATGCTTTCTTTTTGCCAGGAAAGAAAGCATATCAACACTTTCTATAATAATATTTGTGACAATACAAGAAAAATGAAGGACCTATGATGTCATCAACAGAGGGAAATTTCTGTGTGGAAAAACCCACTAACAGCTCTTATTATCTTGTATCTAAGTTCTAGGCAGTTGCCACTAATAATAAAAATAAATAATATAGAATCAAGTCATTTATTGCTGCCAGCAATGACAAATCTTATCTAAGGAGACCAGATTTATTGATCAATGTAGATTATGCAGAGAAATGGTGAAAACTATGTAACATTTCACTGTAGGTTACCAAAATATGGCATCTAATGAATACCTAGAAAGACACTAAAATGCTCTCAATACTTTGTAAACTAACAGATAACAAATCTCTGTATTACAAATACAAATCTCAAAATACTCTTGAGAATTCAACAAACCTACTGTATTGCAACCAGAGCATAACTACAGATAGTACTCTTGTACACAATTCTCCAGATATTCACATCAATCTATAAACATTTAATATTTTTAATAGATGTTAGACATCACCATGTTGAGTACTTATAATCTCCAAACTACACAGAGGAAAAAGCTTTCAAGTTAATAATAGCTAACACTTATATAGTGCTTTAAGATTGGCAAAGCATATATAGATGTTATCTCATCTGATCTTCAAAATAGTCCCATGGAGTAGGTACTATCATCCTATGATTAAAGATGAGTAAACTGAGCTGGAGAGAGGTTAAGTAATTTCCCCAGAGTGACCAAGGTTGTAGGTTTCTGCAGCCAGTCTTCCTGGTTTGAATTCCTGTACTTTATTCACTGGACCACCTAAAATATAGAAACTTAGTGGAAGAAATTCAAACACCCTCACTTTCTTCAACAAATCTTCATATGACATGGTTTCAAAACAATCTGTCACTGTTCTGGGTATGCTTCTATTTGTCAGATGCCTAGAAACCAAAACAGCCTTCAATAATCTAGATGTGTTCTGCTCAGAGCAGATGCTTATGACAGTACACTCAGATGTCATCACACACCAGGAAAGAGGAATCAGATTCAATTGCCCCATGAAGTGTGAAATTTGAGGTCAAAAAGGTGAGCAGCCTAAACTGCCCATTTCAGATTACTGGCATCCAGCTCGGTGGCACATTTTGGTAATTCTTGGAATATTTCAAATTTATTATTATATCTATTATGATGATCTATGATCAATGATCTTTGATGTTATTATTGTAGGTACTTTGGGACACCATAAACCACACCCATGTAAGACAGAAAACTTAACCGATAAATATTGTGTGTTCTGACTGATCCAGCCATTCCAGTCTCTCTCTGCCTCCTGAGGCCTCCCTATTCCCTGAGATGCAATAATGAAATTAGGCTAAGAAATACCTCTGTGATAGCCTCTAAGTGTTCAAGTGAAAGGAAAAAGTCAGTCGATGAAGTAAACTTCATTGCTCTCTTATTTTAAGAAATTGCCATGGTCACCTCATCCTTCAGCAACCACCACCCTGATCAGTCGGCAGAAGGCAAGACCCTCCACTAGCAAAAAAGATTATAACTTGCTGAAGGCTCAAATACTGATTCTTTTTAGCAACAAAGTTTTTAATTAAGATACGTACATGGTATTTTTTAGACATAATCCTATGGCACACTTAAAATACTAAACATAGCTCTTATGCACTGGGAAACAAAAAAAATATGTGACTTCATTTTGTTACAATAATCACTTCATTGTGGTGGTGTGAAACTGAACCCACATATATCACCATAGTATGTCTGTACTTGACCTTGACTCTCTTGTTCCACCTGCATAGTTCCCTCACCTGTAGTGTGTTCTCCTCAGCAAAACAACTCCACTGGATGACCAAGATTGTTTTCTGTGCCTCCTAGTCATCAACACATATTCAATTTCACCCTTCTAATGGTTACTCTCAGTCCATCTATCTAATTCAAGCAACTGGTACCCCCACCATCCTGGCAGCCACTGAAATGGTAGTCACCAATTCAGTCATTGCTAGAAATTGCTAAGTATAATGATATATTTAAAGTCATCAGATCTTTGTTATCAGGATCAAATGAGGTAACATTTGCTAAGTGCTTAGCATGATGCCTGATACATAGTAAGTGCTAAATGAATGCTTCTTTTCTTCCTGTTTATGAACCGTGCAAATTTGGACCCATCCAGAGTCTGATCATGAATTTTTAGTGGAAATCAATGCCTCAGAGATAGGGAGAACGTAAACATCTGCTGACCTCTGATTGCAAGGGTTCTGTGACCTCAGCAAGGCCCAACTAAGAGGACAGGGAAGGAAACAAAAGGTTTTCTGAATAGACACTGCCCACCTAGTGACAAAGAATTATCACTGCTTATGTTGCATGCCATGGATGAAGGTTTGCACTACAGACCTCTGCAGGAGACTGTCTCTCAGACATATACAGTGAAGGAGAATACAAACACAGCACCCTTCCCCCCCAATCCCAGCCCCACCAAGGGAAAGTCACCCAGATAATCAGACCTCCACAGCTGCCCTGCTTTGTCAATCTAAGATTTCATTCAGCTTTAATGCTATTCACTCTGCCATATACCAGGCTCCAGCTTAGAAATGTCAACTTGAATGCCTGAGCTGGTTCATCTTTTGTAGACTTATATATGAGCAGTCTCAGAGAAGAAGAGAGAGAAGCTAGTGCCCGTGTAACATTTTTGACAATAACTGCTACCTTGTTGGATCATTGGTTAATTTTCCAGCAATTGTTTGAACAGAAAACGGTATATCTCACAAATATGACCATGACCCTGTTAAATTCTATAATCTAAAATGTAGAGATGGGGAAGGGGAAAAGAGAGAGGACTCTGATACCTTTGAGAAAAAAACTGCTAGTGAGGAAGGCAGACTTTGAACCATTACAAAGGGAACACAATACTCAATCATACTACATATAGACAATTAGAACTTTAAGCACCTTCAAGCTGAGCCATACTCACCTCAGTGGGTTCTGTTCTTCAGTCAATTCAGCCTCAAAATGATTTCCCAGAAATAGAGTCATTTGAAAAATGACTTCTGAACTGAATTCCACCAAATACTACAAAAATCCTAACAACGGCTGCCTTAGAGGCCAGTACATTCATTCTTTAGTTCTATGTATAACTACTAGATTATTGCAAACAACTGTTTCTCTTAAAAGAATTTGTTTGGAGTCAGATCTTGCTGATTTGTTCATAATCACTGACTCTTACCCAAGAACTTGTGGAGAGGGCCAAGACAGTTACAAAGTCTGGCGACAGCTAGGTATAAAGAAGATAGAACACTGAACTGGAATCAGGAAGATCTGAGTTCAAATTTATCCTCAGACTCCTAGTAATTCTGTGACCTTGCGCAAGCTATTTACTGCTGTGTTGCCTCACTTTCCCTGACTGTAAAATGGGGATGACAATAGCACCTCCCTCTGGAGGTTGTTATAAGAATCAAACGAGTTAATGATGGTAAAGAACTTAGCACAGCGCCTGACACATGACAAGTGTTATATAAATGATAGCGGTTGTAGTTACTGTTTTGTGGTTATGAGAGGCAACCTCAGCAAACCCAAATTCAGATGGAGAATTTTATGGCCACCCCAGACTCTCCGTGACTTTCTGGAAGTTTTCAGGCAACATTAACAGCAGTGGAACTCACTTGTGCAGGCTCACCTTGCCATCCTGCCAGACTTCTCCAGTTCCACCTCTAACCGTAGCAAGAGAAATCATTTCAGTGAAGAGGAAGAAGGGATTGATTTACCTAAAAAGAACAATGGGAAGGCCCAGAGGATTCACCACCAACTTAGGTTGAAAAAAATGTACCAAAATAAGTAATCAAGAAAATAAATGAGCAAGCAACAGAGAATCAACTAATAAATCAATAAGCATCCTTTAAGTGCCTTTTGTCTGCCAAACACTATGTGATGAATTCCAGTGGCTCCCTATCACCTCCCAATCAAATAGGAAGTCTGTTTGACTTTAAAAGCCCCTTGAAACTTGAACCTTTACCACCTTCCAATCCAGCTATACTGGCTTGCTTACTTTTTCTCACACACAACACCCCTTTTCTCAACTCTGGGTGTTTGCGGTGGCTGGCCCTCTCTCTTGGAATGCTTTCTCTCCTCAACTCTAACTCCTAGCTCCTTTTGATTCCCTCAGGACGCAGTTCAAAGTCTACCTTTCCTGGTAACTCTTCCTCTATTCACCCATTTCCTTCCCTCCAAAATTACCTTTCATTTACACCATACATGTATGTGTGTGTGTGTGTATAAATGTATATAATATACATACATATAGAAGACATCCATACATATAAACATGTATATATATATATGTGTGTATATATATTTATATGGCTATTTTCATATTATCTCCCCATCACAATGAGCATCTTGAGAGAAAGAACTTGTTTTTGCCTTTCTTTATATCCCTAGCATTTAGTACAATGCCTGGTACACAGAAAGCACTTACTAAGTACATAACGATTAACTGCAAAAGACTATAAATACAAAGACAGAAATGAAAGTCACTGTCCTCAAGGAATTTATATTATCATTTCAAGGAAATTAAATAATCTCAAGAGCATTATATTCTGAACACACCGACTACTAGTACCACCCTCCCCCTCCCACCTTGAATTTATTCTGTATATACTTATACAAAATGTCCCAAAAGTTTTAGTGCAATTTTAAGCTACTAAAGCTGAAAACTGCATTAAAACTTTTGGAATATCCTATATTGTTGTCTCTCCTATTAGTCTGCAGTCTCATTTAGGGTAAGTACAGTGCCTGACACATAAGTGCTTAATAAGTATTTGCTAATGACTGAGTTAATAAGCATTTATTAAGTGCTCACTGTGCACCAGTCTATAATCTCCTTAACAGTAAGTACAATGCCTGACACATAATAAGTGTTTAATAAATACTTATTAATGACTGAGTCAGTAAGCATTTATTAAGTGCTCACTGTGTACCAGGCACAGTGCTAAGCACTGAGGATTCAAAGAAATGCAAAAGACAGTTCTTTCCCTCTAAGGACCTCATAGTCTAATGGACAAAACAACATGAAAACAACTGTATACAAATTGAGATCACATTGATTGCTTTTTCAGTGGGTAGAGGAGGAGCTAGAAAGAGGGAGAGAATAAAGAAAATTATATGAAAAAAGAAAACTATATTTAAAAATATGTATATATATAATTGGAAGTAGTCAAAAGAGGGAAGGCATTTGAATTAAGAGAAATTGGGAAAGGCTTCCTATAGAAAGTGGAATTTTAGCTGGGACTTGAAGGAAACCAGGAGGCAGAGATGAAGATGGAGAACATTCCAGGAATGGAAGAAAGCCAAAAAAAAATGCTGAGAGCTGAGAGATGGAATATCTTGCTCAAGAGCAGTAAGGAGGGGTAAAAAATGACTCTAAACAAATTCTAGAGCAGCAGAAGCCACAAAACTACAGAGTGAAAGATATTTCCATCCCAAGACAGCCTGGAAGGCCAACAAGAAAAGTCTATCACACCATGCTCAGAGGTGAGTGCAGCCCAGCCTTGGCTGTGCAACATAGACATAACTGGAGCAAGCTTTAGGGTGCGGAATCATGGGTACTAGCTGCAGTTCTCAGCTTTCTCAACCTGCAATTGCAACAGCTTCAAAGGCAAGTAAGAAAGTTCTTTCAGCTGAGTGACAGGGGAGTTTGATACAGCCCCAGTCCCAGACTTGGGGCAACAGGACACACTGCAGCAGCAGAGTCCACTTTTGGAACCTTCAGCCTAAAGACCCTGGTGGAAACAAGCAGCTGATCTAGGTCTCAGTTCTGAGTGGAAGTCCTGGGGTAAGGAAGAAAGCTAGTGTGGTAAAGCTGGAGGTGGCAGTAGAGAGGGAACCCTACTCTCAGTTCCAGGGCAGAAAAGAGTGTTTGTGGTTGCTCAGAGGAGGAGAGGAATAAACTCCTCTCCCTTGATTGTGTCACTCCACTTGACAAAGGACTCAAAAGTCAAGTAGCTAGATGGAAAAATGCCCCAAAAAAGGAAAAAAATAAGACCATAGAAGGTTACTTTCTTGGTGAAAAGGTATTTTCTTCCAACCTTTCAAGTGAGAAAGAGCAAAGCATACCATCAGAGGAAGACATAAGAGTCAAGGTTTCTACAACCAAAACCTGCAAAAAAATATGCAATGGTCTCAGGTCATGAAAGAGCTCAAAAAGGATTTTGAAAATCAAGTAAGAGATGTGGAGGAAAAATTGGAAAGAGAAATAAGAGTAATGCAAGAAAATTATGAAAAGTGAGTCACAACTTGCTAAAGCAGACCCAAAAAATGCTGAAGAAAATAACATCTTTAAAAATAGACTAACCCAAATGATGAAAGAGGTCCAAAGAGTCAATGAGGAGAATACTTTAAAAAGCAGAATTTGCTAAATGGAAAAGGAGGTCCAAAAGCTCACCGAAGAAAACAGTTCTTTAAAAATTAGAATGGAGTAGATGTAAGCTAATGATTTTATGACAAACTAAGAAAATATTTTTTAAAAACCCAACAGAATGAAAAAATAGAAGACAATGTAAAATATCTTGCTGGAAAAACAACTGACCTGGAAAATAGATCCAGGAGAGAAAATTTTAAAATTATTGGTCTACCTGAAAACCATGATCAAGAAAAAGAGCCTAGACATCATCTTCCAAGAAATTATCAAGGAAAACTTCCTGATATTCTAGAATCAGAGGATAAAATGGAAATATAAAGAATCTACCCATCACCTCCTGAAAGAGATCCCAAAAGGAAAACTCCTAGGAATATTGTACCCAAATTCCAAAGTTTCCAGGTCAAGGACAAATATTACAAGCAGTCAGAAAGAAACAATTCAAGTACTGTGCAAATACAATCAAGATAACACAAGATTTAGCAGTTTCTACACTAGGAGATTGAAGGATTGGAATCTGATATTCCAGAGGTCAAAGGAGATAGGATTAAAACCAAGAATCATCTATCCAGCAAACTTGAGAATAATACTTCAGGGGGGAAATGGAATTTCAATGAAATAGATGACTTCCAAGAATTCTTGTTGAAAAGACCAGAGCTGAATAGAAAATTTGACTTTCAAATACAAGAATCAAGAGAAACATGAAAAGGTAAACAGGAAAGAGAAGCCTTAAGGAACTCATTAAAGCTGAACTGTTTACATTCCTACATGGAAAAATATTATTTGTAACTCTTGAGACCCTTTTCAGTATTAGGGTACTTAGAGGAAATATATATATATATACATACATATATATATATATACATATATATATGCAGGTGTGTATGGGTATGTATGTGTGTATTGTATATGTGTAGGTATGTATATGTACATGAGTGTACGTGTGTATGTATATACATATATACACATGTGTGTGTGTATATACATGTGTGTGTGTGTGTGTGTGTGTGTGTTTATATACATACATAAACCCAGGGCACAAGGTGTGCTGAATATGAAGGGAGAATACCTAAAAAAAATAAAATTTATTGTTGAATGAAATGTACTAGAAGTAAGAGAAAGGGAGAGGTAGAATGTAGCAAATCATCTTACATAAAAAAGGGAAGAAAGAGCTTTTGCAATGGAGGGAAAGAGCGGGGAGATGAAATGAAATAAGAGAGCCTTACTCTTATGGGATCTGGCTTAAGGAGGGAATAACAGACACTCAGATGGATATGAAAATCTGTTTTACCCTGCAGGAAGGCAAGGGGGAAGGAGATAGGAGAGGGAAGATAATAGAAAGGTCAGCAAATTGGGAAAAAGGAAAATTAGAAGCAAACACTATTGTGGCAGGACAGGTCAAGGGAGAGAATGGAATAAATGAAGGGCAGGATAGGACAGAGGGAAATGTGGTTAGTCTTTCATGACATAACTAATATGGAAGTGTTTTGCATTGTTTCATATGTATGACCTATATTGAATTGCTTGTTTTCTCAATGAGGAAAGGAAGGAGAGAATATGGAGCTCAGAGTTTTAAGGATGAATGTTAAAAATTATTTTGCATGCAACTGGAAAATAAGGTATACAGGCAATGGAGTATAGAAATCTATTTTGCTCTACAGGAAAATAGAGGAGAAGGAGGATGGAAAAAGGGTAGATAATAGAAGAGAGGACAGACTGGATGGAAGAGTGAATAGGGTGCATGCTGTCCTGGGCAGGGTGGGGGCATTTGGGGAAGGATGGGCAGAAAATTTTGAATTCAATTCTTGTGGAAGTGAATGTTGGGAAGTCAAAAATAAATAAATTATGTATTTTTTAAAAAAGAACAGTAAGGAGGCCAGTGTCACTGGAACAAAGAGAACTGCTGGCAGAGAATTAGATAAGATTAGAAAGATAGATGGGTATGGATGGAGGAGGAATTGATTAGGAAGTTTTCTGAATGTCAGAGGATGTTTTACTTGATCCTAGAGGTAACACGGAGACAGTGAAGTTCCTTGAATAGGAAGGTGACACAGTTGGTTTTGAACTTTAGGAAAATCACTTTGGTGGATGAATGGAAGATGGATTGGGAAGACCTGAATGCAGGCAGATCAACCAGTAGTCTGTTGTAATATTCTAGGAATAGGACAATGAGGACCTGCATCAGAGTAGTGGCAATATCAGAGGGCAGGAGTATTTGAAAGGTGTTGCAAAGGTGAAATCCATTGGCCTTGGCAACAGATTAAATATGATACAGTGAGAAATAGTGAGGAGTTGAAGGTAACACTTAGGTTTTACACCTTGTAGACTGGGAGAATGATGGTGCCCTTGATAGTGACAAGGAAGTCAATAGCTAACATTTATATAGCACATATATAAATGTTGTGTTGAATATTTTACAAATATTTCACTTGATCTCAAAACTCTGAATTCCAGAGTACAAGGGTCCTTAGAAGTCCTGTAACCCAACCCACACTTGGATACCCCTTTACAGCATTCCCTACAAGTTTAACTGATGCCGGCTGACTTGGGGGTAGGGTGGGGATAGGAGACCCCCAATCAACCTAATGGTGGACATTTCTTTTGTTTCTGAATTTCAATATCAGAAGACCAGACAATTCATGTAGGGTTATTCCATCAAGAAAATAACCCAAGGCCCTGGAATTCTGGAGTCCCCCAGTTTTTCAATTCCTAAGCCCTTCTACTCTTCTATGCAAGTTAATGGATGAGGAAAAAGGCACAGAGACAAAGCCAAGCCCAATAATAAAGGTCATTCCCCTCCTACCAGTAAAGGCACATTCTTGGCTTTTCATATGTGTACCTGAAGGATAGCAAAGGCTGAAAGGGCTTTGGCCTCACTCTTAGCTACCAGATAACTGTTAATATAAATAAATATAAAATTTTATACTTGAGCTCAAAAAATCAAAATCACAAACATAAGCTGGGGGGAGGGGCAGGTGACTATACAGAAGTTCATCTGAAAAATATTTGGGGGATTTAGCCATAGAAATAAGTGATCTCTCTATATATATTAGAAACAAAACTCAAGAAAGAGAATGAAAAATTCCATTCAAAACATTCTTTGCAGAAATAAAGATGGAAATAAAGTTGGGTCAAACCAATACGATTAAAATGATGACTATCTAAATTAATTTACTTATTCAGTACCATATTAATCAAAATACAAAAGGATTATTTAAGAGAACTAGAGTTGAATGACAGAATTCATTTGGAGGAACAAAAGGTCAAGGTTCTCAAGAGAAATAATGGGAAAGGGGGAGGAGATCAGGGGAACAGATGGAAGGGAACTAAGAATACCACATACTCAAACTCAAACTATATTACAAAGCAGTAATCATCAAAACTAATTGTTATCAGCTTAAAAATAGCAAAATCCGTCAATAGAATACTGGAACATGGAGCATGGGACAAATCCCGTAGAGTAGCTGCTGGGGCAGGGTTGGACCCTGACAATAGAAAAGGTAACTTAACTTGTCAAAACTTTTCAGAAACACAAGAAGGTGCCTTCCTGCTGATCTAGGGGAGAGCACTGGCTATATGGAATACATTGTGATAACTTACTAAAGCAGTCTGTCAAGAAGCCCAGGCAACTGGAAATCAACTCACTCCTTCCAATGCACAAGGGGAGAACTCTATAGTTTACAAAGGCAAAGCCAGAAATGATTTGAAAAATAATGCTGTCCCAATTTTATGTTTAACTGGCACAAATGTGACTGTAATCAAGAAAGATTATGAAATACAAGCCAAGTAGCTGGTAGAATTAATGGAAATAGATATTAGGTGCAAAATATACAGATGAACACAAATATAGCAATATGATGTTTGATAAACCAAAAGTCCAATTACTGGGCAAAGAATTCATTACTCCATAAAAGTGGCTGGAAGAATTGGAATGTAGTATGGAAGAAATTAAGTTTAGGAAGAAACATCTCATACCATACACCATAAACCAAATGTATATATGACCTAGACATAAAAGTTCATATTGTGACATAAGGAAATAAATAGTTTTTGCAACTATACATAGAAAGAGTTTACAACTACATAAAGGATAAGAAAATAAAAGACTATAAGATGAGCAATTTTGTATAAAATTTAAAAATGTTTACATTAATCAATATAGTCCAAATTAGTTTCCCTGACAAAGGTATCATATCCAAGATATGTAAGGAACTGATTAAATGCATTAAAATGATAATCATTCCCCAACAGATAAATGTCCAAAGGATATAAATAAGCAGTTCTCAAAGGAAGAAACAAAAGAGATCAAGTAGTCATATAAAAAAATGATTAAAATCTCTATTAATTAGAGAAATTTAAATTAAAGCATTTCCAAGATTTCAACTCACAGCTATGCGGGGGGAAGAAAGGAAAATGAGAATATCTGGAGGAGCTTCAGGATAACAGGTACACTAGTGCTTTGTTATTGGAGCTAGGAATTGGTCTGACAATTGTAGAAAGCAATTTGGAATATGCCCCCAAGGTCTCTAAACTGTGCATACCCTCTAACCAAACAATACTACTATTATGCTATCCCACACAGATAAAAGAAAGAGAAGAAAAGACCCATTAGGTATATAAATATTATAGCAGTTCTGTAACAGAAAAGAACTAGAAACAAAGGAAATACTCATCATTTGAGGAATGGTTGAACAAATTACAGCATATTAATTTAATGGAATACTATCTTACTATAATGATGAAAGGAGCAGTCTGAGAAACCTGGAAGTTTAGCATGAATTGATGCAAAGTGAAATCAATAGAACCAGGAGAACAATTTATAAAATAAATAAGATTTTATTTTTAAAGAAAACAACTTGAAAAGATTTAAGAACTCTCATCAATACAGTGACTAACAATGATTCCAAAAAACTGATAACTAAGTATTCTGGTAGATTGTTGGTCCTTTGTTCTTGAAGAGGACCAAAATGTCAGCACTATAATGGGGAAGTTCACTACTAGAGAAAGAATCTCAATGACTGATACCTTAGCTTGCCAGGTGATCTTCAGAATCTTCTCAAGACAATTCAGATGGAAGTAATTCAGTTTCCTGGCATGGCACTGGTAAACTGACAATAAAGTCAGCACAATGGTTCTGTAGATCTTTAGTTTAGTAGTCAGTCTAATACCTTTTCTCTCCCATACTTTGCCTTGGAACCTCCCAAACACTGAGCTAACTCTGGCAATGTGTGCATCAACCTCTTCATCTCTGTGGAAATCTTTGGAAAATGTACTGCTAAGGTAAGTGAACTTATCCAAAGCATTCAAAATTTCTCCATTTGCTTCAACTGACGGTTCCACATATGGATGGTAAAGTGCTGGTTGGTGAAGAATTTCTGTTTCCTTGGTTTGTTAAAATTGTCAAGAAATTAGCACAAGTGGCAGAGGACTGATCCCTACTCTGTTGCATCCCAGCCTCAGAGGTTGTACTGAGTATATATTCATCTGTGAACAAAAAAATTGCACACCAACTCTCCCTACACTTTAGTCTTGGTTTGTAGTCTTTACAAGTTAAATAATTTAACCTTATTGAGTTAACTGAACTTCATTCAATTTTTGACCTTACTGAAGGCATCCAATATGATGTTTTCAGTGTCAATGTCAGATGCCTTCAGTGAGAATAAAAATGACATGGGAGAAAGCACACCATCCTGCTTTATTCCATGGGTGACTGGGAAAGGGTCTATTGTCCAAAACCCATGCAAGCATGTTGTCATGAAACTGCCATACAATACTTATGAACTTCTCCAGGCAACCGAATTTTGTTATGATCTTCCACAAGCCCTTACTACTAATTATATCAAAGGCCTTCATTAGATTAACAAACACTGTCAACATGCCTCTGTTCTGCTCCTGGTATTTCTCCTGGAGTTGTCAGCGGCAAATAACATATCAACTGTTCCTTGACCCTTTCTAAAGCCACACTGACTTCCAGGTGAAGGATTAGTCAATTGAAGAAGACTGGCAAGATTCTTGCCGGCAATGACTAAGAGAGAGGCTGACCCCTCCCTTCCCCCACTCCTCCACCTTGACTGTGATTGTCAGAAGACAATCTATTTCCATTTCCTTTATAGAAATGGACAAGAAAGGTATCCTCAGACTTTTGCCATATAACCCAGATTTCAGTCAGCTTCTGTATGAGCAGTAGATTTCTACTTTGATTATACTGAATCTAGATTGTTGTGTTCATTTCTGGACCCCACATTTTAGAAAAGACATTGATAAGCTGGATAGTTTTCAGAGGTAGTCCACCATGAGGTGAAGAATACTGAGTTCATGACATATATGAGTATAGGAGAAAGGATCTAAGGATAGTTAGACTGAGGAAGAGAAGACAAGAGAGAATTTGATGGCTATCCTCAAGGATTTTAAGGGTCTGTCCTGCAGATGATGTATTGATTTTCTTCTGCTTTGCCCAAAGAGCAGAAGCTGCAAAACAGAAATTTTGGCTAAGAACAAACTACCTACGTCTAGAGATGTCCCAAAGCTGAATGGGCAGCCTTAGGAGTTGGTACAATCATTTCCCTTAATTAAAGCAAAAAACATGATTACTTATCAGGTGTGCTGCAGAAGGGCTTACTGAGAGGGGATGAGGAGTGATGGTTTAGATTAAATGGCTTCTGAAGTCCCTTTCAACTCTTAAAATCTTGGTGAATCCATCTACACATGTTAGGGCCTGCTCCCAGCATATAAACCAGCAGCTCTCTTCAAGCCCTGCAAGGATGAGTATAGCTGGTATACTGAAATATCAAGAACCCTGAAATTGGTTACACAGTTCTTCTCATGGCTGAGGGTCTGCTATGACATTGTCCTATATATATGCAGATGTGGGACATGTGCATGTACCAAACACCTATTTGTGAAATTAGCATTCATGCTGGCACCATCCTCTAGTTAACCATCTCCAATTTGTTCTACAGGCATCATTTGTACAGAGTTGTTTGCATGTGGAGAGATGGTTTGACTTAATATTGTGGTTTTTCATTATCTTTGTTATTTCTTTCACCTGTATTCATAACCTCAGCATTTACATTGTGCCTGGCACACAGCAGGTGCCTAAAAATGCTTGTTGACTTGACTTGAAATTAATGGGTTACTCAAGTCCCTTCTTCTGCCTAGTTGAACTTTACCAAAAACCTACTAACTTACAAAAGATGAGCATGCCGTCCTGCTAAGGGTTAATATTTCTAAAACAATGACTCACTTAAGAAATACTAAAAGATAGCTAAATTATGATTAACAGTAACGGTCAAAATGATGAAATGCAATTTCTTCCTCTTGGTAGAGAAGTGAACAACTACAGGTTTAAAATGTTAAGAATGCTATCAAACGCAATTGCTTTGTGGAATGATTTTGTCTCACTATTTTTCTTGATCACAAGGGAAGATTTAATGGATGAATGGTAATTGGAAAATTGTGTCAAATTCATCAATAAAATTTTTAATGCCTTACTTTTTCCCCTATACTAGTTTCCCATCCCCCATTAAACACACACACACACACACACACACACACACACACACACACACACACACACCCCAGAATTATCATTTCAATAAGGTTCTTCTGGTTTCAAAAGTTTCCTCTCTACTTCATTTCAGGTTGAGAATTCCAATTCATATCACATTTCTTTAACAGCCTGTTCACTGCACTCAAGTCATGGACTACTACCCCCAACATGGAACATACTATTTGCAACTATAATATTACATCCAGGATAACAGAATCTAAGGATTTGAAATTGGAAGAGATCCCAGTGGTCCTCCAGCTCATATTTAAAAGGAATCATCACTATAACATACCAGACAAGTGTTCATCTAGCCTCTATTTAAAGACCTTCAGGGAGGAGGGATCCACAGTCTCTCAGTGTAGACCATTTCATTTTAGGAAAATTCTCATTGTTAGGAAGTTATTGCATCATTGCTATACCTCATATCAACAGAATGATTTAGCCAGCCTCCCACTCCAGTTCATCCTCCATTCAACTGCAAAAGTGATTTTCTTAAAGCTCAAGTTTAACCTTATCACTCTTCTATTCAATCTTCAAGTGGCTCCCTATCACCTCCAGGGTCAAAATCCTTTCTTAGGCATTCAAGGTCCTTCATAATCTTTCTGGGCTTCTTACACCTCACACTTCCCCATGTACTCCCAGATCTGCCCTCTTTGCTATTCCTCAAACAAAATAATCCATCTCTCTCAACTCCAAGCATCTCTTCATCCAAGACCCAGATAAAATCACACCTACAGGGAGCCTTTCCCAATCTCTCAATTCTAATGACTCCTCTGTTCTAATTATTTCCTACTTATACAATATGTATCTTGTTTGCAAATATTTGTTTGCATGCTGTCTCTGCCATTATAATGTGAGAGCTCTTTGAGGGTAGGAACCATTTTTTTTTTGGTATCTTTAGCATGTAGTACAATGTCTTGCATATAACAGGAATTTAAGGTATACTTACTAACACTACTTCCTATCACAAGGTCCTGTTATGATGACTCAGTTAGCTAAACTCTACTTTATCAACTATTGGTTCCACCCACAATTCTTCCAAATCCCCACTGCCTGGCTAGCATCTGGGCCTATGGGGGAACTCAAAGCTACCACAGCCAAGGTTAATTTACCTAGAGGCCACCATGACTACATCATGACAGGTCAACAAGGTCCGTCTTTATACCAATCCAACAAATTTATTGTCTACTTTGCGCAAGGTACTCTTCTCATTGCCTGGGATACAAAGGGAGTTGTAACAGTCTCAAATCTAAATGGATTATAATCTAACAAAGGAAAGAATGCATGTATTTAAAAATATGATATGGTAAAAAAAATAAAGAGAAAAATATTTGAGGCAAAATGATATGAGAATCTGAGGAAGAAATAAATTTCAACTGAAGCAGTGAGGGAAGTCTTCACTGAGGAAGTAACAATCAACTGAGGCCTTGAAGGGAGAGACCACGAAAGACAGAGACCTAGCAAAATCCATTGCAGCTATGAAAGAAAACTCTGAGCAAAAGAAAAAAGATGAGAAAGGACAGAATAAAAATGGAGGATGATTCGTAGATCTATTTGGCAAGAACTTAAAAGTACATGGTAGGATATAGTATGAAATAAAGCTGGAATGATAGATTAGAGCCTAATTGAGGAGGGTTTTGAAAACCAGTATCAAGAAGGCAATGGGAAATTATGGGAGGTTTTTGGATAGAGGACTGAGGTGATTAGAAAGGTAAGTCAGGAAGGTAACTTGAGCAGTGGATGAAGAATAAAACTGGCCATACGTCTAGACTCAAAGAGTAAAGTTGGTTATGGTTTAATATAAGCATAACAGGAAGACTCTAGTGGAGTAATCCAGGGATCTGTGCCTGATCCTATGCTTTTTGATATTTTTATCAATGACTTTTATAAAAACATAGAGATATGTTCATCAAATTTGCAGATGACATAAGACTTAGAGCAACTGACAGCAGTTGACAGAACTGCTCTGAAAATTATCTTGGTGTTCTAGAGCACTAGACAGGATCTATTAAAATGCAAAGTCTTGCATTTGAGTACAAAAAAGATCAACTTCACAAGTGCAAGATGGGGAAAGCAGGAATAGAAATTAGAATGTTCTAAAAAATATATCTAGGGGTCTTAGTCAATTGAAAACTCAGTAAGAGAGAGCAATGTGACATGGCAGCCAAAGTAAGTTAATGTGGTCTTGGCCTTAAGAGGACACTCACCCCGTGGAAGAGAAATACGACTTTGCAGGAACAGGACACTGATAGTCTCCTATATTCTGCCTTTGGAGTATCATGTTCACTTCTTGATACCATGTTTTAAAAAAAAAGGACACTGTCAAGCTACAGAGCATCTGGTTAAGGCAAGTGCAATGCAAAGAGGCTTTGGGACTCTCTTTCTCTCCTCTCTTCCAATAGAAGAGGGCTTTCAAGTATTCTTTTATTTTTTTAGTTAAATTTATTTATTTAACTTTTTACATTCATTTTCACAAAATTTTGGATTCCAAATTTTCTCCCCATTTGTACCCTCCCCCCACTCCAACACACTGAGCATTCTAATTTCCCCTATCGCCAATCTGCCCTCTCTTCTATCATCCTTCCCTTCCCTTGTCCTCATCTTCTCTTTCGTCCTATAGGGCCAGATAATTTTCTATTCCCCATTACCTGTATTTATTATTCCTAGTAGCAAGGAAAATACTGGACAGTTGTTCCTAAAGCTTTGAGTTCCAACTTCTCCCCATCCCTCCCTCCCCACCCATTCTCTTTGGGAAGGCAGGCAATTCAATATAGGCCATATCTGTGTAGTTTTGCAAGTGACTTCCATAATAGTCGTGTTGTGTAAGACTAACTATATTTCCCTCCATC
>CM053771.1:127347994-127384146 GCA_028658325.1 Potorous gilbertii | reverse complement strand
ATTTTTTCATTCTTTTGGTTTTGTTGTGATTTCTTGGTTTCTCATAAAGTCATTAGCCTCCATCTGTTCTATTCTAATTTTGAAAGAACTATTTTCTTCAGTGAACTTTTGAACCTCCTTCTCCATTTGGCTAATTTTCCTCATTGACTTTTTGAACCTCTTTTGCCAAATGAGTTAGTCAATTTTTTAAGGTGTTATTTTCTTCTGCATTTTTTTGGGTCTCCTTTAGTAAGGTGTTGACCTGTTTTTCATGCTTTTCTTGCATCTCTCTCATTTCTCTCCCCATTTTCTTCTCCACCTCTCTCACTTGATTTTCAAAATCCTTTTTGAGCTCTTCCATGGTCTGAGCCCACTGAATATTTATTTTGGATGTTTGGGATACAGAAGCCTTGACTTCTATGTCTTTCCCTGATGGTAAGCATTGTTCTTCCTCATCTGAAAGGATGGGAGGAGATATTTGTTCACCAAGAAAGTAACCTTCTATCGTCTTATTTTTTTCCCTTTTCTGGGCATTTTCCCAGTCAGTTACTTGACTTCTGAGATTCCTCTCCACCCCTACCTTGCCTCCCGATCCGCCCAACTGGTGCTTGGGGTCTGAGATTCAAATACTGCTTCCCAGCCTCAGGGCTTTCAGCAGGGTCGGGGCTGCTATTCAGTGTGAGATTAAGTTCAGCTGCTCAGGCGGGGGCAGGGCTGCCACAAGAGGCTCAGTTCCCTCAGGGGGTTTATGTGGAGACCTTCAATAATGGATCCGAGCTCCTGCCTGCTTTGGGAGCCCCTATCCACTGCTGCCTCTGCTACTGCCTCCCGAGGGGACCTGAGTTATAGAGACACCCTGCTCCCCTCTCTTCCAGCTAAACAGGCTCTCTCACTGACTTTTGGTGTCTGTGGGTGGAGGGACCTGTGTGGCTGCTGGAGTTTCTCTCCCTGAAGCCTGCTCGGATGAGTTCCTCTCGATGCCACGTGGCCAAGGGTCTGCTCCTCTCAATGCTGTGTGGCCAAGGCAGGGCTGGGCTGTGCTCTGTGTCCGGTGCTCAACAGACCTTTGGTGTCGGTTTTTCAGGGCTCTCTGGAACAGAAATCTCCTCTACTCCATTGTTGTGTGGCTTCCACTGCTCCAGAATTTGTTGGGAGTTCTTCTTTACAGGTATTTTATGGGCTGTGGATACAGAGCTAGCATATGTGAATCTTTCTACTCCACCATCTACTTTCAAGCATTCTTAACAGCCCAAAGCCAAGTAAAAGACTTTGAAAGAAAGACATAATAAACATAAAAAACCTAGAAAGATAAATACGTCTGAGCAATTAGAAGAGGCTAAATGATGATCAAGTGTTTATGTTTTAATGGAAAGAAAAGAAAATGTCCCTCAAGAATTTCATTGTCTTCAACTTCATAAAGAGAGTTTAAAAAGACAAATACAGAGTGTGGGTTCATTTTTGGGGGCGGCGGGTTTAAAAAGGAAAGGAAGGAAACTTAAAAAAGAAATATACTTGAGAACAAATGAGGAAAAGGAGGAGCAGCTTATTATTTCTCATATAGGGAAAAGGGTCATTAACCTGAACCTTATTCTTACCTCAACTGGACTAAATATGATAGGATAGTTGAATTCTCAAAGACACACATACACAGAAAGAATTTAAGATGAAAAGCATTAAATTCAACTGCAAACAGTCAGGGACAGAGTAACATAAAGGAGGAGTTCAAGGAGGGTAGAATCTGGAATAGAATAGTCAGAAGCAAAACAAACTTCAGGCACAGAGAGTAGTTTATAAAGAATTAAAGGAAAGAACTAAAGTCTAAGAACCCATGACTCTGATGTGGGTTAGGTGGATAGAAGACAGGCAGAAGAGTGGGAACAAATAACTTCCATTCTAAACTACTAGTTCTTATCACATTCCTTCTCTTTTACCACCTTTTTCCTCTTTGTAAAGAGCAGGAGAGGAGTGGAGCCAACATGGTGAAGTAGAAGCAGAGACCTACCTGATTTGTCCCCCCCAAATCCCTCAAATTACTTAAGAAAATGATTCTAAACAAATTTTAGAGCAGCAGAAGTCAAAAAATGACAGAGTGAAACAAATTTCTAGCCCAAGACAACATGAAAAGCCAACAGGAAGGGTCTATTGCACCAGGCTCAAAGTGGAACACATCCCACCGTGGGCTGTGCAGGCATAGATAGGACTGGAGCAGGCCTCAAGGTACTGAAACACTGGCAGATGTAATGGTTTCTAGACTTCTCAACCCACAAATGGCAAAGACAGCTTCAAAGGTCAGTGGAAAAACTCTTTCACCTAGATAAGAGAAGAACATGGGCCAAGTTCAACCCCAGGGCATCAGCAACTGCTGCTGCAGTGGCAGATGCTTCTTAACTCTCAGACTACAAATAGTAGGGGAATCGAACAGCGGATCTGAGTCACAGTGCTCAGTGGCAGTCCTGGGGGAGGAGTACTGGCATGACAGAACTGGTAGCAGCTGTGGAGAGGGAATCCTACTCATAGTTACAGGACAGAAAAGAGTGTCTGTGGTTGCTCACAGACCTGAGAACAGGCCAGGAGATGAGTAAATACCTCTCCTTTGATTATACCACTTTGGAGAAACTGAGAATTTACAGGTCCCTAGAGATATTTCAGAAAAAAGCAGCACAAAACCCCTGAAACTTGGTGCAGTACACCATCTACTTAACAGAGTTCAAAAGTCAAGTAATTGACTGAAAATGACCAAAAAGGGAAAAATAAGACTATAGAAAGTTACTATCTTGGTAAAAAAAAAAAAGTATTTTCTTACAATGAGGAAGATGAAAGCATACAACTAGAGAAAGACAGCAATGTCAAGGCTCCTACATACAAGGCCTCCAATAAAAATATGAAATAGTCTCAGGCCATGAAAGAGATCAAAAAGAATTTTGAAAATCGAGTAAGAGAAATAGAGGAAAAAATTGGAAGAGAAAAATTGCATGAAAAATGAGTCAAAAGCTTGCTAAAGGAGACCAAAAAATCCTGAAGAAAATATCACCTTTAAAAACAGACTAACCCAAATGTCAAAAGAGGTTCAAAAAAGCCAATGAGGAGAAGAATGCCTTAGCAAACAGACTTGTCCAAATGAATAAGGAGGTCCAAAATTTCATTGAGGAAAATAATTCCTCCAAAATTAAAATGGAGCAAATGGACACTAATGACTTTATGAGAAATCAAGAAATTACAAAACAAGACCAAAAGAATGAAAAAAAATAGAAGACAATGTAAAGTATCTTATTGAAAAAACAACTAACCCAGAAAATAGATCCAGGAGTGATAATTTTTATTTAAATTATTAGTCTACCAGAAAACCATAATCAAAAAAAAAAGAGCCTAGACTTCATCTTCTGAGAAATTATAAAGGATAACTTCCCTGATATTCTAGAAACAGAGGGTAAAATAGAAATGGAAAGAATTCATCAGTTACCTCCTGAAAGAGATTCCCCCCCAAAAAACTCGCAGGAATACTGCAGCCAAATTCCAGAGTTCCCAGGTCAAGGAGAAAATATTACAAGCAGCCAGAAAGAAAAAATTCAAGTATTGTGGAAGCAAAATCAGGATAACCCAGGATTTATCAACTTCCACACTAAGGGATTAGTGGTCTTGGAATCTGTTATTCCAGAGGTCAAAGGAGCTAGGATTAAAACCAAGAATCACCTACCCAGAAAAACTGAGTATAACACTTAAGGGGAAAAAATGGATTTTCAATGAAAGGGAGGACTGCCAAGCATTCTTGTTGAAGAAAGCAGAGTTGAATAGAAAGAGAATAATAGGAGAGACAGCAGATTGAGAGAAGGGGTAATCAGAAGGAAACACTATTGTGGGGGAGAGTGA
Source organism: Potorous gilbertii (assembly GCA_028658325.1). Lineage (NCBI taxonomy): Eukaryota > Metazoa > Chordata > Mammalia > Diprotodontia > Potoroidae > Potorous > Potorous gilbertii. Next base: position 127,380,300 of record CM053771.1, on the reverse strand, counting down.
GAGGTCAAGGGAGAGAATGGAATAAATGGAGGGCAAGATAGGATAGAGGGAAATGTGGTTAGTCTTTTGCAACATCACTGTTATGTTATGCAACATGACATGGTTTACATGGCTACACAAGTATGACCTATATTGAATTGCTAGCTTTCTCAGTGAGGGTGAATGGGGAGGAAGGAAGAGAGAAAATATGGAATTTAAAGCATTAAAATGATCAATGCTGAAAATAATTTTTGCATGCAACTGATAACTAAGTTATACAGGCAATGGGGTATAGAAATCCATCTTGCCCTACAGGAAAATAGTGGGAAGGTGTATGGGAGAAGGAAGGACAGATTAAGGAAAGGGGTGTGTAGGTGGGATGCATGCTGTCTTGGGTTGGGGAGAAGTAAAAGATGGGGGAAAATTTGGAATTTAAAATCTTGTGGAAGTGAGTATTGAAAACTGAAAATAAAAATAATTTTTTTTTAATAAAAGAAGGAAAAGAGGGGGAAAGCAAGGAGAGAAAAAAGTAAAAAGATGTAGGGGAAATCTGCACAGCATGCAGCCTGCCAAAGGATTTCTGGTTGCCATTGCACTCTCTCTCCTGTTTGTCATGTAACCCGTGGCAACCAACCATCATTATACCTTTACTTGAAAAGTAAGCCACTAAAAACCCATCTGCAATGCAAGAAGTTTAGTTATTTTAATTTTAGCCCCTACCTACTAGCAAGTTGTGAGAATTTGAAGTAGGGAAATACAAAATTAAGCCACTACTTGAATGTAATGAGCTCATCCATAAAATAGAGAAAGGTAGTAGAATGGATTAGAAAGCAGAATCCAACCATATGTTGTTTACAAGAAACCACTTGAGAACTCTGTGCAACGCAATGACCTATCATCCAGAAGACTGATGGTGAATCATGCTTTTCACATCCTGGCATGGAAATGAGGGAGTAGATGTATAGAACAAGACATAGTTTCAAACACAGGCAATGTATGGATTTGTTCTGTACTACTGTATTTATTAGTTAAATAAGAAGGCTTTTATTTGAAGGAGAGAAAGAGTTATAGAGAGGGGCAGTGGTGTTCTGGTTAACATCTAGTAGACAGATTTCAGGGAGGAGGCAAGAAATTTATGCTGGACATACTTTTAAATTTAATCTGCATTATTAACATTTTCTTCATCACTTTCTTAAGTTTAGGCAATCAAAAAAATAATAAATCAAGCCCTGATTTGTAACTTTGGTCAGTTCCTTGGTATACTCAAACTGAAAATTTAAAAATTGGAGAGCTGCTATGTGTACAACCCTGAAGTGGGAAAAATAATAAGGGAAGGAAGGAAGGAAGGAAGGAAGAGAGGGAGGAAGGGAGGGAGGAAGGGAGGGAGGGAGGGAGGAAGGAAGGAAGGAAACACAACAGAAAACCCAAAATGTGCAGGGGGTTGTGATGTGTTGTTAGAAGAAACATACCAATAAAATCACTGATCTTAGTGGAATGTTATGTCAGAAGGAATTTTTTATATTGTTCTGTTCTGTCAGGCCCTCTGCTCCCTGTGGGTGGAGAGAATACCCAATTAATCTTGTGTTCATCTTAAGCCTTAAACCTGTGATGGCATGTTTCCTCGGGTTCTAGATAGTGCTCTTGTGCCTTCCCAGTCACCAACACAGTGAAACAGGGCTATCTGCTTGCTCCCATGCTTTTTAGCATGATGTTTTCATCCATGTGTCAAATGCTTTCAATAAGAATGAACATGGCATTAAAGTCAATTACCACACTGAAGGTAAGTTCTTCAATTTGAAAAGGCTACAAGCCAAGATCAAAGTGGAGGGAGTGCTGATGCATGATTTTCTGTTTGCAGATGATTGTGCACTCAGTACAGCCTCTGAAGCTGAGATGCAACAAAGTATGGATTAATTCTCTGCTGCCTGTGCTAATTTTGTCCTAATAATTAACACCAAGAAAACACAGGTGCTCCATCAGCCACTACTACACCACCCATATGTGGAACCATTGGTTACAACAAATGGAGAAGTTTTGAATGTTGTGGATAAGTTAACTTACCTTGGTAGTGTATTTTCCAAGGACTTACACATTGACAATGAGGTTGATGCACTCATTACCAGAGCTAGCTCAGTGCTTGGGAGGCTCCAAAGAAAGTTTTGAGAGAGAAGAGGTATTAGACTGACTACCAAACTGAAGATCTACAGAGTCATTGTTCTGACCTCATTGTTACATGCCTTCAAAGCATGGATTGTCTATCAGCATCATGACAGAAAACTGAATACGCTTCCATTTGAACTGTCTTAGGAAGATTCTGAAGAACACCTGGCAGGATAAGGTACGAGGCTGAGGTCTTTGCTCAAACTAAACTGTCAAACATTCAAACACTATGCTTCAGAGAGTGCATCTCCAATGAACTGACCATGTTGTTCAAATGCAAAATGCACTCTTGACAAAAAAAAAACTATTTTTGGAGAATTCGCATGGGGCAGGTGATCATATGGTGGTCAGAAGAAGCGATACAAGGATACTCTCAAGGTCTCTTTGAAGAACTTTGGGTTTGACTGTGAAACATGGAAGACACTGGGACAGGACCTCTCAGCATGGTATGCCCACATAGGAAAAGGTGCTGTTCTCTGTGAGCAAAGCAGAATTAAAGCAGCATAAAATAAACATAAAATGAGCAAATCTGGGGTATCCACCAGAAATACTCACGTGGACTGTCAGTGCTCAACCTGTGGTAGAGCATTCCAAGCTCATATTGGTCCAATCAACCACAGTAGGACACATTGAAACTTGACTTTACAATGTTGATGTCATTTTTGTCCTCTTGGAGAACAAAGGAAAACAACCAACCAAGATGGACAGCAATCAGAGGGCAGAGACAAGATGGCAGAGTAGAAGAACAGACCTGTAGAAGTTCTCCCCACACAGTCCATAAAATACCTGTAAAAAATGACTGTAAACAAATTCTAGAGCAGCAGAAGCCACAAAATGACAGAGTGAAAGAGATTTCCAGCCCAAGCCAGCCTGAAAAGCCTACAGGAAGAGTCTATCACACTGGGCTTGGAGTGCAGCCCAGCCTAGGCCATGCGGTGGGGTACAGACAGGACTGGAGCAAGCTGGGGCATGGAATCCTGGGCAGCAGCTGTGATTCCCAAATTCCTCAACCCCCAAACACCAGAGACATCTTCAAATGTCAGTGAGAAATCTTTTTACCTGGGTGAGAAAGGAGTAGGATCCTCCTCTAGCCCCAGCCCCAGGTGGCAGCAGCAGCAGCGTCCATTTTTAGAGCCTTCAGCCTAAAGACCCTGGGGGAATTAAATGCTGATCTGAATCTCAGTCCTGAGTGGCCATCCTGGGGTGAAAAGGAGCACTGTCTGATGTAGCTGGTGGAGGCTCTAGAGAGGGAATTTTACTCGCATATCCTGAGCAAAAGAGTGCTTGTAGTTACTCCCAGAGCAGAGCACAGAATTTACTCTTCTTCCTTGATTGTATCACCTTGGAAGAACTGAGAATTTACAGGTCCCCAGAGTATAACCTCTTCTTGACAAAGGACTCAAAAGTCAAGTAACTGGCTGGAAAAATGCCCAGGCCATGGAAGAGTTCAAAAAGGATTTTGAAAATCAAGTAAGAGAGGTGGAGGAAAAATTAGGAAGAGAAATGAGAGCAATGACAGAAAATTATGAAAAATAAGTCAACAACTTGCTAAAAGAGACGCCAAAAAATACTGAAGAAAATAACACCTTTAAAAATAGACAAACTCAAATGGTGACAGTCAATGAGGAGAATAATGCTTTAAAAAGCAGAATTAGCCAAATGGAGAAGGAGGTTCAAAAGCTCACTGAAGAAAACAGTGCTTTAAAAATCAGAATGCAGCAGATGGAAGCTAATGATTTTATGAGAAACCAAGAAATTATAAAATAAAACCAACAGAATGAAAAAATAGAAGACAATGTGAAATATCTCACTGGAAAAACAACCAACCTGGAAAATAGATCCAGAAGAGACAATTTAAAAATTATGGGACTACTTGAAAGCCATCATCAAAAAAAATCCTAGACATCATCTGTTGTGAAATTATCAAGAAAAACTGCCCTGATATTCTAGAACAGAAGGATAAAATAGAAATGGAAAGAATCTACCTCTTGACCTCTTGAAAGAGATCCAAAAGGAAAGACTCCTAGGAATGTTGTAGCCAAGTTCCAGAGTTCCCAGATCAAGGAATACTATTGCAAACAGCCAGAAAGAAAGAATTTGAGTACTGTGAAAATACAATCAGCATAACACAAGATCTAGCAACTTCTACATTAAGGGATCAAAGGGCTTGGAATATGATATTCCAGAAATCAAAGGAACATGGATTAAAACCAAGAATCATCTACCCAGAAAAAATGAGCATAATACTTCAGGGAAAAAAATGGTCATTCAGTGAAATAGAGGACCTTCAAGCATTCTTGATGAAAAGACCAGAGGTGAAAAGAAAATTTGACTTTCAAACACAAGAATGAAAAGAAGCATGAAAAGGTAAACAGCAAAGAGAAATCATAAGGGACTTACTAAAGTTGAACTGTTTACATTCCTACATGGAAAGATAATATTAGTTGAAACTTTTCTCAATATTTGGATAGTTGGAGGGATTATACACACACACACACACACACACACACACACACACACACATACGTATATAGACAGAGGGCACAGGGTGAGTTGAATAGGGATGATATCTAAAAACATAAAATTAAGAGGTGAGAGAGAAATATATTGGGAGGAGAAATGGAGAAATGGAATGGGGCAAATTATTTCTCATAAAACAGGCAAGAAAAAGTTTTTTCAATGGAAGGGAAAATAGGGGAGGTGAGAGGGGAAAAGTAAATCTTATTCTCATCATATTTGGCTTAAGAAGGGAATACCATGGATACTAAATTTGGTATGAAAATCTCTTACACTACAGGAAAGTAGGAGAGAAGTGTTAAGTTGGGTGTGGGGATGATAGAAGGGAGTGCAAATGGGAGGAGGGAGTAATTATAAGTAAATACTTTTGGGGAGGGACAGGGTTTAAAGAGAGAATAGAACATACAGGGGGCAGGATAGGATGGAGGGAAATATAGGTAGTCTTTCATAACATGACTATTATGGAAAGTCGTTTACAAAACTACACATTTATTGAATTGCTTGCCTTCTCAATGAGGATGAGTGGGGAGGAAGGAAGGGAGAGAAATTGGAACTCAAAGTTTTAGTAACGAATGTTGAGAATTGTTTTCGCATGCAACAACTGGTAAATAAGAAATGCAGGTAATGGGGTATAGAAATCTATCTTGCCCTGCAAGAAAAGGGAGAAGGTAGGGATAAGGGAAGGGAAGGGTGTGATAGAAGGAAGAGCAGATTGAGGGAAGAGGTAATCAGAATGCATGGTGTTTTGGGATGGGTAAGGGAGAGATGGGAAGAAAATTTGGAACTCAAAACTTGTGGAAATGAATGGTGAAAACTAAAAATAAATAAATTTTAAAAAACAGAAAGATGCTCAGCCATCCCCTGAGGAAATCTAAAGGAAAGGGTGGGGATTAGATGGGGAGGAGGGATGATCCATGTGCAGTGAGTGGACTGAGAGCAGACAGGTAACAGGGACTATGTACAAATGTCCAGTGGCTATTGTCCATCCTCACAGCAAACCAATAAGATGGGTTGGGTCATCAGCTTGTGGCTTCAAAGCTCATGCAGAGCCACAGGCTGAGGGATTTTTTGGAAGTGAGTTGGAGGTTTGAGAAGGAGGACTTAGCCACCTTTGTGTAGGGAGAGGATGTGTTCAGTGTTCACTTAGGTGGGGTTATGAGTGGAGGACACAAGGTAAACCCCAAAGGCAGAACCTCTTGCTAGGAGTAGGGGAGGGGGTTGTTTTTAAGGGGTAATGCACCAAAAAGAAAATGGTGGCAAGGACATTAACCTGGTGATTGCCTCAAGGAGGGTGAAGTCAGAAATGATTGAAGGGGACAGATACTTTGCAAGGCCAGAGAGGGAAGAGTCTGTGTATGTGTCTGTGCCTGTGTCTGTGTGTGTCTCTGTTTCTATGTCTGTGTTGGGGGAGGGGGAGGGATTTGGGAGAAGGAAATAGGAGAACCCCACATTGCTTACTCCAGTGAGAAGCAGAGGCTACAACAGGCCATGGAAGAGAGACTTTGAACTGGAAGTCAATATGTGAAAGAGGTGTCCACCTCAAGGCCCCACTTGTTACATCTGGACCAAAAAGCAGGTAAATTGAAAGCAGAAAGCTCAATAACATTAACAAAGAAGTAAACTAAGAAAAACAACCTGGTAGAGCGGAGTCTAAAAGAAAAAGATGGTTATGCAAATGGAGGCCAAGTTCTAGATCACCTACCAAACTAAAATCCTTCCTCCAAGTCTTTCTGGACTTCTAGACTGCTATCCCACATTATTTTGTTGTTATAGTGCCATACATGGTCTAATACAGAGGTGTGGGGCTAGGAATCAAAACGAATTTTTTTTATTCTATTTTTGGGAAGCACTAGGAGAAAATCATGAAGGAAAAACAAGTCTCCTACTCCAGGAAACTAAACTGGACAGGAGGGAGAATGAAGTTAAGGCTGATGAGGTTGTGACAGGAATGAACAAAATAAAAACCATTAAAGGGCATACTAAGGATTTTTATCTGTGGAAGAAAAAGTTTTTACTCTGCAGTTTAGAGCGGTACCCTGGGCCTTTTGAAGAAAGGCAGACCTTCAATCAGAGATGGTTAGTTTGCTGGATAGTAACCATCAGGAGGAAAAGAAGTTTTTGTTCTAAATCAGGACTCCCCAGGTGACCCAAGAAAGCCTACTCAGCACCTGTAGCCATAAAATCAAGTAGGTGATGAGCTCATAATCACCACCTTCTGATTCCTATTAAGATCTTGGGTACATGAAATTAATTTTACCACCAGGATCTGGAGTGAGGTCTTACCAACAGCAGAATTTTCCACTAATGCAAAGTTAACTTCATTTTAGTTAATGCCCATTTGGTAGCTTCCACGGCATATTTTTTTCTTAAACCATTATTTCAAGACTTGGCAGGGAAGAAATGAAGCCCTAAATTGCCGCTTGGTATGTGATTTAAGGGATGTACAGAAATGAAAGGAGTCAGCACCACCTTAAAATTTCCTAAGCTGCATATAGAAAGCTGTTCTCAACCAGTAATTGCTTAATTTAAGTGATGTTAGAATGCAAGCTCTTTCCTGAGTAAGAAATGTGGTATATCTATCCTGTGTATCTAGCAACAATGCATTGCTTCACAGCAGACATTGAATATAAATTCTTGATGAATAATCATCTTGAGTCAGAAATTATTTTTAAAACTTTTCTTTTTAGTTAACTGTCTACATCAACAGCCCTGAGAAAGCAGGCCTACTTTCTGCACATCTCTGGCAAGGTAGGATCCTCTCACCTTTGCTTGAACATATATGAGAGAGTGCTCATTTCCTTTTGAGGTAGTTATTCCTCTTCAGAAAGTTGTAAATGTTAGAAAATTCTTTTAAGTCATTAAAATCTACTTATAGAATTTTCCACATTTTCTCCTCTGGGAACAAATGACACAACCCTTGAAATATGAAGGCAAGTTATAGTTGATGACATTAATTTCCATTCACCTAAGAGGGATATGTAGATGGATAGAGGGCACATAATTAGTGGCAAGGATGCTGGGAAAGAGAGCAGACATAAAGTGAGCATGGGACACTCATACTTATATTGGATAGAGGAGGACAGTGAGAGGCCAAACAGGGAAATCAAAACTTACTTTTCACAGTTATATACAATTAACAGGGTGTGAAAAAGCAGTGGAACTTTGCAATCTGAAGATCTAGATTCAAGCCCTAGTCATACCATCAGTTTCACTTTGTGAATGTGGGCTGGTCTCTATATATGAGCCAAGTTTCCATATCTATAAATTTGGGATAATCTTGGATTCCTTGACTCATAGGGTAACTGTGTGAGAGATAGTCTGTAAACTTCAAATCAGTGTTAAAAGTCTGATTTGTTTTTATTAGTATCTGCTTAACAAGGTTGTGAAAGTGCTGTATAATGGCAACGAATCATATAAATGTATTTGTATTTCTGGCTTTACTAGAGAGAGTGTGGACTCCTTTTTTCATTTGGGCTCCACACTGATTCTGTAGGTGCTTGTTGATGCTGATAATCTTTCAACCCTGAATTCCTTGTCATTTCTGAATTCTGTTCTTGTAAATGATTAGAATAAAATAATCTCTATTCTGTTCCCAACTATATTTTTTCAATAAATAATATGTACAGGTTCAGATAGAGAATCCTGACCGAATTCTTCCCTGAAGGGGACCACTGAGATTCTCCAAAACTCTGAATTTATTACTTAAGTATGTCAACTTTAGAGACGAAAGAAGGTGATCTGTGTTTAAAAGTTCACTGTTTTTACAAAAGGGAGAAGAAAATGATTTTTTTTAAGTATGCTTTGAGATTTTCTAACTCGGTGCAGATAGTATGGTTAAATTTATGTTATTTTAAGGGAAAATGTGTTGTTTTCAATGTTGTCCTGAAAAGGAGGATAGGAGTAGAAGACCTGAAGTAGGATCACTTACCAAATCTAATTCTAGATTGATCTACCAATTCAGAATTAGGAATGTTATACAGGACATCTAGTCCAAATCTTACCTGACAAAAAATTCTCTCTATAGCATTCCTGACATTTGGTCATCTACAGCACTTAGCACAGACTTGTAGTGAAGGGGAACTCAATACCTTCGAAGGCAATTGCACATTCCACTTTGGAATGACCTAATTGTTAGAAAGTTTGTGCTTACCTCAAAAAACTACATCTAGCACTCTTAAATATCCATTCATTGTACGTAGTTCTGCTCACGTGTCCAAAAGGATTGTCTAAATAGGAGTGGGGAACTTGTGGCCTCAAGGTGGCCTTCTAATTCCTTGAGTGTGGCCTTTTGACAGAGTCCAAGTTTTACAGAACCAATCCTTTCATTAAGGGGATTTGTCTGTGAAGTTTGGATTCAGTCAAAGGGCCGCACTTGAGGATCAGGAAGCCACAGGTTTCCCACCCCTGGTCTAATCTATCTCCCAAATGAGACAACTTTTTAAATAATTGAAAAAATGCTAAATGTCTTTACTAAATTCTTTCTTCTTTAGGCTAAACACTTCTACTATTGGAATGAATTCTAGTACTTTGACAAGCCATTCAGGATCATTGAAATTGATGCAGTTAAAGAAGGGTGGAAATTTGGTGGTAGTGGTGGTTGTTTGTCCTTGAAAAGGACCATGACATCTGGAAGGTGATGCCATGACTTGCAAGTGAACTGGATTTAAGTGAGATAGGGCTATGCAAAGTCACCAGCCTCACTTTCTCTAGAGTCATCTGGGTCCAGTAGCAAGATACAAATCAGGATAACTGGAGATGGCCCAGGGAATGGTTTTTAAGAGCCAATTAGGAGATTTTTGTCGGAAAACTCCCCTCAATAACAAAATGGAAAAGTTGTTATTACTGAAAACATACTTTTGAACCTGACCAGTTTGAATTCTCTGGAAGAGTCTGTTCCTGTGAAGCAGGAATTTATACTAGGTTTGACTCTTAGATGTATAAGGGTCTTCAGAGGCTAATCTAACCTGAATTAAAATATATTCAATGCCAGGTTAGGACAGCATGACGTTTGTTTCTCTGAAGATAGTATTTTTGAAGGTAATATGAAATAAACCTGGAAAGATAGAAGGGAGCCAAAAAGTGAGAGGTTTTGTAGATATAATCTTGGAGTTATTTGCATAAAAATAATTGAACCTTTGGGAGGTGGAATTACCAAAAGATAAGAGGACTTGGAACAAAGTCCTGTGGGAAATCAACAAAGAGGATTTGGGACTTGGGTGATGATTCAGAAAAGGAGCAATTAGATATACAGAAAGAGTATGGGGCGGGGTCAAGCTGTCAAATGCTGCACAGAGAAGTCAAGAATGGTGGGAAAGGGTGGAGAGAGGAACTATCTTGTACATTATATTACTTCAAGCCTCTGTCTTATACTTTCATCTGTTTCTCAACTTAAAAAAGACAACACCCTTTATATGTCCTTAAATTTCCTCACCAGATGAGTTGTTGCATTCTGATGCTCCTTGTAAAAGAGCTGTGCCGTACATTGAAATTCACGTATTATATGCCCTAGGTTCTAGCTTTTGTATATGGATAAGTCGCTGACAAGTTAGTTACTTGTACACTCAAATGGATCTTAGAGAATTACTCCTTTTCTTCCACATTGAAATTGCTTTTCTGTGTCTTTAGCATCTCATTTTTGAGTGATTGCTGTGCCTCCTGGCTGACTTCACTTGTAGAATTGGTTCACGGCATCCTCTCTGTCTTTCCTTTGACCCCTTTGAAATCTGCTCTGCAAATGTCTAGACTGAATATTGGACTGTGACTTACTTTCCTCTAACAAATTCCTAAGTGGGTTACTCATTTCTCCACAAAGTAACCACCATTTCTACTTAACTACTTTTTCTACTTTTTTAGTTACTTCAAAATATACTTCTAAACTGGTAAAAATATAGATAGCAGATACCTAGTGAGGACAAGACATGATATTTGAGCTATTAGGGAAAGAGGCACTAGAAGCATTCTTTTAAGCCATGCAGAAATTTCTTTTATATTCTACCTGACTGGTAATCATCCAACCTCAGGTTAGAATACCTTCAATAACAGATAGCTCACTACCTCTGAAATAAATCCTGTTCCACACTTATATTGTGCTAATCCTTTGAAAATTCTCATTTAAAATGAGCCAGAGCTCTTGTTTATAGCTCCACTTCTAGTTATGGGTGGGAAGAACAACTATTGCCCTCATCTGAACCATGAGTCATCCATCAATCAGGCGCACTCTGAAGATGATCCCTATAGCTGTCTACACTCAGGTGTGAGAACTGTAAGAGAAACATGTATGTTTGTCCTTCATTGCCAAAGAAGACCATGCCATCAGAGAAATAATGACATGACTTGCACTTGACTTTGTTTTGAGTGAGGGAGGGCTGTACAGGTCACCAGTCTCACTTCCCCTCCAGAATCATCTGAATCCAGTGACCAGATATTCATCAGGATGACTGGAGATGACCCAGGATGAGGCAATTGGGGTTAAATGACTTGACCAAGATCAAACAGCTAGTGAGTGTCAAGTGCCTGAGATGAGATTTGAACTCAGGTTCTCCTGACTCTTGCACTGGTGCTCTATCCACTGCACCACCTTGCTACCAATAAGAGAAACAAGGAAAGGCAGAAAGGAAGTCTGATAGGAGTTGGGGGTAGGGGTGATGAAAGCAGGTAGGATGGGTGTTGAAGAGTATTTTGTATCTTCACAGAAGTAGGTAATAATTAAATCTGTACATGAAAGCTTCTCGCTGCCCCAATTCCTTCTACTGTTATATATACTAAGTAACTCCAAGGAACAGTGGCAATTTCTAGATCACCATAATTTTAATGTCACTGGATGAATGTTCCATGTGGCCTATTTTAGATGATGATCATTAAAAAAAAGTTCTTAGTTATCGAATAGTAGAATGGGACATTAAATATAGTAAACTCCTCTTTACCCAAGATATACAAGTAGAAGACAAAGATGATAATGTCATGTTTTACTATTAAATCACATTTTACTCAACAACTCTGTAAAGGTAGCATAAGTTTTATTCCTATATTTTATAAATATTTTACATTTAATATATATCAAAACTCAGTAGAGATTGCAAATCCCCCCAGGATCACACAGGCAATGTGTTTCTGAGCCAAATCTTCTGACTTCAAGGCCAGTGCTCTTTTTATACATGCATAGGACTTTTCATTAGTTGTAATGTTGAATTAATAGTGTACTTCTGAGACCCTTCCAACTACGAGATTTCTTGGTTCTTTCTTATTTTAAACTTTAAAGTCCTCAGCAATAATTGACCCTTTCTTTGTCAAGTCTACAATTCCCCCATTCTCAGGAGGTATTCTAAATAAACAATAAAACAGGAAGTTTCCCAAAGATTCCTTTCAGACAGTGTTGGCAAGGTATATCTTACAGATTGATTGGAGAAAGAGAATGATTTTTCTCAAAATGGTGCAGAAGATTTTCTTCAACAACAAATACTTGGTACAGGACAACAGTTTGATGTCTTGACTATAAATGAACTAGAAATATATGGAATAAATTTTCCTTGAAATGGCACTTAAATTCCAAAATTATGAGAGGAGGGGAAATATTTAGCCAAATCTATTTCACCTTTTGCCAAACTCAAATCATTTTAAAAATAATTGTAACATTTTGTCGAACCTCAAATCCCACTGTGTTCTCTTCATCCCACTAGATGTCCAGAAGTATAAGGTTAGTACACAATTACATACAACAGTGTGTAAGTCCTGGAACTCCAGCTCTCTCCATAGTTGATGTTGTCATTGTTACAACCTGCGCAACCTGTTTCTACTTCAATCATCTTGGAATTAAAATTACACCTGGCAAGGCAGTTGCTGATGGGAAATTCGCAGTGGACTAAGTTAGGGCAAGATTAAACTGGTAAGTAAAAATCTTGAAAAAAGCAACAGACTCTTGGAATGTTGGTGATGCCAGGGTGTAGGTATTATTCCCAGGTAACGTGACATAAATATCTTTACAAACTTGCTTCAGATGACATTCCTGCGCTTTGGGTGGGTTAATTGACGTATAATTGTGAAAAAAAATAACAACCCTGTTATTCTAGTGACAAATATAGAATTTTCCCTTTTGTTGCTAGTATAAAGCACAGATGAGAAGCTTAAATGTTATAGTAAAAATAGTTTAATAAGCCTTATGTATGATCACTAGTTGACTTTAGATAGAAAAATAGCTTCTCCAAAAACAAGAATTAGATGAGTCAGCTAATCTCTTTGATAAGTAGGCTATGTAAATCATAGAACTGAAGAATATGGAAACTGAAGAAAACATCTTTTAAGTCAGTTCAGTCCCCTGCCTCCCTATTTGAATTATTCCCTCAAGCATGAAATACCTTCAGTTCCTTTTCCTTAACTGAAAATCACATGAATAAATGTCACACCATTCTAAATGAATATTGGAAGAACGTACCAGAGTCCTAGGCATAAAGCGGAATTCCTTTAGACATATTATATTCATCAAAGATATATTGGCTGCCTAATACAAAGTGTTAGGTAATAGAGACACAAAGATAAATCAGACACAGTAAAAAAAATTTATATAGCATATTAAGATTAGCAAGAATGCACAAAGTAGAATATAAGTGTGCAAGGGGGAAGGAGCATGAAAGTTCATTACAAAATCAAGATCAAATGAAGGGAAATTCACTCATGTCTCCATCACTCATGTCTACCCTCCCTAGGGGAATTTCTTACATAGCCCAATTTTGTACTAGAAACAAAAATCACCATCTTTCTAGAAAACCAGCAGACTGTGTCTGACTACATCTGCTGCCATGTCTACTGCCACCACCATTTATATCCTCAGGAAAAATTTCCTTAAATATTCCTGCCTTTGATACATTTTGAAGTCCACCGTGATCTAGACAATCATGGAAAGGTAGAACTGAAAAAGAAAACTAAGAAGTCATATTTTTTGAACACCTACTTCTGTGAATTGCTTCTGTGAAGAAACAAACCGAAACAAAATAAGCTTGCTGCATTTGTCTAGTCCTTAACTCTCCTTTCAGTTTGTCTTGAGGATCATCATGACCTTTCAGGCTCATCAGTGCACCAAAGTTAGCAGGGTACTGTGCCACTACTGGTAAATGTTGAATATTAGGCTTCTTCCATGTATTCTTTCAGTCAAATGTTTGGTGGCTAGTTTACAAAGGGCTAGTTTTTGCTCAAAAGTCTGGTTTATCGATCTATGCATCTGTCTTGGGATTCCATAGGGACATAAGTTGTTGGCACTTTGTGTTTTCAGTCCCCTTTAGTATGGCTTGTGAAACCATATATGTTGCTTAACTATTAAACTCTTTGCCAACAAGTCTTACAGTAGGTCTCAGGCTTCTTCAATACCTCATCTTGAGAAATCAAAAAGGGCTTATTATTTTAGGATGTTTAGGATTTTGTTGTTGTTTATCCTTCACTCTCAAAGGGAACCATGATGTTACAAAGGTGATGTCATTACTCGCAAGTGGATTGATTTAAGTGAGGGAGGACTGTGCAAAGTCACCAGTCTTATTTTCTCCTCCAGAGCCATCCAATGACAAGATATAGATCAGGATGACTGCAGATGACCCCAAAGATGTTATGTGAGGCTATCTTGAAGGAATGTAAGGATTCCAAGATGCACAGTGGACAGACATGACTGGAATGTCATGTCTATAAGGTGAAAAAGAATAAAACCATTCTGGAAAAGAAGGCTAAGCCAAAAGGTGAAAGAACTCAAATACTAAACAGAACAGTTTGTTATCAGGAATAACATGGCAACTTTAGACAAAGGCTATCAGAAACTGCATTTAAATAGTCTTTGTTATTCCTCAGAAAATAATGGAAAGGCATCAACCTGAGGATCCCTCTGGCAATCAAAGAACCAGAGGGAATCCCCAAGTTCTCTGGAAGAGTGCCTGGTAACTCCCCCAGATTTTGATCAGGTGCTGTGACCACAGTTAAGATTGAATAACTACTGAAACCAAATCTCAAAAAGTTTTCAATACAAGGTGGGGAGAGAATGGGAAAGGTCAAAGAGACACTCTGATGGCTTCCTAGGCCCTGTGCATATGTGGTGGCTCTGAGCCTCATGAGTCTAGGAAAGCATAAAGCATGAGAGGGTAAGTTGAGGCTCCATGACTCTTTAGCTAATCTAAACTGAAAGATGGGAAGTGGTAGATGACAAAGCCACACACACACTCTACATAAACCTAGTATGTAGAGAAGGGTATGCATCAGTCTTAATTCCAAGGCTCATTATGTTCCTACAGACATTATTAGAGTTGAAAGTTCTCCCCTTCTCTAAGGGATTTTTGGAATTTTTTTCTTTCTTCTTTAGTAGGGTTTTTAAATTAAATGTAGCTTAGTTGATGTGATCCTCCCTTAGTTTTCTACTTGATTAGCTAATGTATTCGTTATCAACCCAAATTCTAAGGTGATACTTAATAGTTACTAAAATTGTAAAGCTCTCCTCAGCTCTCAATCACCACCCTAGTTTACTAGATATTTTTTAATTTTCTAAATAGGTAGATATCTTATTTCCATAAGCAGTTGTTTATATTTTTGACACTAAACCCCTTAATCTTTCAGGATTAAATAAACATTAGAGTTACTGAATGTACAATTTATTAATAATAAATTAATAAAACAATGACATAGATATTATTTATAATATTGTAGCTGTGAGAATGATCACATTGTCACCTCAAGACCTAATAGAATTGTAGATCATTTCTCAATGGCCCTATGCTATTTCCCTCATTCAAGATTGTTTTTTAAAGTGTCATTATCAGAATTATCTTCATCCTCTTTATCTGTATTTCACTGTCTCTATTGTACAAGACAGTGAAGAGAAATATCTTTCTCTTAAAACTGAAAGAGGAAAACAAGTTCTTCAGGAATACTTCCTCAAAGAATAGTATTCTTTTTCTGAGATGCCAAAGTACAAGCAAGCAAATAGATAGTTATGGTTCATGCCAAAGTAATAGTAAATATAGTGTAAAGTCTGTGGCATAATTTTCGGTTGAATTGTGTACATGAACTAAATGCTCCACATTCGCTCCATTGAAATACCTCTTTAAGGTTTCAGTGTTAACCAAAATGTTTATCAATGTTGTGAGTCTCCTTGAGGACAGTAAGGTATAGTTCTTAATTTCTTAAGAGCTCCCAATAGGAAAACTATACACTTAAATTGCTCCCAATATTTCAACTACTTTGAACTTTTTAGTTTCTTGATGAACGTGCTCATGCATATCTCATGAAAAATTAGTCACTACTAAAATATGACTTATGTTCTAACTTTCTCCTGACAGTGATTAAAGAGTCAATGCAGATGAATTTCAAAGATTTGCTAGTGCAAGTAAGATGTATAGGAGAGAAGAACTTTTATTTGCAAATGAGCACCTATGACCATGAACCAGTAAATTCTATTATTTTTACTAGCTCCAGGGTTTTCTCTTGACCTGCATGTCCAAAGTTATGTACTTTCAGGAAAATAACGTGTGCTGGGGTTATTCCAATTGCTTCCTCATACTATGTGCGTGAATATTGAAAATCTTATATAATCACTGCACATTGTATTATTTCCGCTTCACTTAGCTTGTATTACTTCTCTCAGTCTTTCATCAAGTTCTGCCTTCTCCATCAGTCAGCCACAGACAATTAAGGCAAGAAAGCTTGATATAATTGAAGTTCCCATTTGTTGCTGGCATAATGTCTTTTGAAAATCCAAGATTCTTTGCTATACTTCTGATAGTGGTACATTGGTATCACATAGTTAAAAATGTTTTCATTTTATACTTTTGTATCACTTTACCTTCCAGAGAGATCGTTAGTATCTACATTAGTTTTCCTAGGATAGTAGTAAATGTTGAATTCTTAACTAGTCAATTTTGCTACATCTTTCTTTCTGTTCCTTGCTTCTTACAATCAGCTTTAAATTTGGCAGTAGTCAATGTATGTCAGTAGAGTATTGTCAGTCCACACTTGAATTTTAGCTCCATAAATCTAAATTTGAATGTTTCAATAATACCCCATTTCAAAGCTAAACACCTTACTTTATATACAAGACAGGAAAAAAAAAACCAATCAGTTCTGAAAACCAAAATGCCCTTAGTACATACATGTTCCTAAGCCTACCAAGTTAGTATCCATATGCTGGTAAAAGGCCTATTTAACCTGTACAGAGTAACACTGGTCATGTGAGACTATTGGTCTCAAAAATATCTTTAAGTCTTCCAGGCTTGTTCACAAACTGCTGGGGCAGCTGGGTAGCACAGTAAATAAAGTATCAGGCCTGGAATCAGGAAAACTCATATTTGAAATCTGGCCTCAAACACTTATTAGCTATATGACTCTGAGCAAGTTACTTAACCTAATTTGCCTCAGTGTCCTTATCTGTAAAATGAGCGGGAGAAGGAAAGAATCTATCTAGAGATCTTTACATGTCTTTTGAGTTCTCAGAGTATATCCCTATTCCTGACCTTTCATTTCTGGTTCTGTTCAGTCATATAAACAGTCATATATGATTATTCAATTATTTTGTGCCAGTCTTTTGGCATAAGAGAATCCCTTCTTTGGAGAATGCAAAGTTCACTTATTGCCCCTTGCTGCCTACGGTTGGGCTCACATTATCATACTCCCCTGTAGAGGTATGGCTGTCAATCATTAAATCCTTGTCTATGTCTAAGGACAATCCTATGGGCCAGTCAGAGACCTCAGGGAAAACAGCACATTAATGAGTTCCAGTGGGAGAATCATATGTAAAACAGTGAGAATTAATTCAATGCAAAGCTTAATTGCAAGCAATAGTTAAGAGGAGGAAAGGAAGTGAGGAAAAGAAGACCCAACATACACAACTCGGGCATATACACTAAGAGTTTATAACTCACATAAGGGCAGCACTACTTTGGGGAACACAGAAACATGGGTTCATTCAGCAGAAAGTAGAGTGTTCCTGCTGGGGGGGAGGGTGTACTCCCGCACACCCTTCTGCGAGTAGTGGGGTTCCTACATTTTGATTGCCTCCCTGGAGCTTGCTGCATTGTATGACACAGGTCAGGGCAAAATATTATTGGGAGAGGTTGTTATCAGGAAGAAAAATAAGCTAATGATAGACAAAATATTATGTGGAGGATACAGTTGTATATACTCTCAGAAAATGTTACTATCAATATTTTTACATGAATATGCTCTATAAGCTTAACACCTCCCTTAAATGGAGGCCTCAAAACCATCAGGCTTGATCTTATAACAATGCTTGCCATACACAGATTCTCTAAACTACATCCTTCCTTAGCAAGAAAATATTATGGTGGTATCAAGACCACCAGGCTTAATCTCATAACACATTCAAATCCTAATCTTTTTAGGTTCTTTGGACATAGCCACTTAAAAAGTGCCTTTATTTTTTTCTTTTTAGTCATCATATACTCTTTTTTCTTCTTAATCATCACTTATTTTTTGCTAAGATTCTATATATAACCAATATAGTAAATAAGGACGCTGCAAAACTGGCACTTGTCAACTAACAATTCCAATTGTCAGTCTTCTCCAATGCAATACTCCTATCATGTTTTTTCAGTACCTTCCAAAAACATCATTTAGGTACACTGAAATTTCCAAGTAATTTGTTTACAGCTGTTTTCTTTATCAGTCATTGTAAAGTGACTTGATATATACACTCAAACTGATAAAACCAAGATGGTCTAGTGAAAAACTGTCTTTTCTATGCCTTTTTGTGCTATCAAAATCTGATAACCAATGAGTTAAACAAGCATCGAAAACAATTCTGTCTGAGAAACAGTACAAAGATTCATGCCTGATTGGCAGTAAGTTTCTGTTCACTTTCACGCTTTCATTCAGAGTTCAATAGGCCACATACACATTTGTAACTAAGCGTGTGCTACCACCACTAAGAATGGCCTGTCAATGGTCTATAATGGTACCATCAAGAAATAGTTCTTCAAGTGTTTTTTTTTAAGATATTCCATCACAGATACATAGTCAGGAGACAATAAGATGTGTTTTATGAGCTGCTTTTCAGGTACATTCACATCCCATTTTTTTTTTGAGTTTTCATATTAATTTTCATTCTTCAGACAACATCGTCATCAAAGTCAAACTTCTTATATATATGTATATATATATATACATATATATAGTAATTATATATACGATATATATGGTAATTTATATATTATATATTATATACTTATATATAATGTTTATATATATATATATATATATATATGTTTCAAATGCCTTTGTTTTCATATGACTGTCACCAATAATTTCAGTTTTTCTATAAGCCTCTTACACAAACATGGATGACTGAATCAATCAACAAGCTGGGCCCTGGAGATTTAAGAACAAAAATGAATAAATTCTTACCTGCAAGAAGCTTGCATTCTAATGGGGGTGATAGCAAACACAAATGGGAATCAATATGAATATATCTATACTAGTTAAATAAAAGGTAGTTTGAGAGAGAGAAGGTACCATATCAGTTGGGGCGGGGGGGGGAAAGAAAAAGTTTTATGTTGAAAATGGTACTTAAGCTATAGCTTAAACTGAGAAGAAAAAACTATAAGGCAGAGGTAATGAAGAAGTTCCTTCTAGGTTTGAGGGGTGACCAGTTCATAGTATCAGAGACAGGAAATGGAAGCACACAGTTTGGCTGGATCACATAGGGCAAGGTGTGATGTTACTGAAAAATAGGTTGGGGCCAGGTTGTGTAGGGCTTTATAAGCCAAACATAAGAGTTTAGATTTGATCCTAGATGCTATAAGGAGTAGCTAGATAGTACTGGGCTTGGAATAATGAAGGCTCATCTTCATGAGTTCAAATCTGGCCTCAGATACTTACTTATTAGTATGACCCTGGGCAAGTTGCATAACCCTCTTTGCAGCTATAAGAAACCAAAGAAAGGTATAATCAGTAGGTTTTTCCTTTGTCAAGAGACTAACAATATCCCTATCCAGCACTTGTTTAGATTAGGGGTTGTCGCTGTATGTTTTTATGTGCTATTTGTTATTGTTCAGTTGCTTTAGTAATGTCCAACTCTTCATGACCACATTTGGGGTTTTCTTGGCAAAGATATTGGAGTAGTATGCCATTTCCTTCTTCAGCTCATTTTACAAAAGAAAAAACTGAGGGAGACAGGGTTAAGTGACTTGCCCCAAGGTTACACAGCTAGTCAAGTGTCTGCCAGTGGATTTGAACTCAGATCTTCCTGACTGCAGGCCCTGTTCTCTATCCACTGTGCTACCTAGCTGCCCCTTAGGTGCTATTACAGAGCAGTTTTTCAGTTCTAAATGTCCTCTGTCCTATTATTCATCTTTTTTTTCTTTATTAAATATTCTTAGGACCTTCCATAAAAGCTTCATACTGGAGATCATTTGACAAGTCCACCAAGAAACAAGCCTTAAGACTGTTGTTACAAAACCTGCTGCAACGCTGTCCTGAGCAGGGTAGACTTCAAAGTTCCTCTGAAATAAGCATGTCAGGGAATACCAAGGGACTGCCACTGAAAGCAGTCAGATATAGAGGTTTTCCCCTCTCATTGTACTTTTGCAATGCACCTATGTAACTTGGAGTTTCTTCTGTTGATTTCAATTTGGCAGGATGTTGAATCATTGGTTCCTAGGGAAGTTGGGGCTATCAAGGTTGTCACTGTTGTGGAATATGTGAGTTTCTGGGTTCAGGAGGAACCTCAGGTGGCAGAGCTCCTCTAGGATCTTCAACATCCATGATTTCAGTGTTTTTTTCACATTCACAATCTGTGGGGTGGATTTGAGCTTCTGAAGTGTCTAATAACTGAGAGGGGCCTTCTTTGAAATAGTCATCAAGGTCAGTTGGGCTTAAAGGTGTATCTTCTTCACTACCTGAAAGGGTAGATTCCAAAGGTATGTGGGTGAAAGGGAAAATTTGTGGATGGTAATTTGAGACATGTCACTAGAGCTTCAAATGTATTGGCACTTTGAAGGTTTTATCAGCTGGAGTGCTAGTCCAGGACAAATTGTATTATCTCCCAGTGAGTCAATATTTTGTTGGGCAAAAAATAGAATTTTCTCTTGTTTTTCCATCAGTCTTGGGGCCAATTGCAGTTTAATTTTATCAAGTATTTCCTGCTTGGCCTTCAATACTTTTTTTGTTGATGTTTGCCGAATGCATTCTTTTGCTGATGAAACTCCATAAGGAGTTTCTTTACCTTTTCTTTACTTAGCCCAAGGTTCTTAACCTCTAACATTTCTCCTCATTGTCTTTACTTGTTCTTAGCTTCATGGGCCAACTCTCAGAGAGCCTGATACCTTTATCAAGATTCACCCTGATCAGCATTCTTACCTGAGCTGAAATGACACTTATTGGAAAGGCTGACAATTGCAGGTAACCCCAGCAAGACTCAGAAGTCAAGCATAAGAAGTATAAATTCCATACTCTGTGATTTGCTTTACTGCAAGTCAGAAACTGTCAAGTTCATTTTGGAGACCTCTTCTCCAGGCCAAAGGGCTAAGCCCCATTCTTTGTTCTAAGTAAAATATGTCCTAAAACAGTTTTTAACAGTTAACAATCCAGCAAAGCATGCTTGAGCAACTGACATCACAGTTGAGACCCGTGTTTGTAGGAACTCTGCAAGACCTTGTTCATAGTGAACTTATATCTGGCACAGCACTTTCTTGATACATGCCCATTCCATTACAATTAGCTTTGGAGTAATGGGATGCAGAATGAAATGAAAAGACCTGTTCTCCCTTTATTTAGTTCCCCTTGTGGAACAACTTAAATAGCCTGCTGTAGAGCAGGGGATCTTGACTGCTCACATCAACAAACTTTCTCAAGTCAGCAGAGTTGTCCTCGGTAAATTGATAGATTGCATATCCACTCTTTACGAGATATTGAGCCACTGGGCTATAATGATAGTTCTTGATATCTCTTTCATAATAGTATTTTAATAAGGTCAAAAAACAATGGTTTAGATGGTCTCCCAGGTTGATTCCTGCTTCTTTTACATTGATAACTCTGCAATATAGTAGGTCCAGGTCTTTAGTGGCATAAAAGATCAATTTTACCACCCTAGCATATTTGGTTTGCATGTTCAATCCAACTTCAAGGTATTTAATGAATCCATACTTATATTTTTATATGTTTAATAATAATATAGATTTTGATGTTTGGTTATAGCTTTTTTGAAAAATTTGTACACATACTAATCTTCCTCCTTCTTACAATCTCACTTGTCTACCTTAAGACTAGGTTTCAGTATCTGTTCCAGAAGAGTCTGATTTGAATTTCAGTCTTCTTCTACTAGTCCACTTATTGGACAATATGGCAATAATTGGTGGCTCTGGACATATAAATGTAAATGACATCAACAACCTTTTAAGGAAGCTTAGAATTATTTTGCTGTATTCCAGATGTGGATAATCTTTGTTACCTAGTATTAATAAGTACTAATTTGTATAGTTTATGAAATTATTCAACTTAAATGACTTTTATAGAATGATTTAATATTAGAGTATTTCGACAAACGTAGTACAGTGGATAGAATGTGGGACTTGGAGTTAGGAAAACTTGAATTTCAATCTTGCCTCAGAAATTTTTAGTATGACCTTGGACTAGTCACTTACCTTTCTCACCTATTTTCTCATCTATAAAATGAAAAGGATAATAGCTCTTATCTCATGGGATGATTGTGGGGATCAGATTAAATTATATCTGAGAAGTACTTTTCAAGCCTTAAAGCACTATATGAATTATTATTTGGGATGCATTTTTAGCACAGCAGAGAATGGTACATTTTTATTACTTAAATATGAAGTCCATTGAGTCCACTCATGCTCATTGTTATCATGGTCTAGTATATTCTCTATCAGTGAACTCATCTTTGTTCTTAATTCTGGTCCTAAATATCTCTAGGTTCTGTAGCACTAAAGCAGCAGCATCTCCACAATTAGCTTTAATTTGTGTACGTCTAGCTCTTTTCCACAGTTTTCCCTTGATAAGCATTGTTTGGGTATGTTCTTTGTGGCTTCCATTCCCGTGTTCTCTTTGCCTTCCAAAGTAGAATAAATTTCTCATGGATCCATTTCTCACCAGATTTTTCTGTGAGTTTTCACAGATAACTGGTCCTTGGATCAGGCATAAGAAAATGCCCTTGTATTGATGAGTGTTGCATCTTTACAGTAATGAATAATAATATATTTTGTAATAATCATTGTGGCGATGTGCATATCTTTGGTGGGTATTATTGAAGTACTAAGAAAATAGTAAGTGCTTATGGATTGATATCTACCACTTTGACTACATCATGAATTCCAGTAATAGTTCCATTCTCTACTGAAAATTGTCAAACTTGTCCATTAAACTAGAACTATAAGGACAACTGACAAAATTTCCAACTGTGTCAGTCCAGAGTTTCTTCTTATAAAAGAAATTTTTTTAATCACTGCTGTTTCCTTAAATTTCCTCTCCTGACTCCCTTACCACTGACCATCTACCTAGCCATATTGTAATATTTTTTAAAAAACATGCAGCAAGACACTAAATTCAATCTCCCATGGTGAGGTGGGCTACTTCTCATGGTTCTAGGAGTGTCTTTGAGGCTCTGAATTGGGATGACTTTCTCTAAAACTATGAGATCAAGCCCTCATTCTAGTGTGTTACTCTCATTGTTAACTATCAGCAATTAACAGTTTGCTTTAACCAATTGATACAATATAAAAATACGGATAACATTTTCATATATGACATGAGCAGTTTGACTTTGATGAGTCCCTTATAAAGTTCTTTAGTTTCTTCTGAATTTTATATATCAAATTTTCCTTATGTTTCTTCTGAATCTTATATATCAAATTTTCCATTTAGTTGTGTTTGGGGGGGGCCTTTTTTGTCACAAATATCAGAAAGTCTTGAAATTCGTTAAATGTCTTTTTTTAAAATTCAAGATTATATTCAACTTTCCTGGGTAAATTATTTTTGGTCACAACCTCAACTCTTTTTGCTTTTCAAAACATAATGTTCCAAGATCTATGGTCTTCTAGTGTAGATGCTGCAAAGTCTTGTGTTTGAAGCTCTACAGTATTTAAATACTTTTTTCTCGTTGATTGTAATATTCTATAACAAAAATATAAAATTTAAAAAAAATTTAAGTGTTTACAAGTTCACCAGATTTGGGGGACACACATTAGCAGTCGTTTAGAAAATCCAGAGGACATACACATCATTAGTATTTCATAAAATTTGGAGGACATGCACACACATGCCATTAGTAGATGTTTACCAAATCTGAGAGTTGTACCAAATTTGGAGAACATATACATGCCATCAGTAGTTGTTTACCCAAATTTGAAGGGGATGAATCATTAGTTTACTAGTTCAAGTCCTTATCTTATCATAGAAAAACAACTCAATTAGCATCTTCTTAGTCAAAATAAAGCCAGTTTTGTCAAGGTAATAAATGTATTCTCACTAAGAGGAATTCCTGGGTGTAGGCAAGGAAAGCCTCATGAAGTTGCAGGTGGCCTGAGAGAGTATCTAGAGTGCAATGAAATGTCAGATTCAAAGACTTTGTGGAGTCTTTTGTAACCTTTTGTACCACTTCTAGTTCTTAGTGGTCTCATGGGAAGACTGTTTTTCTTTGAAGTTTTTCTGGTTTGAGGAGTTAATCTCTTCAGGTTTGGGTCTTGCACAATCCCTGGCATTGTTAATATCCTCAACTTTTACAGGAGGGACCCTTTCTAGAAGTGGTGTGAAAGTCAAAAACACCAATGGTGATATATTGAACCTATAGGAAATAGGGGGTTAGGTTTCCATGACTACCACAAACTATAATCTTCAGATAGAGTTTGCAGGAAAAACACTTTTCTGCATGTAATTCTTTATAAGAAAACATTAATTATGATAATATACACTTTTCCTAACACAGTAACCATAAAATAACCCATAAAATTCTGTACACAAAATAAGATTGGTGACATGCAAAATATTAGGTGCTTAGAAATTGTTGAACCTTCAAGCAGATGGTTGTCATATGGACCACATGTTTTCATTCTTCAACCACCTTATTTATCCGCGAACTTAGCCATTTTCTATTTTTTCTTTCCTATAAAATATAATTGTTTCATATCCATGTGAGAGGTTACTTTAGCACTTTCTGGAGTAGGTTTATGAATATTTATTAAGACCAAACTAATTTTATCCAACACCTCTATTTTCTCACTAATCCACATCACTGGCTTCAAATGCTTAGAGTCCAAAAGATTTTGCATTATTCTTTAAAATTTTAATTTTAAATGCAAATAATAGAAATATACATGGAATGCAGAAGGAGCCCATCACAACACTAAGGTGAACAAGACCAGTGAAGTGCCTAGTAGAATACTAGCTGCTTAACAAATTTATCCCCTTCAGGCCTCTCATTTTTTTCTCTGCTGTACATAACTGGCAACATGCATGGTTGCCAATGTGAAAATTAAAACAGTGTTACTAATAAAATCACAGGAATTCTCAAAAATGCTCAAACATTGAAGATCAACTGTAGGCTTTTTGTTTTTTATTTTTTGTCTACTTGTAACCTTGGCTTATTAGAACCCATATTTGTAGTGACTCTGTGCTTATGTTCCAGTTAAAAAATAGAACTCTAAATATGGACTGCAGAGTTTAGCTTCCAGATTTGTACAGAGAAAGGCTCCTGTCCCTTGAGTAGCTTCCAATTCTCTCCTATACCATCTAGCAAACAAAAAGCTCCAGACTGCCTAAAGACAAGGTCAGTCACAGGTGTTTATAAAATTAACAGAAAAAAACACCAGCAAATGTAGTCTTCCAACAAAAAGTTTTTGGAAAAACACAAAATTAAGTAGAAGTAAATCAGAGATAGGGGTAGAAATTTTTCTTTCCTCCTATTTCTGATACCCAGACAAACCCCACCCCGCCTTAATCACCCAGGTCTAGCTTGTTCAGACATCAGCTCTCAAGAGCTCTGACAGAAGGGAACTGCTAGTGTCTGGTAACTGGGTTCCATGTGCTCTGTTGTTATTAAAACAACTATCATCTTTCTGCCCTTCTCTATTCTTCTCAAGTCCCTAAGATCCATGCATGAAAAACTTCATACATCCCCTGCTTTAAATTCTAAAGCCTGATCTTGCGTTAGTTTCCTTTCTTCCCAAACTAGGAGAAACTGTAAACCTCGGAGGGCTGTGTAGCTAGTTCATCCTTTGCCCTAGGTTGTGACATACTTCTTTCGGGTGTTCTACCCTGATACTCTTCTGGTTGATGCATAAGTTCTTTCCTTTACTCTGATGGCTTAGCTTTTACCTCTGTGCAGCAGACTAAATTGAGATACTTTCTTTTGCTAGAAGCCCTTCCTGTTCAGAGATTTTTACCTTCCCTTGACTCCTGCTCAGAGGGTCAGGGGATCCAGATCAGAGTAACCACTTACCAAGTTGTGTGATAATCAAGGCTGAGCCAGGAAGTGGTGAGGGGGAGTTAACTTTAGACCTCTTTATTGTAATCTGTCCTCTTTGCTCCCTTACATCACCGTTTATTTAGGGACCTGCTAGTGGCTGTACTAAGCTACTTGGAGTACGTGGTGTTAACTCAGGGCATAAGCAAGATTTCTGTGCTACATCTCTGATTCTGCTCCTGTGATGCTCTCAACCTTCATCAGGGTGTAACAGTAAGCACCCCAACATACACAGGGTAGGGCCTATCACAGGTTTTGAGGTCTGCATTCATAAAAGGAAAGGCAACTTTTTAGAGATTAATAATCACTTTAATCAAACACATGTATCAATCCTTTAACCAAGCACATATATCATTTACCTATTTCAAGGGAGTCAGCACCCTGAACTTCAAAGAAAACACAGAGAAATTAAAAGTCAACAGACATGCTTCCAAAATGTCTGACCATTAACATTTGGGTTTCTAAAAGGGGGAAGAGAGTGGGGCTACTTGGAGGCTTCCCAGAGTCCTCTTCTGGCCAAACAAACATTTCTAGTCAGTCCTCAAAGTAAAACCTGACTCTCAGAGTATTTATACACTTTTTAGAGCCACAGGGCATAATCCTCTGACCCAGTGCCTCAACAGAAAAATCAAAAGGTACTTGGCACCCTCCTACGAAACAACTCCCCTAATCAAGCTTCCCACAATGGGCAGGCCCAACAATGAGTAGGAAAGATCCTCTTCAGTCACAAATAGAGGCATTATCCTTCTTGATTATACTAAAATGAAAACAGCAAAAGATCCTATTTTACTTACCATTACACTGGGCCCAATGGTCCAGTGTGAATGATGGAAATAACCAGATAACTGATCAAAGATCTGAACTAACTCTGGATTTATTGAACTAGTCGATAAAGGTGGCTCTCCCACTGGGGTAAATTCACTGTTTTGGGAGGGAGCTGCAGCTTATATAGAGTTTGGGCAGCGGATGCTTAACAAAGTTAAGTATAGCTACATTTACTGGATTTTTATGTTAATTTTATAAACACCAGTGATTGACCTTGTCTTTAGGGATGGATGTCTAGCATTTAGTGGTAACAGCTGTTCCTGGGCCCTTGGGGCAGATTTTAAGTCACACCTGTCAGTCCATTGAACCTAGAATGTTGCAATGGAGTTAGTTGTCAAAAGCAAGGTGGAAAATAGGATTTGTTGACATCTTGTTTTGGGCTACTTGCTAATACCAGTAGGGAGGAGGCAAGGAAAGATAATGGGGGGCACTGAGGGTTGACAGCGCAGTACAACCCTTTTTGAATTCATTAGAGTTCAATAGTTTTTATTCAGGAAAGTCAGGACCCACAGGAGGGAGGAAATATAGGTATGATATTCTTACAGGCATCAGAGATAGGGAGGCAGTCTAGAACAATAAAATAGGTCATCACCAAAGCAGTCATCTGAGGTTGTATGTGGGATAGCATAACTGAAGACAGGCTGTGAGATACTGAGCATACACCATGATCATCTGAACATGTACTAGAACAGAAGAATTAAGAAATAGTGGAAAAGTCATGGTTGTGATCCTCCCAGAATAATCTAGTGAACCAGTTGTTTTTAAATTCATTGGAGGATTGGGGGTATCCCATTTTCTTAATGAGGATATTGGTGTTGTCACTAGAAGTAAACATAAATACAACATTCAGTTCTGTTGAGGATAAGTGAAGTATCATAGGTAGTAGGACACTCCAGGATAGGTTGGTCAAATGTGAAGACCTTAACACTGAAATATTTAAGAGAGTCTTCCACCAACTTCATGTGTAATGACTGCAAGGTAGTGCAGTCAACAACTTTTCCAAGTTTCCAAGAACAGGAAGCACTAAACTGAAGATGGTCAACCTCTATGATCCTTACTGGAAACATTGTCAGTAGTGATCAGGGTATCATCTACTTTGGTAACAGGTCAATGGATGAGCAGCATCATTTTTGTTCCATATGAAGTTTATAAAGTCTGAAATGGGACTGTTGAGATTCTTATATGAAAGGTAGACATCAGATAAGTTAAGTATCAGGATCTGGTCCAGATACGCAAGGGTGCCACATATCCAGAATACATCTGTAGGGGATATTAAGGGCAGGCTATCGGGATTGGTCCCTGAACTCTGACATTGAGATAAATGACAATATGCATTATCTTCTTGTCCCAAATAGCATTGTCATGTACAGTTGGAGCCTGCCCAGTTGAGGCAGTCAATGAATGGGTGAAAGAGAAGATAAGAGTGACCAATTCAGCAGGGATTTGAAGCAAAAGCTATAAAATAGGCCACCCCCTCAAATGTGAGGAGGGGAGATTTGAGCAACCTCCAATGGCCATGGCTGAGGGTTAGATTCATGTGCCGCTGGCGTTGATTGCTTTTGTTTGACCTGAGTATTAAGAAGTTAGCATAGCAACTGCTGGATCTCACTTCTCTCCTTTGGTGCCTATCCACACTGCAACAAAACAGAGGTGCCCCTAGTGTGAGAGAACTGGAGTAGAGAGGGGTAACAGTATCTTGAGGCAGGCACAAGATGGCTTGTGGGGATAAGCAGAGGATATACCCAAACTGCCTATGAAGCCATCACTTCAACCCAACCCTTGGGGATCACACCAGGAGCATCTCAATCCCTCAGGATCTCCATCTTCATCACCCTTTGATTTGCAAACAAGGGCAGGAGAGTAAGGGGGAATCACAGGTCTGTGACATAGACCCAGAGTCCATTGGGATTGGAGTGATCCTGGATGAAGTCCAGGAAGCCTGTTTAGAAAAGAGAACAGAGGCAGGCCCAGATGATATCAGGGAGGTGGGAGGAACTAGGAAGAATTAGAAAGTGAATAGAAAGTAAAAAAGCCAATCATGGCAGCACACCTGAGGGCTGCTACTGTGAATAATTTTAAGGGTCTAATTGCAAGATATAATAAGCACTCTATTCAGAACTAAACTCTATTCAGGAAACTAAAGCATTCACAACTCATAACAACGTAATAATTTATTACTAAGGTGGCCACATAGCCTTCAACAAAACATATCCAGCACAGTATTCAGTATATCTTTTAGCATTCTCCAAAATACTTGTTTATATAATCAGGAGGTGCCGGGTCAGGGTCTTCCTTAGCATGACACATACTTAAGAGGTAACAGAAAATACCACACCACCCACTCCTAGGTCACAGCAAGTTACAATCCCCTCAATCCAAACAGAGTGTCCAGGTAAAGTTCTCTTTCATTTTGATTCAAGGCTGACTTCCAAGCCCATGGTCCCTCTTTCAGACTGACAGCAAGCAGTTCTCCACTCCCACTCCTTTTCATAGCTTACAGGGGAAGGGACTGCCCCACTCCAAGCTGTCCCTGCTCCTGCCTGACAGCATATTCCACCTTCTATTAGTGGAGAAACAAAGCTTAACAGAACTATAACAATATTCCATCTTAATTCACTTTCATAGCCTTGAGGCTTCTTGATAACAGCTCTTAGAAGGGGCTTAAGCTAAACCTCCATCCTCTGGAAAGGTCTCTGCTCTTTAGCTCAATTCACTTTCATAACTGGGAGGCTTCTTCAGCCAGTACTGGCTGCTGCTGCCAGCTCTCCCAATGCTCAGCACTCATCTCCTTCTCAAAGCCAGTGTGCCCTCTCAGTGCTGGCTCTCTTAATGTTGACTCTCTCAACACAAACTCTCTCTCTCTCTCCCCTCCCCACATGCGCGCACGCGCGCGCACACACACACACACACACACACACACACACACACACACACAAGTTTTACTCACCATCTGATTGCCTGAGCCCATGTGCATAGCCCACTTGTGTTACCTGACTAGCTCAGTGCAGAGCCCAAGAACTCCCTGAAACTTGGTATTTCAATGGCTCAGTGCCCAAAGGCATGATAGCCCACAAGCCTCAGCACTTAAAGTCAAAAGAGATTAATCCTTCAGATGTTTACAATTTAGCCTGAATCTGGGAAACTGAATTTCAAAAGAGAAACAATGAAAATTCCACCTTGTTTGTGGTTACACTGGGTCCCCAAGGCAGCAGCCTCCATATGAGCATTGCCCAAATCATTGGGTCAGAGGAACTGGTGCAGATCAGAACATTTACAGATAGCAAGAGTAGAGGGAAGCTGGATGCTTTCAAGCAGAGAAGAAATCTGAATTCCAGGATGTGTAGGGGTCCCACAGGAATTAAGGAAATCAACAATTTTCTAGAGGTGACCAGAATCACAAGCTACACCAAAGACTCATCAGCGTCTTGTAGATGATAATTGTTTGGAAGGTGATGAAGCAACATCTTCCATGTTGAGTCTTCCATGAGAGCAATGAATGTGGCTCCTTACACAGAGCTAACATTAGGAAGGAGCCTAGATGGTAGAATGGTGACTGAGTATGGAGAAACCTGCCTGGAGTATGTCCATCACCACAGAGGCAACTATATACAGGCAGCCGCCTCTGGGACACCTGGAGATAAACTAGAAGGCCCCCAGGAACCAGGTCCAGGTAGAGGCCATGGTAGGCAACAGGGCAGTGGCGATATCTGTGGGTCTGGGTCAATGCTCAAGAAGCAAATCTGGTAGTTTCATGGCAGTAAAAGACAAAAGGCATTCTGTAAACAAGGAATCCCAAATCAGGCACTGATTGAAGGGCTGACATAAGAATCCAGAAGATTTCCTGAGCTTCAAAGGATCAGGGGAAAGTTTGGTGAGCAGAGATTCTTCCCATGGTAGTGAGGGTATCATGGGACCTCACAAGGAATAGAGATCCAAAAGTGGTAATGACCAGGCATACTAAAAAGGGCACATAAGGACTTCTTATACTGCAGGGCTGCAGAAAGGCAATAATCTGAATACCTTTGGAGAGAGGCATCTTTGGCAGTAAGACAAAGAAAAATTGAGAGACTGAACTAAGGCTGAATTTTCTTTTGGGAACCTTTATTACCACAGGAATGTAGCATTGAAAGCAAGGTGAATGTATCTATTTTATGTGACTCAGAGTAGGGGGAGCACATGCAAATCATCCATGTACTAGAACAGGGATGAACCAAAGTATCAGTGGAATTGGGTGGGAAAAATGGTAAGGGAGTCTCAGAAACCCTAGGGCAAATGGGTTCAGATAAACGAACCTTAGAAGGTGGAAACAAAAAGGAACTAACTGGCTATCAAGGGGTATTGGTGATACACAAAACTTAAGTCTATAATGGTGAAATAAGAGCCTTTGAGAGAAATAATGGATATGACATTAGGTACTGCTGGGTGCAGGGAGATGTCAAAAGTCATTAATCAGGCACAGGTCTTGGATAAACTGGTAAATCTACTTTCCCTTAGAGGTGAACTTCCAACCTTGAGAACTGGGAGCAGGGGAGTATTGCATGGGGATATAGGGACCAGGACTCTGAAAATTGTGAAGTCCTGGACAATAGGATCATTACCTTCCTCTGCTTCTCAAAATAGTAGATACTACTTATGGGAAGGGAGAGAGAGATCCTCTTTGTAAAATACCTAGATGAGTTTCTCCAAGGACCCAGCCAACATCAATCTCCCCGGTGGCCCAACAATCAGAGGCCAGGGTGTTAAACCAGGACACAGTGGAGGGAGCATCACTTAGTGTGTGACTGAGAAGGGGGAAATAAGAGCACCAGGAAATCAAGGATATGGAGTGAGAGGCCTTTATCAGAACAACCCTCATGGCAAAAAATGTCTCTGCTAAGAAACCTGACTAAGGAAAGGAAACTAAGTATAAAAGACTGTTTATCCTTTCAAGAACTTAAGGAGATAGAATGGGGTTCAGAGACAAGAAGATCCAGGGGATGACTTTCAATACCAACATCCGTGACGGTGCACCTTGAGAGAGGCATGAGGGAAGGCGCATTAGTGCTGAGGATGGAATAGGTGGCTCCATTGTCTACTAGGCAGGGGACAAACATTCCGTCCATTCTCAGCATAATCAAAGAATCTCTTGGAGATTAAATGAGGGTGTCTTTTGAGTTGTTTCATTGGGGTATCTTGGTGGTCCATCACAGATAGTTTTTCAGTGTCTTTGGGGTATACTCATTCTTCCAGTATTCAAACAACCAGCATCATAGATCCCAAGGGAGGGATATCTATTATGGTTAGAGTGAGGATAGTCCTCTCCAGCCAGTCACCAATCCACACAGGATTGACCTCTCTTAACCCCCAAAGGACTCCCTCCCTTTTTTGTTTTGAC
>CM053771.1:127260165-127347494 GCA_028658325.1 Potorous gilbertii | reverse complement strand
TAGGGCCTATATTGAATTGCCTGCCTTCCCAAAGGGAATGGGTGGGGAGGGAGGGATGGGGAGAAGTTGGAACTCAAAGCTTTAGGAACAACTGTCAAATATTTTTCTTGCTACTAGGAAATAAGCAATACAGGTAATGGGGAATAGAAAGTTTTCTAGCCCTACAGGACAAAAAGGAAGATGGGGTCAAGGGAAGAGAAGGATGATAGAAGAGAGGGCTGATTGGTGATAGGGGAAATTAGAATGCTCAGTGTATTGGGGTAGGGGGAGGGAACAAATGGGGAGAAAATTGGAACCCAAAATTTTGTGAAAATGAATGGAAAAATTTAAATAAATAAATTTAACCAAATTAATCCCCCCACAAAAAACAAAAACAATTATCAGTTCTCAGAAGGAATAGTGACATCATTGCCCTGGAAGTATCAAACTGATCCAAATCTTAGTGGTCTCTAACTCTTTCATAGCCTTTACTTTAGGACAGCATCATGCCATAGGGCGATATCCCTTCAAACAATGATTATAGTGACAGAGGACATTTATTCATGACCCTTTTCTGCTGAGCCAAATCTTCTGACTTTGTTAAAAGGGACAGTCTAACCTTTCTTTGTAGATAAATACCAGTTTGTAAGCCCGATTACTAAAGGATCCCTCACCATTAAAATGTTCAAGGCTGAGGCCATAGAGGAGATGGGATATATCTTACCCTTGTCAGGTTTATTGGCTAGCCATTGTTTATAAAATTGTTCAAATGTTTGTTTTAAAACCCATTCCAATCCCATCACTGCCCTGTCATGTGACAACTTCACTTAACATTGTCCAGAATTAAAAAAAACAAGATTGAGATGTTAACCAAATCATCAGTAAACATTTATTAAGCACCTACTGTGTGCTAGACAACATGGTAAGCACTAGGGATACAAAAGGCAAAAGAAAGTCCTAGGTTTCAAAGAACTCACAATCTCATGATGAGATGACATTAAAGCAAATATATGTATATATATATATATATATATATATATATATATATATATATATATATAGAGAGAGAGAGAGAGAGAGAGAGAGAGAGAGAGAGAGAGAGGCAGTAAAATTAAGAGGGGTTAGGGAAGGCTTCCTGTAAAAGGAGAGAATTTAGTTAGGACTTAAAGAAAGAAAGGGAATATAATCCAAAAATCCAATAATAATATTCCAAGCATGAGGGGATGAAGGCCTACACTAGAGTGGCATCTACTTACACCAACATACTGGTTTTCCTGTCATAGGTGATAGCCCAATTGTGTCTTCATCACAGTGCAGAATACCATTTCCAGGGTTAAATTTTAAAAGTTTTGAAATGAGAGGGCAATCTTGCCTCATCTCTTCTCAAATATTTGGGGGGAAGTCATCTTTAGAGCAAATTTGATTGTAGTACCCAGTTAGAGCCTCTGTATGACATTAATGCCCATTTTATTGCTATCCAGATAGTATTATGTAGCTCTGAGACAAATGCATTTGTAAAATCCAACCAGTCCATCCCACACATTGTCTTTTTTAAATGTTTTGTGTCATCAACAATGATCTTCAACAAGAAATTGTGTTCACAGCAGCTACCATTTGGCATGAAGCCCTTTTGTCACATTCTGATACATTCATAACTAGTATTCCAGTCCCCTAATTATTCTACTAAAATTTGAAATGTAGGCCATGGCTATGGTGTTATCTAGAGATATGGGTCTCCAGTTGAAGGACAGATTTGTATCAACTTTCTAATAAATTAAAATGGTATTAGGAAGTTGTCACTCTTAAGGACATAAGTATATTTCTGTAAAATGATTTTTTAAAAAAGTTTGTACAACTGGGACTCTCAGGATCTTTTCTTCTACATCCTATAACTGATGCCATCTGGCCCCGGAGCTGTAATAATAACGTTGCTCAGACAAGCCCAAATCTCAATATGGGCAAATGGATACAAAGGGCTTTTCTAAATGATCTGGAATGTTGATTAGACACCAAAAGGTATAGATCTGTGGAGGAAGTGGCACAAGGTCCAAAAATTTCTTTCAAAAATTGTACAGAATTGATATTATATTATCAAGTGGAAGATTTCAATGGTTATTTCACGAAAAACACAAGTATGATTACTGTTACACAGTCTCTGTCTTTTTCTTCAGCAGGAGTTGCTATTTTAGACTTGTGGTTAAAATTCTTACAAATAAATGCAATTAGAATCCTCCTGGACTTTTAAAATAAAATTTAATGTACTTATCTGGAAATCTGGTCCATTTCTGTAATTATTAACATTTGTAATGCATTCTTTTTGGAAATCTGACAAATATGGATTGCTAAAACTAATTTGGCAGCACTTTCTTATTTAAAGTTCTATTATAGCTTACCTATTAAATGTTGCTTCTAGTTTTTTTCATTTTAAAATATCTGAGAAGCATTCAAACAGTTATAACTAACTCTTAATTCCCTAATACTAATTCTATCCTTCTTACCAATAGCACTTAAACCTATGTGTGCTTAACCCTAAATCACCCCATTACTAATCATCCCTAACATTACTAACCCTAGTACTTTCCCTCGCACTGACCCTTATCCTGACTCAAAAAAACCCCAATAAAAACACACTCTTCCGACCACTTGCTCTATTCCTGACCTAAATCTATTCCTAAACTCTGCTCCTTAATCCTATCTTAACTCTATCCTTACACTAAACTTTTAAAATGTTCGTTTAATATAATAATAAAAAGTTGAAAAGTTTTTTAGATGGTGGAGAGGGGCAAAGAGTTTAATGTTTAAGCCTCATCAGAATACAAAGCTAATATCCATTTATTTATAATCATTCACCCTTACATCAACTCCACTGGGCACCACCAATACTGATGTGGAAGCTATTGGTTAAATACCTCTGAACCTTTCAAATTCAAAAATTAGGGCATGGTTATAATAACATCAAGACAGTCTCATCAAGGGCACAGACTGATCTGACATAAGCAAACAAAGTTTCTTAGCCCTGTTTGATTCCAGGTAAAATTCATAGTTAACAGCCAATTATATAGTAAAGTTCTACATTATTCACAGTGTTATAGTCAGGTTCAGAATTAACTAGATGGAAAATTTTCCTGTTCAAAAAGAGAACAAGAAAACAGTCAAGAAGATTCCATTTCACTTATGCAAGGTCATAACCTCAACTTTCCCAGATACAGACATTTATCCATCTATAGCAGATCTCAGACTGAACTCCTTTTGGGCAACACATGACTTTGCCCTTGAATAGTGGATATTGGTTTAATGATAATTCAGATGCTCATATCTGAAATAAAACTCAGAGAAATTTCAAGCTACAACTTCACTAAGCTTAGGACTAGGTTATTAGTGTTGTTTTCAAGTTGTAATAGCCATGAATATATTGGGTTCGTATAGGGCTTACTACTTTAAATTCATCTCAAAGTAGAAATCAAGCATTTAGCAATTAAGAATAAACACAATCTGGAGTTTCACACATAACAGTGAACACATGATAGTTGATTCAAAAACCTCAGAAAAATGCTGACTACTGTAAGCTTCTAGACTAACAGATGTTTCTATTGCTAAGAAAAAAGAAAATCTTTGAACCTAAGGTTTATTGTTACTACATTAAACCAAACTAAGTTGCATAGTTTCGAATAATAAGTAGGATTTCATAATTTTCATATATTATAGATTTTTTAAAATAAAACTTTTTCCCAATCAAGGAATACCAGTTCAGTTAAATGCATTTCCAAATCCTCTTATGCTAGTTACAAACCTCTAAAAATTTACTAAGATGTTTTTAGCAATTACAAAAATCTTTAAACCATAGTAAGATAATTTATAATAAAGAGATTACATTTCAGTTACAAATATTAATTTCCAATTTGTTTCTAATGCCATAAATTTCTACAACCCAGGAAAAAGATTTTCTTTCTTTCCTTATCTGTTTTTATTTCGGCAGTCTCTAGTCAAGGTTGTGAAGGTAGAGAGAAAAAAATCTCAGGTTTTATCGAGTGAAGTGCAATAGGAAGGGACTATAGAGGTGATGACTTCCAAAGATATAAAGGTCCTTGGGAATATATAGGGGTGCTTTAGAAGATTCTGGAAAGACTTGGGTATATGAGACAAGGGGAAAACATACAGTTTAAACTTATGGGGGCACCTCCATGGTGGTCTCAAAATGGGCTTAGCCCATTCACCAAACTGAACACAGAACACAAGAAAGAAAAGTATAGGAATTTATACCTCCTTTTAGGGAAGGGGAGATGGGGTTAAAGTTCTCCCAAAACTAAGTTAACAACTTACTAATTATTGGGAAACTGAACCAAAGGAAGTTCTTCTTGGCCGCTTACAGTGTTCAGGAATTCAGCTCCTGCTTCCAGTCCTGCTGTCATAGTATATTCTGGAGGTGGGGCAGCAAATCCCTAGTGCCAGAGTAGTCAGTTCACAGATCTAATTGGTCTCCAGGAAGCCTTGTCAGCCAGAATAAGGGCCTCAGCAGGCCCTGTTTTTGTCCAGGGAACTGACTCATAAATCTAAGACACCAACAGAGAACACAAATAGACACAAGGGCTCACTGATGAAGTTTTCCCAGTTTTCTAAGGCTAGTCAAAATTACAACCAAGGAAAACAGTTTCCCATAGACCAAAACAGACCCTAAGCTGATCAGGCTGAGGTGATTGCCATTTGTAAGTCAGGGCAACATGATCAATTCTAACCCACACTGACCAGATTCTTGTCCCCTCAGTCATGAAAAGATACCTAGTAGGCAGAGCATGAGGCTTCTGGATTGTGACCCTCTGTTCTGGCTGTTTGGAAAATCTCACTTCTGACACTTCTGACTCCCTAATTGTAGGGAGAAACAGGAATAATTATCAGAAAATTGTAAATCAAAACAAATTTTATTGAGTTCACCAGCAATGGTAGCTCTCCCCCTCAGGTAGAATCCCACCATTGAGGGAGAGAGCAATGTTTTTATAAGGCTAGAGAGGAGTGGGATGGGGCAAAAGTTGATTAGTCAAGGTTTCTATTGCTGGGGCTTAAGATTAATCTAGCACAATAGACAGTTTACCCAGTTTCATTGTTGGGGGTTTCTACATATCAGAATGCAGTAGAGCTAATCAGTTTCCCAGAACAGGTTGCAAAACAGGATAACATGGCACATCATATTTTGGGCTACTTGCATTGCAAGCACCAGTGGGAGAGTACAGACATATGTGTTCAAATGAAATTGAGTGATTCTCGAAACAGACTAGCTCTAGATCCACATCTCCAAGGAAAACTTTATTTCCAGTCAGAAGGGGAAGTAGGAGGTTGGGGCCAGAAGGTTGTACATTCTGCTCTCCTTGAAGAGAACCAAACTAGAATTATTGTCAAGACTTGACCCCACGCAGGCATGAGGCATTGATCTCCACCAGTGAGAAGAAAGTCTTATAGCAATGGGCTTTGGGGCTCGATAACAATAACAATCTTTCACCTTAGTCAATCAGTCAGTTAGCATTGATTAAACACTTATCACATGCCATCCAATGGAGAGGCAAAGAAAAGTAAAAGATAAACAATCCATGTTCTCTAGGAGCTCACAATCTAATGGGGGAAACAACATTCAAAGAACAAAGCAGATAGATAGATAATAGATAGATGGATAGATGAATGGATAGCATAAATTTTGGTAGTCTTAGAGGGAAGGCACTAAGATTAAGGAGGACAGGGAAAGCCTTGAAGAATGTGTAACTAAGACTTTAAGGGAAACCAGTGGCAGAGAAGGGCAGAGAAGAGGGAATAGCCAGAGAAAATACTTGGAGAAGGGAAAAAGAGTGTCATGTTCAAGAAACCAATGGCCTTGTATGATGCTGGTTTCTGATTCTGTTTTGTGCTTATTATGCAATATAGCATTTTATCACTGTCATAGTCACTCTATTTTTAATTATTATTGCCTTGACTAAATTTACCAATCAAAAGTTTACATCTTTTTATTCTCCATCCCATGCTCCTCACATAGTGGGCATTTAAAATCCATTTTAATTTGATTTAATTTTGATTAGGAGGGAGGCAGAGCCAAGATGGCAGAGTGAGAGCAACTACCCACCAAAGCTCTTAGACATACTCCTTCAGATACCTCTAAAAGGAGGATCTGATCAAATTTTGGAGGTGCAGAATCCAATAGGAGACAGACTGTGGCAGATTCACAGACTAGGAGAGACTGGAAGGTCAAGAGGAAGAATCTGTTCTGTGGGGTGAGCCCACAGCACACATGCTGAGCAGGTAAGCCCTGGGGCAGTCTCAGGCAGTAGCAGCACAGTGGAACAGCAGAGTGGCAACCCAACATGAGAGACCAACAGAGCTGAGTGAGTGACAGCTGCTGAGCCCCATGTATCAGCCATAGCTGTTCCTGAGACTTTCAGCCCACATATTAAATTTCTATAAGTCACCTACTTGAACTTCCAGGAGCAAAAATGACAGTGATTGGTAGATGCTCTCTTGCCCTCCCCTTATTGACCTCAAAAAAAAACATAAAATATTTCCCCAGAAAAATGCTTGATCAGTGGAATCAACATAAGAGGCAAACAGTCTCATAGCCCCTGAGTCTAGGAAAATCGCTAAAGAATATTCCTCTTACTGTGGTGGAGGCGAACCTGAAGAAAAGGAGCCCCGGGTGAAACTTGCACTAGGATCCAGGTGTGCCTAAGCACTCCAGAGAAAATGGAAAGACAATAAGGCAGCTGGGATCACCAAGTGCTGAGCTTGCCTTTACTCCAAGTCAGCTGAGGAGATCTCCTGTGACCAGACCACCCCTCCCCTACCCTTAACAAGCTAGCCCCAGGATTAATCTGGGGAAACACAAACAAAAAGAAAAAAAGGCACCTGCCTTTGCTATCTCACACCAGCAGTTCAATACCAGGTTATCCAGCTTCTAAGAGGCCGCATCACACAAAGAATCACCATCATGAGCAAGAAGCAAAGGAGGAAAGGAAAGACCACAGAATCTTTCTATGGGGACAAGGACCAAAACATTAATATCAAAGAGGTCAGTATTCAGACTGTAATCCCATCTGAAACTTCAGAAGGGACTATGAACTGCTCACATGCCCAAACAGCTCTCCTGAAACAGCTAAAGAAGTAAATAGAAGAAAAACTGGCCAATGATTTTAAAAGTATGAAAAAAGAATTCTATGAAGAGAACAGCTCATTAAAAAGGAAAATTGAACAAATGGAAAAGGAAGTACAAACTCTAACTGGAGAAAATAATTCCTTAAAAGGAAAAATTGGATAGATGAAAAAGGAGATACTAAAGTTAGCTGAAGAAAACAATTTGATAAAAATTAGAATTGGGTGAGTAGAAACTAATGACTCTATGAGACATCAAGAATCAGCCAAACAAAATCTAAAGAATGAAAAGATAGAAGAAAATGTAAAATATCTAATTGGAAAAACAACTGACCTGGAAAATAGATCCAGGAGAGAAAATTTAAGAATTATTAGCCTACCAGAAAGCCATGATGAAAAAAAAGTCTGGACAATATCTTCCAAGAAATCATCAAGGAAAACTGCCCAGAAGTGCTAGATCCAGAGGGCAAAATCATCATCGAAAGAATCTACCATTCACCTCCCGAAAGGAATCCCACACTATAAACACCAAGAAATATTGTTGCCAAATTCCTTAACTATCAAGTGAAGGAGAAAATACTACAGGCAGCCAGAAAGAAATTATTCAAATATCAAGGAGCTACAGTTAAGATCACAAAGGACCTTGCAGCTTCTACATTAAAAAATTGAAGGAATTGGAATTTGATATTCCATAAGGCAAAGGAGCTGGGACTACAACCAAGGATCAATTACTCGGCAAAGTTCAGCATAACATTTCAGGCAAGGAGATGGACATTCAACAAATAAGCTATTTCCAGACCTTCCAGACAAAAAGGCCAGAATTCAATAGAAAATTCTATCTTTAAACGCAGGTCTCAAGCAAGGCATGAAAAGGTAAATAGGGGAAAAGAAAATCTTATTACTCATTTTGGGCAAACTTTTGACCTCCCTATAAGGGAAGATGATACTTGTTAACCTTGAGAATTGTGCATCTATTATGAAGTATAAAAGGGATGTATATAGATAGAAGGAATGGGTATAAAGTAAATGATATGATGATAAAAATGTGATTTAAGCATGCAAAGGGATTGTAACAGGAGAAGTAAAAAGGAGGAAGCAGAAAATGGTAAATTATATCACAGGAAGAAGTACAAAATTGTAGTAGAGGGTAAGAGGGGAGGGAGATGAGCATTGTTTGAGAGGTACTCTCATTTGATTTGGTTGAAGAAGGGAACAATACACTTAATTAAGTATATAAATCTAACTAGCTTTATAGGCAGTAGGAGGGGAAGGGAGAAGAAAGGGGAGGGGAAACTAAAAGGGAGGGAAGAAGGAGTAAGGGTAAAGTGGAGTAAAAGGGAGGGGGGCTGAAAGAAGGAAGGGAAGACTGTGGGAGGTGATGGTCAAAACTAAAAACTCTATTGCCGACGGCAAGGGAGACAGGAGAACTAAAAGTACAAACGGTGGGAAAGAGGATGGAAAGATACAAATAGTAATCACAACTGTGAATGTGAATGGAATGAGCTCTCCCATAAAATGGAAACAGATAGCAGAATGGATTAAAAGCCATAATCCAACAGTGTGTTGTTTACAAGAAACACATTTGAAATGGGGGAATACACACAGGGTAAAGGTAAAAGGTAGAAGCAAAATACATTGTGCTTCAGCTGATATAAGAAAGGCAGGGGTAGCAATCTTAATCTCAGACAAAACAAAAGCAGAAATAGATCTAATCAAAAGAGATAAGGAAAGAGTCCTGCTAAAAGGCACCACAGACAATGAGGCAATATCATTACTAAACATGTATGCTGCAAGTGGTATAGCATCCAAATTCTTAGAGCAGAGATTGGGGGAGTTGCAGGGAGAAATAGACAGCAAAACTATACTAGTGGGGGACCTCAACCTCCCCCTCTCTGAACTTGATAAATCCAACCTCAAAATCAACAAGAAAGAAGTTAAGGAGGTGAATAAA
Source organism: Potorous gilbertii (assembly GCA_028658325.1). Lineage (NCBI taxonomy): Eukaryota > Metazoa > Chordata > Mammalia > Diprotodontia > Potoroidae > Potorous > Potorous gilbertii. The sequence continues at coordinate 127,338,442 of CM053771.1, read as the reverse complement.
ACTCTGGAGAAGGTAGATATGATAGATCTCTGAAGAAAATTGAATGGGGGTAGAAAGGAATATATGTTTTTCTCAGCAGTACATGGCACATGTACTAAAATTGACCATGTGCTAGGGCATAAAAACCTCACAATTCAGTGCAGAAAAGCAGAGATAGTCAATGCATCCTTCTCAGATAATAATCCAATAAAATTATATGTACTAAAAGGCCATGGAAAGATAAACCAAAAATTAATTGGAAACTAAATAATCTAATCCTAAAGAAGGAGTGGGTTCAACAACAAATCATAGAAACTATCAACAACTTCATTCAAGAAAATGACAATAATGAGACAACCTACCAAATCTTATGGGATACTGCAAAAGTAATTCTTAGGGAAAGTTTTATATCTTTGAATGCCAACATGAATAAAATAGAAAAAGAGGAGATCAATGACTTGGGCATTCAGCTAAAAAAGCTAGAAAAAGAACAAATTGAAAATCCCCAAGTAAATATCAAATTAGAAATACTGAAAACCAAAGGAGAGATCAATAAAATTGAAATTAAGAAAACTATTGAACGAATAAATAAAACTAACAGTTGATTTTATGAAAAAACTAATAAAATTGATACATTTTTGGTCAATTTGATTTAAAAAAAGAAAGAAGAAAACCAAATTACTAATATCAAAAATGAAAGGGGTGAACTCACTTCCAATGAGGCAGAAATCAAAACAATAAATAGAAATTACTTTGCCCAACTTTATGCCCATAAATTCAACAATATAAATGAGATAGATAAGTATTTTAAAAAATATAAATTGCCCAGATTAACAGAAGAGGAAGTTGAATACTTAAACAACCCCATCTCAGAAAAAGAAGTTGAACAAGCCATCAATGAACTCCCTAGAAAAAAATCTCCAGGGTCGGATGGATTTACAAGTGAATTCTATCAAACATTTAAAGAACAGTTAATTCCAATACTGCATAGACTATTTGGGGAAATTGCGGAAGAAAGAGTAATCCCAAATTCTTTTTATGATAAAAATATGGTTTTGACACCTACATAAGGAAGGGACAAAACAGAGAAAGAAAATTATAGACCAATCTCTCTAATGAATATATATATATGCAAAAATTTTAAATAAGATTTTAGCCAAAAGAATACAGCAAGTTATTACGAGATTAATACATTATAATGAGGTAGGATTCATACCAGGAATGCAGGGCTGGTTCAATATTAGGAAAACTATTAGGATCATCAATCATATCAACAACAAAACTTTAAACCACATGATTATCTCAATAGATGCAGAAAAAGCTTTTGACAAAATACAACACCCATTCCTATTAAAAACACTGGAGAAAACAGGAATAAAGGGAACTTTCCATAAAATAATGAGCAGTATCTACCTAAAACCTTCAGGAAGCATTATATACAATGGAGATAAGATGAATTTCCAATAATTTTGATAAAGAATAAAACTAACTTTTAAGTACTGAAACCTCCAAAGTTTTCCTGGAAACATTGGAACTCTAGCCTAGACTTTATTTTTGGTGAGCACCTGGCATGTTTCTAAGATGGGACATGGGGAGAACAAAATCACAAAGGAAGTCAGAAATGTTTAATAATGGCAAGGTACACCATTTGTAAAGAAGTCCATAGGAATGTGAAGCTCTTCACAGAGGCATCAACCAATTTTTTCTGGAAGAAAAAAAGACACTTCATAGGAAAGCGACATTGGCATAGTTGCCTACATTTTCATAGCTGACCCTTTATCCTGGACAGAATGGAGAAATTAATTTATTATGAATCATTTCTACCAAAGGGAAATATTTTCACTATTGTTAAGATTTGTAACCCATTCTAGTTTATTAATTTGCATTTTTTTCTCCCAGTTGTTTTATTCATTTAAATTCACCTCTAAATTCTTCTTATTGTTAGGGCTTAACATCATCTGATTAAAAGATTTCTCTCTTGATTGCCTATTTTGGTGACAACATTATTATCTATAGAAAATACTAATTTAGATCTCTTTTTTTAAAAAGAATCATTCATTTGGATTAACCTAGGTTTGTTTTTTATTAAAAACAAAAACAAAGTTTATTTGCTAGAGGAATTATATGTAATTAGAGTAATTAGAGGGAAAAAAGATATCACTCCATGAGCTCACCAATTCTTTCTATTGAGTGTTCAACATCATCACTTATATCATACTAAATTCATCCATGAGAGCACAAAACAGACAGTATGTTTATTTTGGTTATCTAGATGATTTATAGCAACTGCAGCCATCTAAATGTGAGTTTAATTGTTCTCTTTTCTTTAGCACTTGCCATATTAAAATAGCTTGTTACTAGTTTAGTGTCCAGTTTTTCATTTAGACCACAGGCTTTCCTCCATTTCTTATGAATTTCAATAATCCATCTGTTAAAATTATTAATATGTTTTATGTATTTTGCTTGATCCCAATATATCCATTAATATTATATAGTTCATTTTAGAGGTGAGGGAACACTGCTATAGATTGTTGCAAATTGGTGGTGTTGTGTTTGTTTTTCATTTTCGAAGAGGACCATGACATCAGGGAAATGATGACATGACTTAGAGTTGATTTTGATTTGAGTAAAGGGCTCACCAGCCCCACTTTCTCCTCCAGAGCCATCTAGATACAGAGACCAGATATTCATCAGGTTGACTGGAGATGGCCCAGAATACAGTGGGAAACCCCTGCCCTTTTAGACTAAGGCCTTTTCAGGTATTCACTTATAGTGAGGTAATGCCCATTCAGTGAATAGGCCTTGACAGCCCCTTTAATTAGAAAAAAAATCAAGCTGGGAGGGGAAGATCCTCAGGGTTGCTGTTTCAAAGTACCATTGACAGTCACCCTAAATTCACTCAAAGCCAGGAAAGCCTAAAATACAACCACTAAATGGAGTTTTAGCAGGGACCAATTGTGGTCATTGCAAATACTATCAAGCTCATTTGATATATCATACTTTTCTCCTTTTGAGTTTTTATTACAAAAGATACATTGAGTAGAGAAGGCTGGAGGAATATATTCAGAAATCATTGTGATGTTAAAATAAAAGATAAAATATTTTTTAAATTTGTTTTTAGTTGTCATTGTTAACTTTTATAAGATTTTAAGTTCTAAATTTCCCCTCCTCTTTCCCCAAGACGGTATGCAATTTGACATAGGCAATACATGTATGATCATATTAAACATTTCCATATTAGTAGTGTTGTGAAGGAATAATCAGAACATAAGGGAAAAACCACAGGAAAGAAAAAATAGTATGCTTTGATTTTTATTCAAACTCCATAGTTCTTTCTCTGGATGTGGTTAGCATTTTCCATCATGAGGCTTTTTGAAATTGTCTTAGATCACTGCACTGCTCAGAAAGGCTAAGTTTAACAAAATCGATTGTCACACAATGTTGTTGTTAGCGTATACAATGTTCTGTTTCTGCTCACTTGACTCAGCATCAATTCATGAAATTCTTTCCAGGTTTTTCTGAAATCCACCTGCTCACTATTTCTTATGGAATAATATTATTCCATTACATTCACATGCCACAACTTGTTAAGCTATTCCCCAATTTCTAATTCTTGACCACCACAAAAAAAGCTGCCATAAATATTTTTGTCCTTGTGGGTCCTTTTCCCTTTTTTGAAATGATCTACTTGGGATACAGACCTGGAACACTGATATTTCTGGATCAAAGGGAATGCACAGTTTTATAGCCCTGTGAATATAGTTCCAAGCTGCTCTCCAGAATTGTTGGATCAGTTCACAACTCCACCAATAATGCATTAGTGTTCCAATTTTCTCACATGTCCAATATTCATCATTTCCTTGTTTTGTCATATTAGACATTCTGATGGGTATGATGTGGTACTATTGAGGTTTGGGAAGGTCAGGACCCCAAGATACTGAAACGCTAAGATCTGCTCAAATGAATTCAACTCAAATCTTTCAGCCAAAATAAAACAAAGTTTATTAAAGATTTGCTATACTTTTCTAAGCATTTGTAACTCTTATATTAAAAAGTGGGCCAGATACAATCTCAGCAACACAGAGTCTGAACTAAATTGAATCTGAGCACCTCCATGAAAAGTGAGATGGAATTTATATACAGAACAACCATGGGAAAGATCTCCAGGTGGTCTAGTAGTCTGGGAGGAGGATCTAAGGAGGATCTTGATGGGACTGGGGTAACTAGTGATGTAATCCAGGATGGGAAACAGCTGGGGGCAATTGGGAGGTATCAGACAATAGAGGGCTTGGGTGGGAAGCAGGTGGGGTCATCCAGAGGTAACAGACAATGTTAAGGGTTAAGGGTAACAGTATGAAAGTTCAGATTAAGTAGAAAGATTCAAGGGTAGTTCAAGGAGGTTCCCAGAGTCTGTACCTCATCAGTACCTCAGAGTTATTTTAATTTGCATTTCTCTAATCAATAGTGATTTAGAGCATTTCTTCATATAACTATAGATAGTTTTAATTTCTTCATCTGAAAACTGGCTGTTCATATCCTTGACCATTTGTCAATTTGGAATGATTTATATTCTTATTGATTTGACTCAATTTTTTATATATTTGAGAAATGAGGCCTTTATCAAAGACTGGAAGTAAAATTGTTTTCTAGCTTTCTGCTTCCCTCCTAATCTTGGTTGTACTGGCTTTGTGCAAAATGTTTTTAATTTGGTGTGATAAAAATTATCCATTTTGCATTTCATATTGTCTCTCTCTTGTTTAGTCATAAATTCTTTCCTTCTCCATATATCTGATGGGTAAACTATGCTTTGCCTCCTAATTTGCTTATAGTTTTACCTTTTATGTTTAATCAGTGTAATATTTTGTTCTATGCCTGGTTTCTACTGTATTTTCCAGTTTTCCCAACAGTTTTTGTCAAATAGTGAGTTCTTATCCCAGAAGTTGAAGTCTTTGGAGTTATCAAACAGTAGATTACTATAGTATTGACTCCTGTGTCTTGTGTACCACCTCATTCCACTTATCTATCACTATTAGCCAAGACCATTAGAAGACCAAGTAGTTTTAAGAATTGGTGCTTTTTTAATACAGTTTTAGATTTGGTATAACTGGGTCACCTTCATTTGCTTTTCTTTTCATTAATTCCCTTGATATTCTGAACCTTGTACATCCGGATGAATTTTGTTATTTTTCTAGCTCTATAAAATAATTTTTGGTATATTGATTGGTATGGTATCAAATAAATAAATTAATTTAGGTCGAATTATCATTTTTATTATATTAGCTCAGCTCCTTTTCATGAGCATTTGATACTTTTCCAAGTATTTAGATCTGGCTTTACTTATGTGAAAAATGTGTTTGTATAGTTCCTGGATTTGTCTTGGCAGTTAAACTCCCAAATATTTTATATTTTCTACAGTTACTTTAAATAGAATTTCTCTTTCTATCTCTTGCTGCTGGGCTTTGTTAGTAACGTATAAACACGCCCATGATTTATGTGAGTTTATTTTACATCCTGCAACTTTGCTAGAGTTGTTAATTATTTCAAGTAGTTTTCAAACTGATTCTCTAGGCTTATCTAAGCATACCATCATATCCTTTGTAAAGAGTGATAGCTTTGTTTCTTCATTGCCTTTTTTTAATTCCTTCGATTTCTTCTTCTTCTCTTATAGCTACAGCTAAAATTTCTAGTACAATACTGAGTAACAGTGGTGATAATGGATATCCTTGTTTCACCTATGATCTTATTAGAAATACTTCTAGCCTATTCCCATTACATATAATGGAAGATTATACTAAATTATAGTCCCAAGAATCTTTTACCTTAAACAGTAAGTTTCACTAATCACAGCTTAGAACCAGTTATAGTTATTTTCACTCTCGTAGAGTTGCAATAAGCAATAAAGATTTACCAGGACTCACATACATAAGGGATTCCACTTAACATCTTTCCTTCTCAAATTTAAACTTGTCCTGGTGTAAAAGTCAACCATTAGAAATCCTTTTTATCTATTGTACATGAATTTTCAACTTCTTCACAAGCAAGCAAGTTCATTATTTAGAAACCTGATAATTCAAACAAGTTCTTTTCCCAGGACTGATGACCTTTCCCATACAGATAGCTTTCCAAGTTTACACAATAAGGAGAATTGACATGGACCCCAGGGAGAGGCTGATACTGAGGCCCCTGTTTGCCAACACCCATACATACAGGAAGACAGTTCTGAAGAGGCAGAAACAATCTGGATATGGTTTTCATCCTATCCCTTCTTTTCCATACACAATAATCAATTAGCAATTTTAGGTTGTAGCATTAAAACAGTAACCAACAGTATAACCAAATTACTCTAACTACAACACAAAGAACAAGCTTCAAGTGACATCAAAAGCATTTTGAGACCTTGTAAAAATTAGAGATAAAAGGATGGTCTATCTTACTCTAAGTATGGACACTGCCTGACAGGCTTCTCTACCTGCAGCCTCACCCCCTCCTTCATTTTCCTGGGGTTGTTGCTGTGTTCTGACATGCCTTCTTGACTAAGGAGGAGGGGTAGAGGAAGAGAATGACAAAATTGCTTCCACCATCTTTGGTCATAAAATTTTCCTTGTCTCCTTTATCTTCCATCTGTATCCTGTTATCCATCTTCCTCATCTTGTCTCTAGTCTCCAACACCTTCAAAACCTCTAAAACTACACTATTCTGAAACCTCTATATAAGCATAATTCTCCAAATATCAGGGTCTCACCTAGCCTTCCTCCCAGTAGACCCACACTGATTTCTTTATACCCTTTTGTTTATTTTCTTGCATATAAGACACTCTTCAAAGATTTTTTACCAACTGCATATATATTTATACATCCATACTTCCTTAAAACTGGATCATATATTGCTTGCACTCCCCAATAGCTTCATTGATGTAAAATTGACAAAATTTCTCTCATGATTTGCTTATCAACCATTTCTCTCCCATCAGGAAATAATAACCAATGGCTTTGCTCAGTTTCAATCTTCCCCAATGTAATTCAATCTTTCTTTTCAGTTTCTGCAAGCACAGGGACTACTTTTTTCTTAAGGACCTAGGGAATTATAGATTTTATGGACATGGCAGCCTCTTTAGCTTTCTCGTCTTCTAATCTGTTCCCTATCACCTCAAATACTTCTCCTTTTTGTACATAATACAATGTACTATGTACTATGTACACATGTACTATGATGATTTCACTTGGTAACATTAAGTTGGCCAGTACCTGCCTCACCAATCCTTCATGTACTATTTCCTTCCCCTTTGCTGTTTATCATTCCCCTTTCATACCAAATTTTTCCAAATGTATTAACTACCCTATAAACATATTTTGAGTCTGTGTGTGTGTGCACGTACATGTGTGTGGGGAGGTATGGGTGTGTGTGTATAATACTCTTTTCCTTCTAACAACTTTAGAACTTAATTAAGGGCATATAATTCATAATTTTGAGCTAATTATCAGGTAATTTATCATATTCCTCTAAATAATTACTTGCACTATCAATGGCAGCATACTCATTATACTGTTTTCCCTCTATTATTCTGGAAGGCCCATCAATGAAAAGATGACTGCTGTCATGGAGAGAAATATATTTCTCAAATCTGGATGCACACTTGTTTGGTACTCTATAATATCAAGACAATTATGTTTCAAATTATCACATTCTGTCTTTGTTTTTTGATATAAAGGGGGAAGATTGATAGAAGATTCAGTCACTAACACTAAAGCATCTTTTTGCATTAATATGGCCTCATATTTTAATATTCAAGCATCAGTCAGCCACCTTCCAATCCTCTGGGTTAAAATAATCCTAACACCGTGGGGTACTTACTATTAGAATCTCTCTAAATGCCAATTTCCTACTTTCTCCCACCAGAATGGCAGTAACTGCCACTGCCTGTACACACTCTGGTCAACCCCCATAACAATGGGTCTTCCAATTTGAGGAATAAAAGTCACTGCCTTATGTTGCTGCCCCACCTTTTTCATCCTTTAGCCAGGTGGGGGAAAATAAATTTATCCCTAATCTGATCTGGGATGAGAGGGAGGGAGAGGGGAAGAGAGAGCAGAATTCCAAGGAAAGTTCAGCTACAATTCTTGCTGCTATTGCTGGCTGGCTGCATTCTAAACATCACGAACATGAAACACTTCACAAACACACAGACATTCGACAAGACACAGTGTGCATGAACCTAATTTTCTTCTTACTCTTACCCTGGGTAGACTCCGTGTCTTCCCAGCATCTTAACATCCTCCCTAACAGGCTATTTGGAAGAATCTGCAGAGGACTCAAATATCCTCTCTGCCGAGGACTCGAACCTTCTTTCTTAAGTACATTTCTCTTTACTTCCCATTCTGCCAGACTACTGCTTCTGGGAACTCTAACCCCGCCTCATCCAGTACAACATCACTAACAAGACAATACTTAGGTCCCTATTGTTATCTTGCTCCATGCACAGAGTTGTGTAGCAGTGGCCAATCACTGGTTCACTCACCTTTTTGGAATACTGAACTCTCAATCCTCTGCAGCCAGAGATGAGAGCCCACCTCCAGTCTAACAGAGCTGCCAAACTTGGAGAGGCACCCTTTTTGTTCTCTGGTGGTAGTCAATCCCCAATCCAATGGCATCATCCCAGAAGAGCCCCAATTGTTAGAAATAACCTCTTGTGCCCAAATAGACAGACAGACTCAAGATGAGTGAAGCAGTTAAAATTTTATTATGTTCCTGGAGGAAGCGGGTATGGGGCTCTAAATGAGCACACACACACAATACAGAAGTGACAGCAAATCCTAAATACCTATTCCTGGCCACAATTCTAGCTAATTTCTCTTAGCTAATTCTCAGAGGTAGGAGTCAGCTTAGTTCACAGGCTTCCTGGAATGTTCCTGCTACATGCTCCCTTTGATGTATATCCTACTTGCCTCATGCATTGAATGTTCAAAACTGGTGTCTAACTCCTCCTCTGGGGCTTAAGTTACTATGTATCAGCCTTATTAAGCATGCCCAGTAGAATTTATTTTTGACCTTTGTCCCACTTTTGCACTTTGAATCCCCAGTTGTTTCCTAGAACTCCTCTCCCCTAAGATACTTTCTCTGTCATCCATTCTTCTAACATGGAAACATAATCATGTCTCACTTCTCACAAACGGAAGTTCTATTTTCCCTACTTTCTCCTACAGGACTAGGTTTTATTGGTAACTTACTCTTAGTTGTATGTGTGTGTTTGTGTGCATGTATGTATATGTATATATGTGTGTGCATATATATATATATTATATATATATATATATATATATATATATATATATATATATATATATTTCTGCCTGTTTACAATATTTTTTATTTGATTGTGGAGTTCTGGATTTCGGCAGTGACATTCCTGGGAGTTTTCATTTTGGGGATTCTTTAGGGAGATTATTGGTGGATTCTTTCTGTTATAACTTTGCCCTTCTGTTTTAATATATCCGGGAAGTTTTATAAATTCTTGAATTATGACATAGAGGCTCTTTTATTTGATTCAGGAGTCCAGTGTTATAGATAACCTTGCCTTAATTAGTTTTCCAGGTGTAAAACACAGGTGTTTTACCAAGAACTCCATGAAGCCATTAATGATCCAAGAAGGACTTTTATTAACATTCTTGCAAGAGTGGGTGTCTAACAAGTAGGCATACTGGTGAAGACAAATACACAGCTTTTTATTTCCTATTCTGGATTCCTTCCCCATTTGCTGGGTTTACACTCTACGTGGAGGGCCTAAACTCCTTACATGAGTCTCTACCACTGTTTGCACCTCCTATTCCCCATATTTCAACACCCCCTTCCCCTTATTTTTTTGTATCTTATTTGGTCCCTGTAGCTATAAGTGTAAGTGGACATGTTGAACCACAAAGTCAATTTAAACCAGCTTTAACCAGGCCAATTCAGTACATGTTCTCAAGAAGGTACTTTCCAACTGCCACATAAGCACCTACATCCTGTTTAGAAACTTTGTTTGTTTGCAGGAGCAACAATCTCCTGTATTGATTTCCCACAATATACCCTTTTCATTTGTTTACCATTTGTTGTGCCTTCACCTTTTTTCACTGTACCATAGGAAGAGCCTAGTTTTGATAACATCAGTTCACTTTCCTTGTCATAATTAGGGTTCACTTCAGTCTCTTCATCTAGTAGGAACAGATTATTTGTTTGAGTGTTCATGGCTATTTGTTTTGTTACTGCTGTTTCAATTAACCTCTGTACCAACTCCTTTACACAAGGTATTATGCAAGACAGCAGTCAATAGCTTATCAACTACTATTAAGGAGATCGAGATAGAGTCTGCCATTCCCTTCCACTTGCCAAACCATGATCCTAACCATTCCATCAAAGAGTTACCTATCCCAGAGTTCTCTGCCAATTCTTGAGCTAAAGTAGTTAGATCTTACAATGTCTTAATAATGGTTCCATGTGGGGTTGTGTTGTTGGGGATAAAGGTGCAATATCTTCCCCCTAATATGACACAAACTCCTCCTTTCTTGGCTAACATCATATCCAAGGCTATTCTGTTTTCCCCTGCCATTCAACTCATGGCATCTAATTGACCAGCTATTCCTGTAACTGCATCCCTGATATAATTAATAAACCTCTGTTGGTTATAATAAACATAATTAACCAACCTATATTTTTATTAATGATTACCCACCAAAACAGAGAAGATTCAAATCCTGATGCTATCTGATTTCTACCTTAAACTCATCTAGAACTGCCCTAGGGACCCCAGTGGCATCAAGGTAAACTCTATCATCAAATGAATTAGCTGGTGCTTTCCTTCTTTTTCTTTTTCCATTCTTAGTCACAATCTCTCCCTCAAATGCCAGGGTAAATGGTGTAGCTAATTGTACTATTGCAAATATGCCTCCCCAATTTGGGGGAAGTGTACTTCTCAAGATTTTGCCTCCACAATACCACTACATGGCAGCTTTGAGGATGCTCAAAGCAGCATAGTTTCCTGATTCATCCTCAGTTAGTTTTCCCAGATTTCTGGTAATCTTCACACTATGTCATAAAAGGTGTATTGTTTCCAGTCACTGTGGAGAAGGCAGGAGGTTTCCTGATATCTTTGCCCCATGGAACTGTACATAGAATAGTAAGAGGGATTTACAGGTATCATTTTCCCCATACAGTTTTATCCTGATATAGAACAACCATATACCTCACTCCCTTTTTCATTTGTGGTCCTTCCCGAAGGGAAAGGGACTATCTGGGCCACTGGTCAACCTGAGACACAAGCATAACAGTTGCTTTTATTTAAGCTCTTAAGGCTATATTTTACCCATTTGTATTGCCCAGGCAGTATTCACAGCATCGATGGCAACTATGAATATGCAAGCATAGCTCTGAATCACAAAGTATAACAGACTCTCCATATAGAAGGCAGAAGAGAAACATTTATTCAGATACCAGAAAGCCAAATCCCAACACCAGAAAGCCAAATTCATTATAGCAACTAAGAAGTCAATATACATTAACACTGCTGGGGACAACATTCCCAAACCTTCCCCCACACACCCCTCCCCTGCCTGCTAGGGCCTTCCCACAAACAAAGACTCACAACACTAGTTGTGCCTTCTTGTCTATGTCTTCTCTCTCATGCACCTTAACTGCTCTCACTCACTTCCTCCCAGCTCTGCTCCACCCTTCCTGTTCCACCTTTTCAGCAAGCTCCTCCAACCACATGTGACTTGAGCTTCCATATGATTTCACCAAGTCACATGGATCTATTAACAGGTGGGAAATATTTTCAAATTAAGCAAAAATACATTAAAAATATACCATTCTACCCAGGCATTTTTAACCCCATAGCCTGTTTCTATCTTTATGGTCAGTCCTTATCTTCAATCACCTTCACAATCTTAAGGTTGTTCAGGGGACTCCATTCCTCCACTGGAGGCACTATGGTTGCTCTAAGACATGACTATATCTCCAGTTTCCAAACCACTATCCTAAATCTTGCTAAGAGTTCTTGACCTGTCCTGTCTACTCCAAACTCATAAGTCTGATTCACTTCCTACTCTGCATTTTTTCATAGTTAAAATTATGGGATTACTTTTCAACTCTCGCCAGTGAGTCTAGCTTCTCCCTTGAAAATGTTCAGTTTTGATTTTTTTGATTTGTTTCTGGCTAATGGAGGTGTTCATCCCTCAGAGCCTGTGGTGAACCAAACATTGTTCTAGCCTGGACAGACGTCTCATTGTATTTGAGTTTTTCCCCAGAAGGATGCTGTTCTGGATATAGGTATTTATAGTAACTATTTAGTTGTCTTTGACTATGTCTCCACATTCTATAATTTGACATGTATCAAACTGAACTGTTTGTGAGGTAGCTTCCTCAATGATATTTATATAAATTTTAATGGGGTACCCCACCCCTTCCTTGTACAGTTATTTTGAGCATGACTTAGATCTGCTTGATTGACTGTTGGTGATGCCCACAATAGCAGTCCTCCTCACAAGATTAATAAACCCCTCATCTGTCTTCAGTTTTCCACAGAACTTCTTTGTATCAATTCCACAAATGAATATTATTCCTACAAAGATTAAAAACAAAATTCCAGCAGCTCATGTCTTCACATACACACAACACACACACACACATACACACACACTGAATACGTTCCCCAGTTCTTTAATGTCTTTTTAACCTTAGCTTCTAGGGATCTTTGGTTAGATGCATACTCCACTGTTATAAAGGACAGATTTCCATTGGTGTAGTGAGTCTGTCATTTTTCAGCTGTCCAGACTACAGTTTCTGTGTTCAGAAGCACCTAATAGGGCCCTTCCTAATCAGGCTGCAACTTGATCTCTCTCCAGGATTTGACTAAGATCCAATTTCCTGGTTGTATGTTATGTACTGCAAACTCAAGAGGTGGAATCTAGGCAAGTAGTCTTTTCTTCCTAAGATGGGATAGAGAGGAAGACAATGCCAGTACATAGCCCTTTAAAAATCTATCCTTTGTTTCTATTGTTGGTATATCCTCATATAACATAAACCAAACAATGTCTCAAAGGATGGTAGCCTAAGTCTCTTCTTGGGGATGTTCTAATTTTTTAACAAGGCAATGGGCAAACATTTAGTCCATAGGAGCTTAGTTTCCAGCACTAATTTAGACAGATTTTTTTTATTGTCTGATTCTTATGTGCAATTCATCTTGATGAAGGTTGATGCCAGGGAGTATGAAAATCCCAGGACACTCCTAAGCTTTCCATTATTCCTTGTAATATCCTGAAGGTAATGTGGCTACCATTATCTGAATCTACACTTTCCACTAAACTATATCAGGGAATATCAGGGAATAATTTGTTCTAAAATTATCTTGGAGACCCCTGCAGCTGTAGCTGTCACCATTGGATAGACCTCAACCCATCTTGTTAAGTAATTGGCCACTACCAGGATATATTTTAGCCTGCCCACTTGACATCTCAGTAAAATCTACCTGTATGCTGTAGAAGTATCAAAGGCCTGATTCCCATCCTCTTGGCATTTGTTTCCTTAATACTTTCTTATTCAATTTTTCTTTTTTTTTGCAAATTACACACTCTTTACAGATTGGTTTAGCTACTATGCATATTTTTATATATCCAAATTTCCTCAACTCCCCAGTGACTCCTTTGGTGTAGAATGGATAGGAGTTCTCTCACAACTTGTTTGTTTAGCATTTTTATCCAATCAGGTAATAACAATCAACCTTCTTCTGTCTTTACTGTCTTGAGTTCAGTCAATCTCTTTTTGTGTTTAGTAAATGTCAGGACTGCCTTTGGGTTAGGGACTGAAGGAACTAAGACATATATTTCTTTGGGCTCAGAGTTGAGAGTGGTTTCCTTAGCCAACTCATCAGTCAGTCTGTTTCCTCTTGCCTCAAGTGTATTCCCTTTTTGGTGTCCATTCACATGGACCACTGTGACTTCATTTGACAATAGTAAGTTTGTTAATATTTGCCTTACTAATTTGCCATGTACTAGTTTGTACTAAATTTTTCCAAAAGTGTGTACTATCCCATAAGCATATTTCAAGTTGGCATAAATGATTCTCTCTGTTTGAGCCTGCAGTTTTGAAGGTCACTGGTTGTCTTTTTCACCCCCAGTTCTGATTCAGAACCTACAGTACCACTCCCTTGTCCACCACTGTAAATAAATGAAATGGAAAGGGAACACCAGTACAGGGGCCTGAATCATACCTTGTTTTAATTTCTTGACTGAGTCTTTCTCTTCTTGTGTCCATTGAAGTATATTTGGTTATTCTTCTAGTAATTTGAGATATAAGTCCTTAGTTTTCTGAGCATATGAATCAATCTCATAATCTACAATAACCAATCAGACCTAAGAACTTTCTAAATTCCTTTTTATTCTTTAGAAAGAATAGCTTGACAATTCCCTTAATTCTCTCTGGATTTATTCTCTTTTTTCCTTCACTGACTAAGTGGCCCAAATATCTTCTTGACATAGTGCAATTTACCTCTGGATACTCTTAATCCTTGTTTCTCCAGTTAGTTTAACAAGGCATTAGTAGCCTCTGATAACTCTCTCCACTTTTCCCCTGAGATTGGTAAATCATGTATATACTGTAATAAAGTAGTCCCTGAGAGAAGTTTGAATTTCTCTACCACTTCTCTTGAACTTCTCTACCACTCTAATACTTGGCCAAATAGATTAAAGGATTCTGTGAAGACCTGGGGAAGGACTGCCCACCAAAATTGCCATTTCCATTCATTGAAAGGATTTTCCCATTCAAAGGTGAATATGTCTGTGGTATAAAATTCAATGAGGATCCAGCAGCCCATGTTCACTCCTCTAGTGGTCCCACTTTTAAATTTATCAAGGGTTTCTGATGCAACCTGGAGTTAAGGAACGCTTGACCTCTCTAATCATCCTCATCAAAAGTCATGAGGGGGATTATTTTTCTTGACATTTTAATTCCAGGCACTCCCACTTGAAATGATCTGGTTTCCCACATTGATAGCAACTGGTGGGGATCACTGGGGTAAGTCATGTTCAGCTCTGTCCTCACCAGCCTCTTCCTCCTAGTCCTCCTCTCCCTCTTCTTATTTTAACCCACATCTCCTTTTCCCTTCTGGACACTGGTTCCATTCTTTTTAACTGTTGTCATCATTATTTATACCTTCTGTCTCTTTTTTCTCTTCCCTTTCTACAAATACCTTTTGTGACTCTCTCAATAATTCCTCTAGGGGTTTTTCACTAAACCCATCAAATTTTTTAATCTTTTTCTTAATATCTGGCCAAGTTTTGTTAACAGAATGGGCCTTCAACAGAACTTGGGTCACCAGGTCTTCAGGATCTATGCCAGAATACTTTCTCATTCGATCTCTCAGCCTTTGTAGAAATGCTGAAGGAGTTTCATCCTTCTCTTGTATTCCAAAGGCTTTTGAAAAGTTTTGGGATATAGGGGAAGCATCCTTTATACCTTTAATTTTCAGATCTCTCCTCTCTCACGTGTCCTCTTTCCCCTGGATTATCTTTATCCCAGTTGGGGTCAATATTTGGACATTTTTATTCAGTTGCCATCACCCCCTAACCTGGGGGGAGGTGTTGTCTTTCCCATTCCCTCATAGCTGCTCCCTGATCATGAATCTTTCCTCTCCTGTGAACAAAATATTCATGATGACCATCATCTCAGAACAGATATAAAAACTCAGTCCCAAGAAGTGGTCTAGTTGTTCAGACAACCCTATGGGATCCTCAGTAAGAAACTATATTTCTTTTTTGAAATTTCTCATCTCCTTACTAGTGAGGAGTACATTTACAAATCCCATTTCTCCTTGTCCCATGGGGACCTCACAGAGGGAATAAAGATCCTCTGAGGATTTTGTTCTACAAAGAGGGCCTTCTTTTCCTGATGGGATAGGGAGATTTTGAATGTCTTGTCTACACTTCTCTAACTCATAATGTAACCTAAAGTGAGGTGATGCACTTGGGGTAACACTAAGTGTAGTAGGTCAAGTAGCAGTCTCCTGGCCCCTAGCCCTGTTGTTCCTGGCATCCGCTGGGCCTAGTAATTCTCCCAACTCTATTAAATTTGGTCCTGGTAAATCTGGGGGAACATATAATAGGGGCAGGGAAGACAGTGAGTCCCAGGTTTTAGGTTTTGTCTCTCCATTTTGTCTTTGATTTCCTTGATCTGTAGATTTAAGTGAATATAGCTGAATAGCCAGCCACCTGCTCTCCAACAGAGGGCATAATCTGATCCTTTCTGAGAAAATCGTTTCTTTTCATGAATATAAATATTGAAGACTTGACGTAGCCAACTTTCATGTTCATGTATCTAGGCCAGAAAACAGCAGAATATTATATATACTCTGTTTTGGTCAGATAAAACATCTTATTTTTTTTCTTATCTTTCTGTCTCGTACAAGTTATATCTTCCCAGTATTTCAACATCCTCCCCAAGGGACTGGATGGAGGAATATCTGTAGGGATATTTTCATTATCCTCTTTATTTCCCTTTAACTTTGTATTCTTTTCCCCATCCTATACCTTTATCCAAGACTTCTTACACAAAAACCAGCTGCTTTGCCCTTCTCTGACTTTTTCCTTCACAGGATCAACAGAATCATGGGGCTGGACTCTGCACTAGCTTCTTACTTTACCAGTATGTCTTAGGCACACACACACACACACACACACACACACACACACACACACACACACACACACACACTCAGTCTCAGAACCCCATTAGGATGTTCCAAGCACTAAGAAAATACTTAACATCCTCTTTTCTTACTTTGATCTGTGTTTGGAGTTATCTGGTTACCACAGTACATACTTTCTCTTCTCCTTTATGTTCCTGAATCCACAGCAGCATCATTCAATAATTTCATCCCAGATTCTTGAATAGTCCACAAGTGGGGACTCCTGTCAGCAATACATGAGACCATTTAAAGTCAACAGGACTTGTCTTCCCATCCTTAGGTGGAGGCAATTCCTCACTCAGGATGTCAGGAACCCGGACGAGCTCCCATCTGTATGAAGCAAACATCTTACCAAGAACTCCACAAACCAGGAAGAACTTTTATTGACATGCTTGTGAGAAAAGGTGGTCAACAAGTAGACACACCTGTTAAGACAAATAACACAATTTTTTATTTCCTATTCCTATTTCCCAACCCTCTTTCTTTATTGGTTGGGTTCTTCAGGATTTACAGACTATCTGGAGGGCCTAAACCCCCTACATGAGTCTCCACCTATTTATATCTCTCATTCTCCACATTTTGGTGACTCTTTTTTCTTATTTTCTTTATATCTTACGTGGTCATAGTTCTCCATAGTTGTAAGCATAATCAGATTATGTTGTATCATGAAACCAATTTCAACTAGTTTTAACTCAGCCAGTTCAGTACATTTTTTCAAGAAGGGACTTTGCAGCTGCCACATAAACACCTACATTTTGTTTAGTAACTTGACTTTTATGCAGAAGCAACAACCACACACAGATTAGTTGTTTTGGTTTGTTTTTTTAATAAAATTCCTCTTATTTTATACCCTTTTTTTCATTTTTAAATTTCATCTTAACATTTTTTGTTATTTCTGTGAGTCATTGTCTTTTAATTTTTAGTAAGTCTTATCAACTGGTTGTTTTTGTAACCTCTTGTGTTAAGCTATTAATTTTCTTTGTAGGTGTCATGTTCTTTCCTCCAAGACCTTTTCTAATTTCTCCTTCATTGTTCCCATTTACTTTATATATACATATATTTAACTCTAGCATTATTCCTTCTGGAAATTCAAAACTCTTGCGGGAAAGTTGTGTCTTTCTTTGAGAATTTTCTTACACATATTCTAAAGCATCAACCTGAAATAAAGAAGACTGCCAAAACAAACAAACAAACAAAAAACATTAAAGTCTTTTAATTAAGGCAAAGAAATTACAAATCAGGGTGTGTAGCACCAAGTACTGGAGTGTGCAAAGAGGGGCAAAGCAGGCAGGGTTTAAATAGTAGCTGGAAGAGAGTCTCAAGAAAGGCACAGCCTTGAAAATCTATTACATAAGTTTTTTTGTATAACAACTGAAAGTCCATGAGAAGGCTGGTATACATTGGAAGGCAGGCAAAGGGTGGGGTGACATCTGGTTAGAACAAGTGGGCTTGGCCTCCAGGTGCAGCAACAGAGAAATCAGTTTGGACCTACTCTAATCATGGAGTCAGTTGGGATTACAGGTAGCCCCTTCTGATGTCTGAATTCAGTAGAAGTTATTCTCCTCTTTTGGGTATGTGTCTTGGGCATCCTTAGCATCATACTAGTTCTCTTTCTTTGTTTAATAATTCTTAGGGCTGAGACCCTGCTACTCAGCTAGAGGTCAGTCTTCAGATTCTACTCCCCCGACCCTGACGCCACTGACCACAAAAGATTGGGAACAAAGCAACTTTGCTGAGGCCATTCTCATGGCTCCAGGAGCTAAAATAGTCCTTTCATCCAAAGATGCCACCTAGTTGAAGCTATTTCCTTTGCCCTGGACATCTTTTTCTCACTAAAGTAGTGGAGTTGAAGGTCTCTCTTCCTCTGGGGTATTATTTCATTTATGCCCTTTTCTTTATGCTGGAGACCTTTTCTTTATCCAGGAGCTGAGTTCAGTGTCTCCTCTCTTCCATGGATAGAAGTCTGGACCACGGAAATAGTCAACCAGAGCATTATAGATTAGTGAGTATGCTTGGTAGCTGCTGTCATGTACTCAATTTACTCATAAGGAGAAGATGAGATCAGACTTGTGGATACCCTTTCCAACAGACTATTTAATAAGTCAGACTAGAAACAATAGGATCACTTTATAAATATCAATGATTCTCTCCCTTTGGTTCTAATCATGCAGATGGTGCAAGAAACAAGGGTAATGTTGCCCTGAATACTGCAAATTCATAATCCCACATTTCCTTCCATGCCATAAAAGTTGAACAAACTAAGCTGGTCCCAACCTCATATATCCCTTAAGGACACAAACCTTGCTAAATAGGCCCTCTTGGTAAATTATAGGCAGGTAGGTAGCAGAGTGGACAAAATTCTGGGCCTGGGGTTGGAGAGATTCATATTCTTAAGTTTAAATATAGCCTTAGACACTCACCAGCTAAGTGACCCTAGGCAAGTTACTTAATCCCGTTTGCCTCAGTTTCCTCATGTGTAAAATAAAATGGAGAAGGAATTGGCAAGCCATTCTAGAATCTTTGCCAGGAAAGTCTCAGATGGAATCATGAAGAGTCAGACATGACGAAAAGTGACCGAACACAAACAACAAAACAGATAAATTAAGTCAGGTTACATGTTAAGCTACTTAGAAGGCTCACTGCATACTAATTTTAAAGTGGAGTTTTATATATCACTGAGGTCAGTAAGAAAACAGAAAATATAAACACCATGAAACAAAAAGGTCAAAGTAATACAGTAACATAATTGCATCAACACTGAACATCAAATCTCCTTATAACCTGGTAACCCACTCCCAATGTTCACTTCATCAGTGCACTTCATTTTAAGTCCCAGATGTCCTATGTAGCCATCTTTTCTCTAGAAAAATCTCCCTTTGGAATAGGCCATATCTTCAAGGTAACTTTGGATGAACTTCTCCTAGCAGATCTGCTTCTCTTGTTCCCATTCTGCCATATCCTGTTACTCATAAAAGTTTGACACATTGACAAAATCTAATCAGATTGGCTTTCCAATAGCTAATTCATGTGGCAAGAACTAAATCAAACTGTATGGGTAAGACATGATTTAAATTCTTTGCAATTGTTAGTGTATTTTAACCCCTTAAACTAATTTTGAGAAATTATTACCAAAACATATTCCTGTCCTCTATAATCCCTTAGGAACATTTGGAAGTGCAACTGTGTATGTGTGTGTGTGTGTGTGTGCGTGCATACACAAACCATGTAAACATATACATACATATATATCCTCTTTTTAGATTTCTAACAGTCTAGTTTTGTTTCTTTCTCAAAGTTTGCAAATCCATTAAATTAAAAAAAAATTTTACATCTTTGTCTTATCCTTTTTTTTTTTGAGGATATGCATATTATCCTCATCTCACATTGAAGGAATGAGGTACTTTAAGGACCTGATCTTATACACGAATGTAAAATTATAAGCATAGGGATGGCAAGGACTCATTCGCTTAGTTTACATAGAATATGGAGTTACCCACAAGAACAGATTAACAGGAATAAGGTCTTTTATAATTGCATATTTTAGCATTAATTTGTTCATTGAAATTTGAAATTATAATAAATAGAAATTTTGAATGAAAGGAAAAGTTAGGAACATTATTATGACAATATCCAGACTGTTCTTTAAAGGGCCCAGATGTATCTGACACAAGCCACAATGGGGACAAATCCCCTTAGCTCTGTTTGATTGCAGGCAAGAGTTATAGTTAACAGCCATGCACAGTGGAGGTTCACATTTATTCACAGGGTATCAAAAATCAGGTTCAGAATTAATCAGGTGGATAAATTTCCTATACAGAAACAAACCAGCACCATGCAAAAACTGAGTTAAGATGATCCTATCTTTACCTACCCAGGGTTATCCTTTCAACTTTCCCAGACACAGGCATCCACTTGAAGCAGTTCTCAGACTGTACTTCCTTTGGGAAGCACATAGCATTTCTCTTGAATGTGGACTATTGGCTTAACCCAGGCAATCATACCTAAAATCAAAAGTCAGAAAAATATCAAATTACTGTCCCAAGTAAAAAACACAAATTCCCAAGAGAATTTACCTCATATAGCAAAAGTTCATTAATCACCACTTAGGGCTAGGACATTACTAATTATATCATGTTTACATAGCAATTAATAGTGAGCTTTTGGACCTCTTTTTCCTTGGTCAATCCTGTTTTTTTAATGCACTCTTCTCTTCATTGACTTTTTGGACCTTTTTCACCATTAATGGTTTAGTCTATTTTTAAAGTGTTATTTTCTTAAGTATTTTGGGGGGGGGGTCTCCTTGAGCAAATTGTTGACTCATTTTTCATGGTTTTCTTGTACCACTCTCATTTCTCTTCCTAGTTTTTGCTCTACTTCTCTTCCTTGATTTTCAAAATTCTTTTTAAGATCTTCCATGGCCTGTGGCCAATTCATATTTTTCTTGGAGGTTTTGTGTGTATGAGCTTTTACTTTGTTGTCTTTTTCTGGTTTTATGTTTTGATCTTCTTTGTCACCAAACTAGGATTCTATAGTCTTATTTTTTCCCCTCTATTTGCTCATTTTTCCCAGCCAATTACCATTTTTATCTCCTTATTAAGGTAGGGCTCTGCTTCCAGTGTGGAGGGTGGAACTATGAGGAGGATTCCCTGTGCACAGGTGCCACAAGCTTTACCATGCCAACACTCCTCCTGCCCCTAGGACAAACACCTAGGACTGCAATCCAGAACCAAGCATGGTCATAGCAAGAGAATCCCATCTCACTGCCAGCAAAGAGATACCCATGATCCCCCTCTGATCAGCAGCTCAATCCTCCCACCATCTGTGTTCTCTGGAAGCAACCACTGCTGCTACCCTGGTGTTGCGGCAAGACCTTGCTCCTCTCTCACCTAGGTCTAAGATATTTTTCCTACCGAACTCATTGAGGGAGGAAGGAAATGTCGGAAGTGTCTTATTTTTGATTCAGTGGAAGATCTAGATTGAACGGACCTCAAGGGATGAGAAGTTATCAAATTATGGAGGTGGAGAGTATACCTAGAAGTGGCATTGGGGGACAAGTATTCCATCTCTATTACTTTAACCAGTGAGCTAAGAAGAATGAATTAAAGTGCAACCATTATTCCTAAAAGAAATTGGACATCAAGCAAGAGATGGAATTCCAAGTCTAGGAGCTCAGTCTAATGCAATATCACTCTTCCTTGCACTGGAGATCAAGTGGCTACAGAAGGGGACAGAAGTTGTGTTGCACAGGGGAAGATGGAAATTGTACTGATCCAGATGCAAATTACACCCAGACTTTGTGCCACAATGTCTTACCTCTTCCTCTGCACAAAGATTGTACTTTACCTTTTTTTCTGAGACTGGAGCTCAGGAAGGCACAGAAGGAGCTGGAAGTCTGTGAGCAAATGAAGTTGAGTAGAGACTAAGTTGACAGGTCTTATCCAGGAGCAATGAAAGAGTTGATTTCCTCATGGTTCCAAAACTGGAGTTTGAAGAGTGGAGTTGAAGGAGAACAGTTGGTGAGTCCATAGAAGAAATGACTCCAGAATATGTAATGAAGTAAAACATGGCTCTGAGATTTTCTGAAATATTGTGTCAGAAGAAACAGTCACTGCCCACAACAGTAGGTGTCAGGATATTTGTTTGAGGGATCAAAGATGAGAACCTCTAGGGCATGGTATCTTGCATGGGTGGCAAAGTAGTGTCAAGGAAGTAGCCAAAAAGTAGGGAGTAATTTGGAGTAAAAGATACTTTGATAGAAATTCTATACTTTACATGGAAAAGGCCCAGCAAGAGCAGCACAGGGACACTAGAAAGTATGCATACATTACAGCTAGGTGGTGCCATAGATAAGAGCACTGGGCCTTGAGTGAGGAAGGCCTGGAGTCAAATGGGGCTCAGACACTTACTAGCTGTGTGTCTTTGGCTTATTTGATATCTCTGTCTGCCTCGATTTACTCTTCTGTAAAATAAGGATAATCATAGAACCTATCTCCCAGGATTATTGTGAAGATGAAATGAGATAATACTTGTAAAGTGTTTTGCAAACCTTACAGCACTATGTAAATGCTAGATTTTGTATTACTGTTCTTATCATTAGAGACACTACCTGGTGAAATAAAGCATAAAACTTCAAGAGAAAAAAATGGTCATTCGATAAAATAGAAGGTTTTCAAGTTTTCATAGGGAGACCATAATTGAACAAAAAATTTGATCTCCAGTATCAAGACCCAAGTAAAGCCGAAAAAAGGAATAAAACATATGAGGGATTCAATGGAGCTGGACTATTTACATCCCTACATGGAAGGAAGATACTTGTAATTCTTAAAAATTGTATCCCTAATAGTACAGCTAGAAAGAATATGCATAGCGGGTATGGGTATAAGTTGATTTTGAAGGAATGACATAAAAAATAAGGGATACGAAAGAGTACGCTGCAGGCAAAAGGAAGGGAGAGGTAGAAATGGGGTAAATAATTGCACATGGAAGGGCACAAAATCTCATTACAGTGGAGGGAAAGATGGGAGGGTGGACAATGAGCATTGCTTGAACTTTACTCTCATTAGTCTTGATTCAAAGAGGGAATAAAATACACAATCAGCTGAATATAGAAATCTCTCTTGCTTGACAGGTTTACAAGAAACACACTTGAAGAAGACAGATACATACAAAATAAAGATAAGGGACTGAACAGAATCTATTATATTTCAGTTGAAGTAAAAAAAAAAAAGCAAGGGTAGTCATCCTGATCTTGAACAAAGAAAGCAAGAGCAAAAATAGACTTAATTAAAAGAGATAAGGAAGGAAACTAAATCTTGCTAAAAGGCACCATAGAAAATGAAGCAATATCAATACTAAACATATTTGCACCAAGTGGTATAGCATCCAAATTCTTAAAAGAGAAGTTAAATGAACTACAGGTTCATGACCAAACAAAAGATAAAGAGCATTATGAAATATAAAATAGATAATTTTGATTGTGTTAAATTAAAAAGCTTTTGCACAAACAAAACCAATGTAACCAAGATTAGAAGGTAAGCAGGAAGCTGGGAAATAATCTTTATAGAAAATGTCTCTGATAAAGGCTTCATTTCTCAAACATACATGAGTCATATTTATCAGTCTAAATTGTCATTCACCAGTTGTTAAATGATTGAAAGATATAAGCAGGAAGTTTTCAGATGAAGAAATCAAAACTACTTAAAGGCACATGAAGAAGTACTCCAAATCACTCTTGATTAAAGAAATGTAAATATAAATAATTCTGAAATACCACCTAATACCTATTAGATGGCTAATATGACTCCCACAGACAAGAAGCATAAAATGATAAGGGTTGGAGAGGATATGGGAAAACTGGGACCCTAACACACTATTGGTAGAGTTGTGAGCTGATCCAACCATTCTGGAGAGTAATTTGGAACTATGTTCAAAGGACAACTAAACTGTGCATATCCTTTGATCTGTTAATACCACCAGTAGTTCTATATTCCAAAGAGATAAAAAAGGAAAAAAGACCTACATGTACAAAAAATATTAATAACAAACCTTCTCATGAAGGCAAAATATTGGAAATTGAGGGAATATCCTTCAACTGAGGAATGGCTGGACAAACTGTGGTATATGAATATAATGGAATACTTTGTGCAATAAGAAGTGATGAACAGGCAGATTTCAGAAAAACCTGGAAAGACTTGTACAAACTAATGCATAGTAAAATGAAGTACAACTAAGAAAATATTATACACAGTGTTAGCAACACTGTGTGATGATCAACTATGAATGACTCTGCTCTTGTCAGCAATATAACGATCCAAGGTAAGTATAAAGGACTCAAAAAGGAAAATACTATCCACATCTAGATAGAGAACTGATGGACTCTGAATACAGATCAAAGCATACATTTTTCACTTACTTCATTCTTTTCATAGGTTTTTTTCCTTTTTGATCTGTTTCTTCTTTCACAACTACAATTAATGTGAAAATGTTTTACATGATAGTACATGCATAATCTATATCAAATTGTCTATCATTTTAGGAATAGGGGAAGGAAGGAGAAAAATTCAGAACTCAAAATCTTATAAAAATGGATGCTAAAAGTTGTTTTGACATATAATTTGGGGTGTAGAATACTATTAAAAAGGAAAAAAAATTCTTAACTCAAAAAAAAGCTTGGTATTTCATTCTTCAAAAGTGCCATCATGCATTTTCCTGAGTTCAAATGTGGCCTGAGATACTTATTGTGTCTGGTTAAGTCATAACCCTGTTTGCCTCAGTTTCCTTATCTATAAAACGAGGGCGGGCTGTGCAGGTCACCAGCCTCCCTTCTCCTCCAGAGTCATTTGAATCCAGTGACCAGATACTCATCAGGATGAATCAAGATGACCTAGGATGAGGCAAGTGGGGTTAAGTGACTTGCCCAAGGTCACACAGCTAGTGGGTGTCAAGGGTCTGAGATAAGATTTGAACTCAGGTCCTCCTGACTCCTGCACTGGTGCTCTTTCCACTGCACCACCCAGCTGCCCTAAGTCACAGTAAAGGCTGAGATGTCAGAAGGCAGAGGGTAGAATGATACGTAAAATGAAGGATTTAGGATCTAGTTGAGGAAAAGAAAAGTAATTAATAAGGCAAGAGCCGATCTCAATGAGAGATAATGATACAATAATAAAAGTAATAGCTAACGTTCACGTAGGTGGCCGAGTAGATAGTGTGCTGGCCTGAAGTCAGGAAAACTCAGACACTTCCTGGTTGTATGATGCTGGGCAAGTCACTTAACCCTGTTGGTCTCTGGAAAATGTGCTGGAGAAGGAAATGGCAAACCACTCCAGCATCTCTGCCAGGAAAACCAGATGGGGCCATAAAGAGTTGGACATGACAAAAATAACTGAACAGCCACAATGAACATTTATATAGCACTTGACAGATGAGAAAACTGACACCGACAGATTTGTGTGGGCCTTGACTAAGTAAGGGTTTGCGGCTGAATTTAAACTTGGTTCTCCCTGACTCTCGGTACTCTCTCTACTGCACCACCTACTTGGGTATGTAATCAAATATCCAATGTGGATACAGAAAATAAGTGTTGTATAGATTCAGGTTAAGAAGGGAGTATTGTAGACCCAAAGGATCACAAAATATAATGGTTAGCATTTGAATACGTGGAAGAGAGACCAAGCACTTTAAAATGTGACAAAGAACATGAGCAAAGACCCAGAGGTCCCTGGGAACGCACCTGAAATAATAAGCAAATAAACCAGACTAGAGCAAGCATTTGGCTGCCCAAGGTAAGAGTTGAAAATTGTGCCCCTGCGTGTTGTTGCATATCAGAAACTGTACGTAATTTTTCAGTGTGACATATGTAACTTAACCAAAAAACGGACACCTCTGAGCCACAAAGAGTAGGATTTTGGAGTTTTAAAGACTTGTGTATTTTTTAAGAAGCAATTTTAAAAAGTCTCCTGTTGCCTTTTCCTTTCCCTCCTGTGTTATGTTTTAGGTTATACCCTAGTTGGTGCCACTTCCACTTTGATAGTGGAAAATTAGGTTGGAAAATGAGTTTCAAATTATCTTCAAAAGGATTTCAAATTCCACAAAACTGTACAAGAAAAGAACTTGAACAGACTTAGGTCAGAAATGGAGAAACTAGGATGCCCAGTGAAGGTGATTGTTGGAATAGTCAAGGCATGAAGGCAGGGAAGGAAAGGGGAAAGAGAATAAGCATTTATATAGCACCCGCAGTGTACCAGCTCTAAGACTAAGCACTACAAATATTACCTCCTTTGATCCTCACAGAAACCCTGCAAGGTAGGTACTATTTTTATCTTGTTTTTGTCTGAGACGAGATTTGAACTCACATCTCCCTGACACCAGGTCCAGCACTCCATTCACTGAACCATCTAGCTGCATGACATAGTAAGTGTCTGACCTGGAGTATTAACAGTGATACCAAAACGTGAGAGCAATGTGAGATGCATTACAAGAAAAAAATCTGCAGAAATTGGTCATTAGATGTGTATGGTACAAGGGAGAGAGCGGAAGTCAAAGATAAACAAGATTTGAACTAGGGTTAATTAGGAAAATGAAATCTGCAGGTTAGGGGACTGGTTTAATGGGAAAGAACATGAGTTCAATTTTATTTATGTTGAATACAAAGTGACAGCAGAATATATTAAGACAGGTCCTCTTAACTTTTGTGTGGTATGTGTACATTTGGGAGACTGGGAAAGCCTATGGACCCTTTCTTAGAATAATGTTTTGAAATAATCAAAGGAATACTCAGTTTCAGTTAAAGGTTAATGAAAATAAAGATAGCATTTTCTTCCCATCGAAGTTCATGGACCCCAGTTAAGAATTCTTGATCTAAGTGAAATTGCCCAGGAGGCACATGGAAATAACGTGGCTTGAGTTTTGGATAAGTTAAAATTGAAACTATCCAGACAGTTAATAATGAGGATAGTAGGTCTCAATTATAGTTGAGTAGCATACGCTACAAGCATAAATTTTGTTAGATGTGCTGAGAAAAGTGGTTATTATATTTGTTTCACATAAATTTTATTTACGAAGCACATGTATGAAGTAAATTTTCAAATAGATATATTTTATAAGCATTTATTTTATCTCCTTCCTTCTATCCCTCATTGAAAAATTAAAAGTAAATAAAAATCCTAAATACACACACACACACACACACACACACACACACACAGAGTCCAGCAAAATAAATCCCCACATTGAGTATTTCTGAAATGTTTGTCAAATTCTGCATTTTAGGTCCATCCATTTTCTATTAGAGAGAATAATATTATAGCCCTCTGGACTTGTGATTTATTACTACATTGATAAGCGTTCTGATATCTTTTGTTTGTTTCACTTTACATTGTTATTACATAATTTGTTCTGTTCACTGCGTTCTGCATCAGTTCATATAATTCTAACCACTCTTTTCTGGAATTGTTCCTTCTATCATTCCTTACAGAACAATAGTATTCCATCATATTCATATGCCATAATTTGTTTAGCGAATGGGTGGGCATCCCCTTAATTTACAATTCTGAGTTACTATGAAAAGAGTTGTTATGAAAGGTTGTGTACATATGGGTCCTTTTTGTTTATGATGTATTAGCATACCTGTTTTCTCAGAGTTCTTCCAACAATTGTCATTTTACTCTTCCATCATCTTTGCTAATCTGATGAAGTAAAAAGCCTCAAGGTCATTTTTAAATGTTTATTTCTCTAATTAGTAGTAGATTTGTATAATTTTTTCACGTGGATGTAGATAGTTTGGATTTTTTCCTTTGAAAGTGCCAGTGTTCATTTTTTTGACCATTTAATAATTTTTCCCATTTAAGTTTCCCTTCTAATTTTAACAACATTAGTTATGTTTATGGTACATTAGGTCAGAAGCAGGACTCGAACCCAGGTATTTTTAGCTGCAAGGCCAGTGTTTAATCAGCTAAGGCACACTGCTCGTAGGTGATAGGTTAAATACAGTATTCTACTTACTCGCTGGATGTCACTTATTACTTCTAGGTGACTGTCCGCAAATCATTTTGTAAACAAGGCTATATTTCCCAGCAATGAAGAGTAGTAAAAAGAATATGGTACTAGATAGATTCTGGTGCCAAGGATTGGGATAGAAACAGGAACTGCCTCACCTCCCACTGCTAAGTGGAGCCCTCAAGAAAACCTCATCAAGTCTTTCCCCACAAGGGCCCCAGTTAGAGTTGTTTTCTCATACATGGCTTAAAGTGAAAAATTCTAGGCATAGACATACGTAAGTGTATATTACATAAGCCCTTTCCAGGATTGTCAATCTTAAATGATGAATCTCTCTTAACTCTGGGTTCAATCCTTAGCTACCCTTTAGAGTAAAAATGTTTTCTGTCTCTAATATCTGGCTTCTCTCTCACCTTGAAACCTTGCAGTCAAGGACTTAAACACAAATCATAACCAATCTCCATGGTTTCCTAGCAACATTAAATAACAAAACCCAGGTTTTCTGAGGAAAAATATATTTAACAGTTCATTTCTCTGTTCATAAAAACTTCTCAAGAATGTCATTGTGTGATAACCCACAAATATCAGTGTGAAAGACCAGAGTTTCATGGCTAAATTCTTTTCCTGGAACCTTTGTATGAGAAGTCATGTCTTAAGAGCACTTGACTTTGCATACTTGACCATCTTAAGAACTCAGTCCAGAAAACTTTCAAAGTTCAGCTGGAATAGTGTTGCCTAAGAGAGTCTCATAATGTACAAAGTATTGCAGTGAGCGTCTTTCCTTGCCAATACTTATTTTACTCTTGAAATATTATATAATAGCTGTTATAGGGACAATATCTGTGCAAACAGAAAAAAACTTTTTTTCTGAGACACACCATTTTTTAAAGAAGTTCAGGAATTTTATGCACATGATTCTGTTGACCTCAAATGTAACTCAATGCACTCAAAGAATCATTTAGTGACTCTTCATCAACAAATATGATTAAAATCTAGTAATTGACATTTCTACTTATGTCATTTGACTAATTGAGTTATAATGCAAACATACTCAGGAATGGGCAGTTTTCTCTTCCAATGTGTGTAAAGCCAAATTTTAAATAGCTCTCTGGGTATTTAGGGACAGTACCCAAAGATGACAAGCTGCTCTGTAGATTGTATGAAACTTACTCTTCTCTAGCACCAAATCCTGGGCTACTTTCCCAGTTCACACACACACATTGGCAAAGCAGGTCTGTAAGGTTGTCCAGCCAATTCCTCCATCAAAGTTCAAAGGATGATCCAGAGAAGCTTGTGCTTTTCTAACGTCTGTCATTCCTAAGTTCTCACCGGTTGGTTTCTCACTGATTATCAGCCAGGCTATTTAGTTAGCAGGAATAGAGAAGAGTTATAAAAACAGTCTCCCCTCACACTGGGGATGCACTATCCTCTTGTGCACAAAAGGTCTCTGGATAGAGTAGGCTCAAATTTAAAAGTCATGAGGCATATATAGAGAGAATACGTAGGCAATAGTAATTCTAGAAAAACTACTTATCATTCATACTCCCTTTATTTTCTGGGAGTATAGTAGTACCTTCTCAATTCTAGCACCTTCCTTTCTGAGGCTTATAGAAGGGCCTTGAGGATATGCTTCCCTCCATTTTCAGGGATAATTTCTTGACATCACTCTCATAAGCTCATATTTTCAGAGTTTATATGAGAGCTTTCATTTTTAGCAATGGCCTAATTAGAACACTACCCTCATTTTATACAAACACATATCCACCATTAGTCAACCTTTTAAAACTTCTATATTGAATTGTTCAACCTAACTCAGTATTTTGGGCTACTTTACAACATCAGATATAGATTTTTAAAGAATATTGTTTATTATTGGCATGACCCATTCCCATGAAGTTCTCTCCCCAAAATAAATTTAAGTAGATCTTATAAAATAGTTTATTTGTTGTTATAGACATCATGCTATGAACCCATCTCACTATCAATCCTCTGTCCTCAAATTAATCAGGACAATATTTGTCATAAAAGTCATCCCTCATGTCTTATAAACATACCAGAGTTTATATCACCAAGGTAATATCTATAATGGCAGCTATGAATATGCTGGTGTATTTCCAGGCTTGAATTGCCAGATATAATAGACTCTCTTCAATGAAGATAGAACCAAGACATTTATTCAAACACCAAAAAGCCAAATCCATCATAGTAACCAAGAAGTCTTTACATATTATCAGGCCTTCCCACAAACCAACTCCTTTAAGCAAAATCACTCCCTCTTTCACAGTTAGCTGCTTGCTTCCTCTCTCTTTCCCAGCTCTGCCTGCTCTGTGTCACTTCCTCTTAGTTCTGCTCCACCCTTCCTGCTCCATGTAACTTAGACTCATGTGACTCAGCCTTCCATGTGACTTAAGCAGGTCACATAGACCTATTAATGGATGGGAAAGATCTTCTCATTCCATAAACAATACATTAACAATACAGAACTGAAGCTGCAGAAGCAGAGGGATGTCAGAGGTCAACCAGTGTCCCTTTTTTTCTCTTTCAGAATTCAGGGCCAGACTCATCATTTTTTTTTGTTTGCTTGCTAAAACAAACCTCTAAAAAAGATGTGGGAAAATTGCAACATTAACGCACTGTTGGTAAAATTGTGAACTGATCCAACCATTCTGGAGAGCAATTTGGAACTATACCCAAGACGCTGTCAAACTATGCATACTCTTTGACCTAACAATTCTTCTCCTAGGTCTGTATTCTATAGGCGGGGTGGGGGAGGAAGGAAAAAGATCTATTTGTACAAAAATATAGCAGCTCTTTGTGGTGGTAAAGAATCAGAAATTGGGGAAATTGGGAATGGCTGAAAAAGTTGTGGTATGTGATTGTGGTATGTGATTGCAATGGAATACTATTATACTGTAAGAAATAATGAGCAGAATGACCTCAGAAAAATCTGTAAAGACTTAAATGAACTGATGTAAAGTGAAGTGAAAAGAACCAGGAGAATGTTGTCAGCAGTAACAGCAATATCATAGGATGATCAACTGTGAATGACTTCATTACTTTTAGCAATACAATGATCTAAGACAATTCCAAAGGACTAAGGATAAAAAATGTTATCTTCCTCCAGAGCAGAACTGATAGAGTCTGAGTGCAGATCAAAGCACACTATTTTTCACTTTTCTTAATGTGGTTGGTAGGTTGCTGGGTTTTTTTTTTGGGGGGGGGGGAATGGATGTAGGTCTGTGTCTTCTTTTACAACAGGATTAATATGGAAATGTGTTTTACATGATTGCATATAACCTATATCAAATTACTGGTAGAGAGAGGGGAAAGAATGTGGAACTCAACCTTTTTTTAAAAAGTGAAGGTTCAAAATTGTTTTTACATATAAGTGGGAAAAAATAAAATAAATATCTAAGGAAATATTTGTGAAGAAAACCAACTTTATAGAACCTACCTGAAAAGAAACGGAACGATTAAAATCCAGGCAGGTTATCTTGTAAGATCCAGAGAAAGATTTACAAATTCCCCAGAAAAAAAAAATTCAGTTTGATTTTTTTAAAAAAAGCCGGAGCAAGACACATTTATAAGTACCAGAGAAAGGAAACTAATTCCATAAGATTCTATTATTGAGATAAAACCAGATTTATAAAAATGAAAGCAGATCAACTTGGTAAAATCCAGAAGAATCGAGTACAGAGATTTGGAAATTCTGAAGGATGCCGCAGCAGTTCTATAACTTCTGGGGAAGAAACACCCTTCCCAAGCAGGAGTAGAGAAAATATCCACATGTCACAAGGGGTGAGGATGGAAAACATTTAAGACAATGCTACACCATATAGGGAAACATATGAGAAAGCAGTCAAATTTCCAGTGTCATTTTATAGTAATGGGGTAGGAGGTGATGGCATTGGGGTGGTGCAAGTTATGGCATAGGAGATGGAGTGACCATGAGAATTGTCTGTGTTACAGCACCCACAAGTGAGGTTAAGCCTTTAAGTGACAATATAGAAACTTATTACTCCTGATTTTTCCTATTGCAATTGTCCCATCTAGATATTTTAATTTAAGCGGGTATGGAAACTTGAGGGATTTTTTTTTTGCTGTGTTTACTCTTGTAATACAGGACTATTTGCCATAAAATCAGCATCTTCCCATTGTCTACACTGCTCAGCTATACTATTTTCCTTCCTAGATCCAATGCTTCTCAGATTTCTAAAAATTTAAGATGCTTATTTTAGAATTGACTCAATAGCCAGCCGTAAGCCCTTCTTTAAATTTTTGTACTTAAAAAGCTTTTGTTTAAAAAAAAACCAAGTTTCTGAAAAGCTTGTGAATTATAGAGTAAAGTTAACAAATAAAATTAAAGTTAGGGAAAAGATTTGCTGAATAGATAGTTCATTATACCATGCAATTAGACCCTTGAAATTATTCACAGCAGCAGTCCTCAGGTTTGCTACCATGATTGGTGTTACAGACAGACAGCTATTCTGTAACTTGTCCAGGGTCACATAGCTATATTAAAAATGAGATCTTGAGTAATGACCCAGGTCCAGAACAAAGAGACATCAATTTCCATATCATTTAACAATAGGAAAGAGCATTTTCCCACACCTGTCTGGGCAGCTCTGTGAGTCAAGATTAGATCTTAAGAAGTCCTTCTGTAATAATAACTTGACTTTGAAAGGAAAAGGGACAGGGAATGAGGTGACTGAATTGGCTGTTTATCTTAAAATACCACAGATCTCATTATCTCGACTATAAAATTCCTTGTTTTCCCCCCCATCCTAGAGCCATAAAATTTGTCTCCTTTATCTTACAATATCTGTCTCCCTCTTCCTGTCCCTTATCTTTGACCCCCCATAAAACTCCTATATAAGCATAATTCACAGTAGGTTTGAATATAAATTTCAGTATCATGTTATTAAAACAAATTAGTTTACAAATAGAAATTTTGTAGGATTCCTAAAAATCATACAAAAGATTTTACGAAACATTTCTTGGTAAAAAGTATTATCCCTTTCTTAAAAACAGTTTACAGTTTATCACAAAAGCCTCTTGGACCTAACTGCTAAAAAATTACAAGATCTAAAATAAGATCTTTGCATAATTACAAGGTTTCCTTTCACAAACATACTTCTGTAAATGCTTGATTTATAGCAAAAAACACTTTTAAATACAACATCCTTTTAAATAAAGACAAAACTTTGAAGTTTATGATTTCTTAGATTACAATACTTCAAACTAGAATGATTTCACAGCTTCTTAACCCCTCTATCATTTTTTAACAATGAAATTCCTAATATAACAACATGAAGATAATATAAATTAATTTTTCAACAATATTATTATTATATTAGTATTATTCAATAATAATAGTATTATTTCAACAATATTAATATTCAACAAATGTCATATATTTAAAACTTTGAAACAATCCATTATCAATTTAGGTGAATGCATTTCCAAATCACCTTGCACAGAAAAACATTCATCTCATCACCAATACATGGAAACTCACCTTAAGCCACTATATCCACATTTTCATGATAAACAAGATTTCAGATGGAAAATGTACCATAATGACAAACATCAATAGCATTATTATGTTATACTCCAGCATAGCAGGTCCAAACTATCAAATTTTATCTCCTCCTTTTAAAAAAAATCAATCCATATGCAACAAAATCCAGATTTAAAAATTGCTTTAATGTCATTTCTACCTCAAAGAGAACTTTAGAAATACAGTAATAACACAAATAA
The DNA here is from genome assembly GCA_028658325.1 of Potorous gilbertii. Taxonomy (NCBI): domain Eukaryota; kingdom Metazoa; phylum Chordata; class Mammalia; order Diprotodontia; family Potoroidae; genus Potorous; species Potorous gilbertii. The sequence goes on along the minus strand of CM053771.1, from coordinate 127,304,502 downwards.
TACCTTCAGATAATATCAATTGCATTTCCAGAAATTTTGATCTTATTACTTTTGACACAACCTATGTCAAAATGATCATGTATGGAACAACTAACATGTGTCTAACATATGCCAGTCCTTGTGTTAAGCACTTGACCATCATAAACGCCAAACACATTATGTAAACACTTTAATTACATACATAATATATATAGTACATATTTTTAAGTCCAATTTCAATAGCCTTTCTCCCACCAAAAGTTTGAAATTATGTTAGCTTAAAATGTGCTAAGTTAATATTGCGTGGCCTTTGGCCCATGGAAAAAAGAGATCTAAAGAAGTGGAACCTAAGCACCTGTGGAACTTAATAATTAATTGAATAAAAATAATTACAAATTTATATCAGTATCTTTATCACAGTCAGTACCTATTTTTAGATGTAATAAGACTATCTATAACTTTGTCTCTTCGTTTTCCAATCAGGCTACAAATTTTCGATTTTTAGCCCAAGACTTGGCGCTCTTTTAACATTCCCAAATCTTCTGAAGTAGGATGGGGAAAATGAAAAAAAAAGAGCACATGGGCCTGAGGGTACATGGACTAGCTGCTGTCCCACCCCACCCAAATCCTTCTTTTTTCTATTCTACCTCCCTAACCTTTACTCAGACCGCCTCTGCCCTCCTTTACATTTCAAATAAAATAAATACTTACCAATTTAATCCAGTTTCTCTGTACCTTAAAAAAACTAGAAGTTAAATGCCTAAAAAATTATATACCAAGAAAACTGCATTTCTCCCCTTATTTTCCAATTTTACCTTATTTTCCTTCTTAGTCCCTGCTTCCTCTGGGCAGCTTGGTTTCTGATTGTCTAACAATTCTGAAAAGTTGCTAGCTATTTATGATTTAACATTTAGTCTCGCATTCCCACTTGGCTAGTGCTGGAACCCAAAAGAAAAGAATCTTAACCTCCCACTAAAAGCCTAAGGTGGTAGTTCTCTCCCAGTGTTCTCTTTCTCTAATTATAGACCTTAGAAATTTCTCACCACAAAACATGAAACATTTCTCATAAACACAAATAAAACGTTAGACATTTGACAAAACAGCACACATGAAAAATCAATTTAGAATTCAAATTCAGACTAGTCAAAAGAAAACTTAGTTATAGATTACTCTGACTTTTAGACAACTTCAAAAGAATACCCTTCCCAAGATCTCTGCCTCCCCCAGCACCAAGGACATGCTGAAATATTTCCACATCTCCACTAAGGGACTGATTATTTTTGGAGGAGTGCTTTTTCTCCCTATTTCCATCCTTCCTCCCTGGACTGAGACCTTTTTAGCTTACAATCTCACTGTGGCTTCTCCCTCCAGGATAAGCCCCGCTCCTTTCAGGTTGCTCACCTTTACCAGAACCCCTCTCATACCTGTAGGATACTTCAGCCATCAAAATGATACTTAAATAATTACTTTGACCTATGCTCAGGGTCTCCTGATTGCATGGATGTATTTCTCTTATTATTTTAACCACATTCCTAGGTTCACAGTGATTCCAAAAAGAGTTCCAGGAAGTTCAGTCAGAAGACAGGGAAACTCCGCCTGTGGATATTTGGGCCATTGGATAGCAGTGGGGTCCCTCCTGTTCTCCATACTGGGGTTTATCATTTCTGATGCTACATCCCTGTGATGAGTCCCCAGATTGTAAGAAACATGCTCACTGTAAACAAAGAACAATACTCACTGTGAAGCCAGGAAAGTTCTCATTTTATTTTAGCCAATTATTCTGTTCTGTTCTGGTTGTTGTCCTTCATTCTCAGAGGACCAAAATGACACCACCATGATAAAGTGAAGTTTCAATATGTTTGACTGGAGCTGATCAGACAAATACAAATTTGGAATGCTCTACCACAGATTGGGCACAGATAGTCCATGTGAACATGTGGGGTGAATACTCCAAATTTGCCCATCTTATATTTCTCTTGTGCTGTCTCAGTTCTGCTTTGCTAATAGAGCACAGCATCTTCTCTGATGTGGGCATGCCATGTTGAGCAGTCCTGCACTCTCTCAAGCATAGTTCAAATGCTTAGCAGTTTTGTTCGATCAAGGACCTCAGTGTCTGGTATCTTATCCTGCCAGGTGATCTTCAGAATCTTCCTAAGACTGTTCAAATGGAAGGAATTTAGTTTTCTGGCATAACACTGGTAAACTGTCCATGTATCACAGGCATACAACAATGAGGTCAGCACAACAACTCTGTAGACCTTCAGTTTGTCAGTCTAATACCTCTTCTCTCCCAAACTTTTCTTTGGAGCCTCCCAAACAACGAGCTAGCTCTGGCAATGTGTGCATCAACCTCATTGTCAATGTGTACATCCCTGGAAAGTACACTACCAAGGTAAGTGAACTTACCCACAGCATTCAAAACTCCATTTGTTGAAATCAATGCTACACATATGGATGGTATGGTGGTGAATGATGGAGCACCTGTGTTTTCTTGGTGTTGATTATTAAGCCAAAATTAGCACAGGAAGAAGATAATTGATCCATACTTTGTTGCATCTCAGCTTTAGAGGCTGCACTGAGGGCACAACCATCTGCAAACAGAAAATCGTGCATCAACACTCCCTCCACTTTGGTCTTTGTAGCCTTTTCAAATTAAAGAATTTATTATCAGTATAGTAGTTGACCTTGATGCCATGTTTAACCTCATTGAAAGCAGTCAACAACATGGATGAAAATATCATGCTAAAAAGCATGAGAACAAGTGCACAGCCCTGTTTCAATCCACTGGTGACTGGAAAGGCACAAGAGCATTTTCCACTATCCAGGTAAACATGCTACCATGAAATTGACATACAATGTTGATGCACTTCTCTGGGCAACCAAATTTTGACATAATTTTCTATAAACTCTCATGACTAACAGTATCAAAGGCCTTGGTCAGATCTACAAACATTGTGTACAGACCTCTATTCTGCTCCTAGGATTTCTCCTGGAAATGTCAGGCAACAAACGCCATTATCGACTATACCTTGGCCCTTTCTGAAGCCACACTGGCTCTCAAGTATATGACCATCTTCCAGATGAAGGATTAGCATATTAAGGAGAACTCCAGCAAGAATCTTGCCAGCAATGACTAAAAAAGAGACACCACCCCCCCTACGCCAAAGGTTTTTGTGGGACAATCTATTCCTTTTATCTTTATAGAGATAGACAATAGAGGCATCCTTGAACTCTGGGGGATAACCTCCTCTTACCATATAACCTGGAAAATTTCAGGCAGCTTTTGTATGAGCAATGGTCCCCCTACCTTGTAAATTTCAGCTGTAACAGAATCAGCACCAGGTGCTTTGCCACATGAAAGGAGCCTAAGGGCACTCAAAACCTCTTCTTTAGTTAGAAGTACAACTAAGGAGAGATTGACTTCAACCTTAAGTAAATGGTCAATAGCCTCAGCATTGAGTGATGATGGTCTGTTAAGAACACTATGGAAGTGTTCAGCCCACATCTCTAGGATCATGCCCTTATCATTAATCAATGTGGCTCCATAAGCACTATGTAATTGTGATGCACCATAGGTTTTTGGTCCATAAATAGCTTTCAGGGAATCATTAAAGTGCTTTGGATTGTTACTATTAGCATGAAACTGAATTTCATCTGCCTTCTTACTGAGCCAGGAATGCTGTATCTCTCTAAGCTTTGTACTTTGCTTTTGATGGAATTAAATGCTTCCTTCTTAGAGGTGGATGAACTATCCTGCTGGTAAATCCTGTGGAGTTCTTGTTTTTCATTTATCAGCTTCTGAATTTCCCCACCATTTTCATCAAACCAGTCGTGGTGTTTGCAAGTGTTCTGACCCACATGAGTAAATGCAGAGCTGTACACAAAATCTCTGAAAACTGCCCACTCCTTTTCTGCTCCACTGTTGCCAACTGTGTGTTGGCTCAACTTTCCCTCCAAGTTAGCAACAAACTATTCATACTCAGAGAAGAGCTCTAATTTGTTGATGTTAATTTTTCTGGTAGTCATTTTACCTTGGGGGCTGCACTTTTGATAAATGCAAATATTTTACCTGGAAAGGATAAGTCTATGATCAGTCCAGTACTCTGCACCACACATTGCCTTTGTGACTCTTACATCTTCTCTGTCTCTTCTCCTTATAAGCACATAGTCTATCAAATGTCAATGTTTGCTGTGAGGGTGCATCCATGAAGTTCTATTGCATTTAGGTAAAAGGAAAACAGTGTTGGTGATGAGAAAGTCATGTGATGCACAAGTCTTCAGCAGGAAAAGACCATTGCTGTTGCTGTTTCCAATTCCATTGCTCCCTAGGACTCCCTGCCAAGTATGGTAATCTGAGCCTACTCTGGCATTAAAGTCACCCAAAATTATGTTTGTCCTCTTTTGGCACATTTATGATAAGAGTGTCTAGGTCTTCATAAAATTTTTCTTTGACTTCATCAGGATTTGTCAAGGTGGGAGCATAGGTACTGATGATGGTGGCATGGCGTTTTCCAGCAAGTGGCTATCACATTGTCATGAGTCTGTCATTCATTCCTTTTGGCAGACATACCAGCTTGCTGACTAGATTAGTTTTGATTGAAAAACCTATGCCAGTTTTACAGTGCACCCCTTCACTGTGGCCACTCCAAAAAAATGTATCTAGCTCCAACTTCAGTAAGCTGGTCTTCATTTGTCAGCCTTCTTTCACTCAGGGTTGCTATTTGGATGCGATACCTGTTGAGTTCTCTTGCAACAAGAATAGTTTGTCTTTCAGGTCTACTGGATTTTGTTGTCTATGTGTGCTCACATTCCATGTGCCACTGGTGAGTGGAATCATCTTTGCAGATGTTTTTGTACATTTTGTACACTTTTTGTGTTTTGACCACAGAGTGGTCTGCCCTGTAATCAGGCCAGAGTAAGGAGACAATTTTTAGGGCACCTTCTCTAGCCCCTTCCTCATACCAGGAAGTGAGCCGTGCAATCCTTGAAAGGCTGCTCAGACTCCCGGGGGTTACCAAGTCCCACTGCTGCTTCCAGTGAGAAACGACCCTATGGCATGGGTCACCTGTGTGCAGGTTTGTGACTACAGCTTCCAGTATATCCGCACATGCTGCTTCTTCACATGCCTGTCACCACAGGACTTAGAGGCGTAATATAAAATGGTATGGGTGATGTCTTTTGATTCGTGCTTAAATTGGATTTAAATGAGGCAGATTTGCACGACGTTGTCAGCCTCACTCTCTGCTCCAGAGTCATCATAGTCCAGGGGCAGGACACAGTCAAGATGACTGGTGATGCTTCATGATGCAGTGAATGACCTTGGCATCTTCAGTATCTAACCAAGCTCTAAGCAGTCCACACTTCCTGCTTCAGCTGTCTTCACGGCCTTTGGAACACATTGTTCTCATCTACCCATTCCACCAGAGGAAGTCTTCACATGCTGGGGGTAGACACCCCTCTAACTCACCAATGGGTTTGAGATCCCTTGGTTACCCTCAACTTGGTTTGGCGTATCTGCCAATATGGTTTACTAGGGTGTGGCTGCTGCGCATGCTGCAGCTTATTGGAGTCACAGGTGAGAGTTGGGTGGAACAGATGGACACCAAAGAAGGAAAGAGCCCTGAAAAGAGCTCAGTAGCCCTCACATCAAAGGTACTGGCCCTCCCTCAACACACCCTATACCCCAGTCAATTATTCTACATTTCTAGTGAATGGGTCTCTGTGAATGAAGAGGACACTAGCTCAAACAATGCAACACTTTTTTATGCTGCTCTCAATTCTAATTTTCTGTCTTGCTCTCCATTAGCTAGATGCAACCTCCTGAACCTCCTGCTTCATGTTCTTCTCTCTGATAGGTTCACTTGCAAACAGCTCATTAAGCATGCATACAAACTTCTGACCTTTTACCTGATCAGAAGCCTGCTTCTGCTAGGACACAACTTTGATTAGAACTAACCACCTCTGACTTACCTCCTGTTATCAAAGCTGGGAGGAGTTTTAATCCTGTGGAAACAGAATTCCTTCTTTTGTTTCCCACAGTTATTATTAGGTTAGCTCAAAGTATCATAAGCCAAGTATCATAAGCCATCACTCTTAAAAATTTCTCACTCTTAAGATTCTAGGTAGAGCACGGATTTTGACCGTGGCAAAAAGCCTTAAGAAATTTGATCTGATGCTAGTAGGACATAACCCTTCAAAGTCCTTGAGAGTTTCCACAGAACATAAAAAGAGTTAATACAATGGTCCTCCATTTGTAGATATAAGGAAACACTTAAGGTACTGTATCATAGTCACAACTAAAATAGCCAACGTTTGTGTAGTGCTTGAGGAATGATATGGGCAAGACTTGATATTAAGTACTCTATAAACAAGAACATCTTACATCCTGAAAGGTGGGTAGACAGTACTATCAGATGTTTATCTGAACGCACTTGTAGCAGACTAAGAAGTTAAAGCTTCAAAAAAATATATATTCCCAAGGCAGTGTAGTATAATGGTTGGAAATGTTAAGGACTGTTAAGGAGTCCTTTGAACTTGTGTTTTTTGAGTTGCCATATTTTCCATAAACACTGGACTCAGATTATGTAGGAGACCCTGAATGTGTCAAAGGAATCACACTTCCCACTACCCCAGCTGACATGATGTGATGTTTGCATCCAAAGCTGGACTCCCTGTGTGTCTTTGGGAGTCAAGACAGTTGCCATACAGTCTACACTAGGCTTGTGCACTTGGGACCTTTATAGATAAGCTGGCTATCATATCTTCATGGTCTAGTAGTTCCAAAGGGAATATAATGTGGCTTTTGCCTTTGCCCTGCACCTCTACTTTGGGAAGGGTTTTGTCCTTTCCTAAGCTTTACTGATCTTTTCCCCTCCCTTCTATGTCCTGTAGGTAGAGATTTCTGTTTCTCCCCCTTCTTTTGCCCTGCTGTTATAAAAATGCAAAACTGTGTATGGATTTTTGGGTTCCACATGCATGTTCATTTCTGTTGTAATCAACGTAGTTTTCATGTAAATTTCCTGAAGTTGAAATTGCCTGTTGACAGGGATATGAATTGAATCTCTCCCTTTGTAATTATAGTTCTCAACTGAAATCAAATCATTGTATTATTACCTAAGCATGGGGCTAAATAATGGAAATCTTAAAATATTGGCTCTTGACTCAGTTGACAATCTGCAATAAAAGGCCAGTACTCACACTATTTCTCAAATGTAATTACTTCAAACTGTTAGCAGGGCCGCTAAGAGCTTAGGATTCTGCTTGTCAAATATGAGGATATTTTAAGGGGCTCTTGGTATATTAACTTCACAGAACACCACTATCATTTTCTATATTTCTAAATACCTTAACATCAGTCTTTTAATTAAATCTATAAACATCATACACAGTAACAGTAACATTGTGCAATGATCTACCATGATAGAATAAGATCTTCTCATCAATACAATGATCCAAGATGACTATCCCAAATGACTAATGATGGAAAATTCTATCCATATCCAGAGAAAAAATTGTGGTGTCTGAATACAGATTGACACATATTATTTTCACCTTTTTTTTGTTTTTTGTTTTTTCTTTCCTATGGTTTTCCCCTTTTATACTGATTCTTCTTTCACAAAATGACTAAAGTGGAAATATGTTTAGCATGATTATATTTGTATAATCTATATCATATTTCTTGCTATATTGGAGAGGGAAGGGAGAGAGAAAAATTTCAAACTCAAAATCTTATAAAAATGAATGTTGAAAACTATCTTCACACATAACTAGAAAAAAATAAAAAAGTACAAAAAATAATAAATCTATAACCTAAGATAATCAAAGTTCACTTTTTAAACAATATTTCTAATGCATTGAATTATCACATTAATATTAGACACTATCTTTTATCAACTGGGTGAAGCCTACCCTTAACATACAGAGGAGTTCAAGTTGAGTTAAGAACAGAAATGTTTTATTAGAAGGAAAATTAGACACTAGTGCTGAGGCAAGTACAAGATACAAGGAAGCCTATAGCCTAGGGGAGGCAGAAGCAGTTTATACCTGAAAACCACAAAAGGGAAGGTTTGGGGACAGGTTAGAGTGGAGAGTAGACAGTCCCTTCCTAGAACTGGATGTTTTATAGCAACAAGTGACCAACAGGCTGGTTTAAGCTGGTTTGAAGTGCATAGCTCAGCAAAGTCAGTCAGCAAAACCAGTAAAGCTATCTGGGTAAAAGAATGACTTTAGAAGGTACCTGTTTGATTCTTTTGGTTTTTTGTTTTTTTACTGTGTGTCCAATGCAGCTGCCTGGTAAGGTAGCTAATGGAAAACAGGCATATCAGTCACAGGGCTATTGTCATACTTTATATGCATTACAAATTGAAAAACAGAAGTAAATTGTTTTTAAGATCACACAGTTAACAAATTTCCTTATTGATGCATTTTTCCCAGCATTTTGTAAAATGACATCAGAATTAATTCAATTACATCTGGATCTATACGGCCAAATTGTATCATAAAGAATACTTAAGTAATCACTTCAGTTATTTAGTATGATTCTTTACAAGGCCTATTTATTTCAAACACTTTATTAAGTTCTATAATTTTCAGTTGATCCATTATCAAAACTTTAAAATGACCTTCCTTCATATTAGGTTCTAAACTATCATAATTACGCTAATGAGGGATGACACTCAATACCACATTCTGATTTCATTTCAGGACAAATTCAGACCTCAATTGAAATTCAGTTAACATTTAAATCTCAATTATCCAAGTCACTTACTCTTAGTTGTTCAAAAAAAGAGATCCCAGGAGTGCAAAGACAAGTAAAAGCAGGGACTCACCTGAACTCTTCCCCAAACCACTCCAAATACCCTTAAATAATTATTCTAAACAAATTACAAAGCAGCAGAACCTACAAAAAGGCTGAATGAAATAGTTTTCTAGCCTAAAACAACTTAGAAGGTCGACAGAAAAGGTTTGACGCACCTGGGTAAAAGTGGAACGCACAGTTTAGCGTAGGCCGTACCAGTGCAGACCAGGCCCTAAAAACATAGATGAAGTCCTTAGGGCAACTGAATCAGTGACAGCACTGGCAGGTTCCAGACCTTTCAGTACATAAATAGTAAGAGATTGGACAAAGGGTCAAAAGGACATTTCCAGGAGTTCCTTTGCCAGCACAGGGGACAGAACTCTGTTGCATTATCTATACTGGATCTGAGTCACAGTTCTGGGTCTTAGTCCCAGGGCAAGGAGGAATACTAGTACAGCAGAGTTTGTGGCCCCAGGGGAGAAGGGACCCTGGTCACAGTTCCAGGGTTGAAAAGAACAGTTTCTTACAAACAAGGGCATAGTACTGGAGAGTGGTAAACACACCTCTCCCTAGATGATACCACCTTGGAAGAGCCAAAAATTTACAGGTCCCCAGAATTATCCTTGAAACTAGCTACATAAAAAACCCTGAAGCTTGGGACAGTGCACCCTCTACTTGGAAAGCAGAGCCCACTTTAGCATCGAGTTAAAAGTCAAGAAATAGACTGTAAAATGAGCAAACAACAGAAAAAGTTCGGATCATAGAAAGTTACTATGATGACAAGGAAAATCAAAACACACACTCAAAAAAAGACACGAGAATCAAAATTCCTGCATCCAAAGCCTCAAAGAAAAATATCAATTGCTTTCAGGTCATGGAAGAGCTCAAAAAGGATCTTAAAAATCAAGTAAGAGAGATAAAGGAAAAATTGGGAAGAGGAATTAAAGTGATACAAGAAATTATGAAAAAAAAAATGAGTCAACAGCTTGATAAAGGAGGCACAAAAAAAAATACTAAAGAAAATAACCCCCTAAAACACAAATAATAAAAGAGGCACATGTATCAGTAACCACCCCAACATACACAGGGTACTTGCTTGCTACCACAAATTCTTAGATTTGCATTCATAAAAGGAAAGCAACTTTCAAGGAGTTAACAATCACTTTCATCAAGCACAGATATCAGAGAAAATCAAAATCAAAATTTCAGAGAAAATACAAAAATCAGCAGACATGCTTTCCAAATGTCTGACCATACATACATACAATTACAACAGAGAGAAGCATCAACTTCTGGGCTTTAGACCGGGGTTAAGGGGCTTCCCAGAGTCTTTCTGGCCAAACAAACACTTTCTAGAAGCAGAGGGCATAACCCTCTGACCTAGTGCCTCAATAGAAAAAACAAAATGTACTTGGAACCCTCCTACAAAACAACTCCCCTAACCAAGCTGCACACAATAGGCAGGCCCATCAATGGGTAGGAAAGATCCTCCTTAATCTCATTATTCAATCAGAAGCACTTTTAGTGAAACAAAAACAGCAAAAGATATTTTACTTTCCAGTTCAACACCCTCTGACCCAGCAATACTGCTCCTAGGTCTGTATCCCAAAGAAATAAAAAAAACAGAAAGGAAAAGGACCTATGTGTACAAAAATATTTATAGCAGTTCTTTTAGTGGTGGCAAAAAATTAAAAATTATGGGTATACCCATCAGTTGGGGAATGACTGAGTAACTTATTTATATGACTATGATGGCATGCTATTGTACTTTAAGAAATAATGAGGAGAATGTTCTCAAAACAAAACATGAAAAGACTTACATGAACTAAGGCAAAGTGAAATAAGCAGAACCAGGAGAACATTGTACACAGTCACAGTAATATTGCATGATGGTCTGCTATGAATAACTTAGCTATTCTCAGTAATACAATGTTCCAAAACAATTTTGTAGGATTTATGATGAAAGATACTGTCCATCTCCAGCAACAGAATGGATAAAGACTGAATAAAGATCATTTTCTTCATTTTTCTTGGAGTTTTTTTGTTTGTATTTTCTTTTACAGAATGACTTATATGGAAATGTGTTTTGTGTGACTACACATATATAACCTGTGTCAAATTACTTGCATTCTCAATGGAGGGGGGAATGAAGGTAGAGAATTTGGAACTCAAAATTTGAAAAAATAAAGAATCTTAAAATTGTTTTTGCATGTAATTGGAGGAAAAATAAAATTTTAAGAAAAAAATGATTTCTTATTACTATCAATAAACTCATTTATAAATATACCTGGTGGCATTCTCAGCTCTCTGTAACCTTTTTTTCTATTTCCTTTCGAACCACCCAATGAGCCTGACCACTTTCTGATCCATACCCTCTTACTTGCTCCAAGGGTAAGAGATAGGGTAGAGGTCTGAGTATGCAGCAGCTTTCAATTTCCTTCTCTTTCTCCTACTTATTTCAGGGAAACCTCAAACCTTTCTTTAAAAAAAAAATAAGCTTCCTTTTTTCTTGTTCAATTTCTAAAGTCTTTATATTTCAATAATATTACAGATCATCTTTACTCCACTAAATCTTTACTTTTATAGTTTTAGCATATATTGCTATTAAACAAAACTAATGACTTTTATTTTATAAAAAACTTTTATTTTCCCAGACTCTATAGTTAATTTAACTGAGGTAATTTTTTCTTCTTTTCTTCTAATTTACCTATAATAACTAAACTGTTGAATTATTACTTGCTTAATTACAAATCAAGTATTCTCTAAGAGATTAAAATACCTCAAATGTCTCCCATTCTGTCAAAACAGAATAGAAACCTGCACTTCCCATTCCTAGTCTCAGTATATTGAAGAAGTGTATGGGACAAACCCCTCAAAAATTCATTAAGATATCCTTAGTAATCACTTTAGGTCATGACTTTTCAATGTAGAAAGCCTGCAATAAATGGCTGATACTCTTTTTGAGGCACAGGGCAGGAGTTTCTGGTTCTTCCAGCCCTACTTAATAGCTTACAAAAAAACAAAACAAAATTAATCTGGACTATTTAATTAACAATTAAGATCTACTATATCATTCACAAGAATTTTTCCAAATTAAAATTCACTTACCTTTTTTCTTCTCTTTTCAGAATCTGAAAAAAAGTTAATATTCTTTAATTTCCAAATCAAGAGTTTTATTTTCCTATTCTAAGCAGTTCTTACAATAGTAACATACATCTTAAACATTAACTGCTGACATCTAAATTGATTGCATTCAAGACCACTACAGAGAAACCTTAATCAAAGCATAACTTAAAGCACAAAAACTTAACTTTCACAGTTTTAAACACATTGTCCTAATATCAGATATTGGGTAAGTAACTGTATGAATGTCCCAATTTCATATAGATCTCATCCTCAATAGGTTTAGAAGAACATTTAGGCATAAAGAGAAAGGAGTGTTAGGAGTTTTGCTTTTTGTCCTCTAAAATTAGTCAGGAAAAAGGTGGGGTGAAAGGAACATCAGAAGAGAAATTGGGACTAGGATCTTGGAGTCTGGGAAAAAGGGAAAAGCATCTATCTAAAAGATCCACATTCCTTACCTCTCCCCCTTCATTCATTATTGTTCCTTAGGGAATCCTAACTGTCATTTCCCTTTTGACTTCTAAGGTCCTTTAGTCTCTTAAAGCAATCTTGAGCATGACCTTTTCTCTTAAAGTAAAAACCCGCAATGCCCAAACTTTAGATATAGCCTCCAAAACAGCTTATACAACACCCTCTCTAAGGACCTGTAAAGTGGCTCCTGAAACAGTCTGTTCAGGGATCTCAAAGACAGGGAGAATGGTTTGGGCTGAAATAGGCTGCATTAGGACATTAATAATCCATTCCTTTTCTACAGTTATTTCTTTTTCCTGGTTTTCCTTTTTCTATCTATCTTTTACCTCTTTCTCCTTTTCCTCTTTTCCCTTCCCTACATAGACATAAAGGGCAACATTTCTAATTTGCTCTATGGTCATTCCATGCCAACCTGGGCACCTCTTAGTGAAATGCTTTCTTAACTAAAGCAGGGATTAATTACCAAAATAGGTGCAAATGATACATCCATCTTGAGAGTTGATTGGGTCCAATCCAGCATATTACTTGGCACTTTTGCATAGAAGCAGTTAGGATTTTCTTACTCTTTTTGTACTGTTCCCTGAAATCCCATTTTTCTGATTTAATCAGACCTTCATACCCTGAATTAAATTTTCTTTAGTTTTTTGTAATCTCATGTAATCCTTGAGGTCATTTGGATCCCGGATCCCAATTAGGATCTTCTAATGGCCAAAGTTTGACTGACCTATCTTCAGGAATTAGCCTATTTGCTACATTTATAATTGCTTGCCTTACCCCAAGGGAGAATAAGGTTTGCATTAAATCAGTAATTTGTAATTATATCCCCTAAAAATGGTTTGAAATTGAGTGCCCACATCTGCAAGAGCCTCTCTCCAAATAAAAACATCAGTGACACTGAAAAGCACAAACTACTTATATAAAACTACATTATACCTGCAATCATGAGTAGAGAAGAATGCTTTACAGTTTTTCCTTTGCTTCAGGAGAAATCAAACTCTCAGTCAAAACAGAGACTGAGTAGGAAGTAGTACAGAAGAGTACAAGTACTGCTACAAGAGAGGAAAGGCGTGAGAGAGCTACCGCTGACAGATGATTCTAGAGATTCTTTGAGCTGAAGTTGCTGGAGTAGCTCCATTTACCTAAACACAATAAAATTTCATGGATGCACCCTAACAACAAATATAGGAATTTAATAGACTATATCATTTTAAGGCAAAAGACAAGATGTGAGAGGGATGAAGGATATGCGTGGTACAGAATGCTGGGCCAATCATGGACTTATCCTTTCAAAGATAAACATTCACATTTAACAAAAGTGACCACCCCAAGGCAAGACAATTACTAGCTACACATAGCTGGCAGTAGTGGAGCAGAAAAGTACCAGACAGATTTCAGAGATTTGGTGTACAGCATCACATTTACTCATCTGGCCCAGAATACTCACAATGTATGGAGGGAAACAATCAATCAAAAGCCTGGAAAGATAGGAAACAGGATGAGACAAATTTTAAATACCAAATGGAAGAGTTTTTATTTGATAGTAGAGGTAATAAGAAGCCAATTAAATTTATTGAGTAGGAGGATGACCTGTCAACCTGTGCTTTAGGAAAGTCACTTTGGCAACTGTGTAGAGGACAGATTGGAGGAGAGAAGAACTTGAGGCAAGGAGACCAGTTAGAAGGTTATTCCATTAGTCTGGGAAAGAAGCAGTAAAGATCTGAACTAGGGCATTAGCTGTGAGAGTAGAGAGAAGGGAATGGAGGTAGAAATGACAAGATTTGATAACTTATTAGATATGTCAGGAGAGTGAGGAATTGAGGATGACACCAAGGATATAAATATGGATGAATGGAAAGGGTGTTCTCAACAGAATCAGGAAAGTTCAAGAAAGGAACATTTGGGTTTGGGGAGGGAGGAAGAATGGTTTTGGGCAGAGGATAGATTGAGTTTGAGATATGCATGACAGATAATTTTAAGCACATGATAAGCAGTTGACATTGTAGAATTGGTAGAAAAGAAACTAGGGTTATGTAATGGACTGGACCTTACTCAGACCAGTCTTATGTTAGATTATGTTCAAAATTGCAATGACATGGGACATTCCTAGTCCATTAACAGTTAACAAAAATAAATATATTTAGCCATAGTAGAGGAAGGGAATTCAGAGAAAGGAAGTGTTGTCCATCTGAGATAAGGTATGATTCAGGTGAATATAGCTTCCCAGTATTATCTGTGCTTAATTATCTATGGTCTGAAATGTGAGAGAGGGCATCAGTCCCAGATGACCAAGATGCTAATATCAGTGACCTGAACCTCAGTCCCTTGGAAAATGTTGTATGTTGGAGGGGATGTGGGAAAACTGGGACACTAATGCACTGTTGGTGGAGTTGTGAACTGATCCAATCATTCTGAGAACAATTTGGAACTGTACCCAAAAGGCTATAAAACTTTGCATACCTTTTGATTCAGCAATACCACTGCTAGGTTTGTATCCCCAAAACATCTAAAAATGGGAAAAAACTTATTTGTATAAAAATATTTATAGCAGTTCTTTTTGTTTTAGCTAAGAATTGGAAATCAAAGGATGCCCATCAATTGGGGAATAGTTAAACAAACTGTAGCATATGGTTTTGATAGAGTGTTATTGTGCTATAATAAATGACAAGCAGGATGATTTCAGAAAAACCTGGAAACACTTGAACTGATGCCTGGTGAACTGAACAAACCCAGAAGAACCTTGTACACAGTGACAGCAATATTGTTCGATAAAGAACTGTGAATGACTTAGCTGTTCTCAGCAATACAATGATCCAAGACAATCCCAAAGAACTAATGATGAAGCATATTATCCACCTCCAGAGAAAGAACTGATACTTATTGAATACATACTGAAGCATGCTATTTTTCATTTTCTTTCATTTTTTTCTTTTATTAGTCTTGTTATACAAAATGACTAATATAAAGTGCGCATAACCTATATCTGATTGCTTAGCATCTCAGGGAGGGAATGGGAAGGGAAGAATACAATTTGGAACACAAAACTTAAAATAAAAAATTTTTTTTAAATAAATAAATTGACAGTTTAAAAAATGCAAATGCTTCAGGGATCAAGGAAGGATAAAAACTGAGAAAAGGATATTAGATTTGGTAATTAAGATATTGTAGGCAGGAATAAATTGGGAGTTAGGCTATCTAATTGTATTCCTATCTCATGAAAGAACATGAAAACTATGAATATAAATGTCACTAAAACATTCCATAGACCTTAGATGAAAGATGCTACATAAACAGAAGGCCGTATTATTAACTGATTCTAAAAAATGTGTTTACTTCAAAAATGTTCTGTAAAATCCTGATTCTGTTCCAGGAAGTATTTCCCTTCATCACTACAAGGCTTTGCTTCAGAGGCTGCCTTGTCTATACCGTTCTGCTCTCTTGGCATATGATCCACTCTTTTGAGAGGTTATTTGTTTGTGCGCTGAAGCATCACCAATTTTCCCACTGCAAAGCCCCCTTGTGCTCTCATGTGAAGCAGACTGTGGGTGAATTACAGATTTACAAGCTCACTTACCATTTTCTTTTCCAGTGTCTCATATAATTTGCCCCCTTTTTGTTTTTTCCTTTTTTTTTCTTTTCTACCTCCTTCCTCTCAATTCTAAACAGCTAATTTTCTTCCATCTTTGCCAGACTACCTTTCTTTTAGTTGGATAAAGCTGCAATGAGCCCTGGCGCATTCCTGCTTGGGAACATATGGTGGAGCCAGATTTTGAAATTGATCAAATGAACATAATTGTTTGGATTGAAAGTCCTGGCCCTCAATGTAAAGTCAAGCAATGGTGTGTCTTTTAAAAATTTAAAAGAAATAGAATAAAGCTATTTTAACCTTAGATTATATATTAGTTCACTATATTTATTCCTTCAGTAGAATGAGCCATTTTCTTATCTCCATTATAAGGAAATTTTATTATTATGTAAAATTTTGTAACAAAACGAAAGGACTGAACTAAACTAACTAAAGTGTATTTTACATATAAATATAGAAAAGAACTGAACCAATGATTTCCATAGTATAGGAAACTTCAAGATAAGGAAACTCCTCTCAAATCCTTCTCCAGTGTTTATGGTATGATGGTGTCCAGGTAATTCTAGGCTGTTACTTAGATTATTTTAACAGCATCTTAATTGATCTCCCTGTTTCAGGTCTTCCCCCATATAGATTCTCAATATTCTATGAAAGTCATTTTCCCTAAGCACATTTGACCATATGACTACCCTACTAATTGAACTTCATTATCTTCCTAATTGCCTCTAGGATAAAATATAAACTCCTACATTTAGCTTTTAAAGTACTTATTGGAAAGTATTGGCCCTCCCTCCACTCCATGATCCAGTCAGAGTGAACTTTTCTCTCTCCTCTGGGGCTTTGTACTAGCTATCCCACTTGCTCACACTGCAGTCTCTCTAGAATTTCTTCATTTAAGACTTGCTCCAAGCACTATCTTCTACATGAAACTGTGATTGCAGAAAACTGAAAACAAATAAAATAATTTTTAAAAAAAGAAATGAAAAAACTGAGGCCCATAGAGATTAAGTAACTTGCACACTACACCTAAGAAGTGTCAAAGATGGGATATAAATCCAAATTTCTTTTGACTTTTAAGGTCAGTACTCTTTCTACTGTACCATACTATGTCTTGTATATGAATAAATACAAACATATACATGAATATAAATGAATGCATGTATACATATCTAAATATATAATATAGGTAGCATTGTATATATGTATATAAACCTATATACATAATGTCTTTATATATCTATAGAATGATTAATAAGTTATTTTACCTATATTGCTAATGTTTCCACTCCTTCCCCTGACCTTAGCTGTGGACATGTAATATTTATATTCCATCACCTTTGTAGAGTGTTTTTGTTTAAAAGAATGCCACAATATTTGCAAACAAGTCTGTATCATATAAGATAATATTAGTTCTTCCATTTAGCACCATCAATTGATTTCTATAGTTTAAATGTTGTCTTAATGAATGAAGAAGTGGTATTCTTGGTTGAGAACTTGGCCAAGTGAACAGTATCTGAGTCTAGGTTTCCCTCTATTGTATATGTTCTGCCACCTACCCACAGGAGCTCTCATAGCAAACATCATAATTGTGTTTAGTGGACTAACTACGTTTCAGCATTTTATTGTTGGCATTCTGTTGTTGCATATAATGTTATTAGATGGACAACAATGAAGAAATCATGCAGAAGTTTTCTTTAAAAAATGAACTTAACAATCATCAAACATTTTAATGCAGAGCGAAAAAAGGAAATTTGTATGAAGTCATTAGCTTTTTTCACTATTTCTTTTTCAAGTGCATCTTCAACTTAGCAAAATGACCCTATTTGTATCTTCTAATGAATTTACTTTGGTTTTCTTTTATGTATTTTGTTTTATTTTTTTGCTTCTACTGCTCACTCTCCTTCTCTTTCTCCCTTCCATTGGCACCCTTCCTTGTAACAAATTAGCATATTCACACAATATGTTTCTCATTCTATTCCTCTAGTCTCCCATCTCTCTGCCAAGAGGTAAGATGTATGCTTCATCAGGAGTCCTTTAAAGTATGATTGGCTGTTGATTTAATGAGAGTTGTGAAGTGTTTCAAAGTTGTTATCTTTTCCACTACTGTGGTCATTAGATACATTGCTCTCCTGGTTGTACTCATTCCTTGTGCCTCAGTTTATACAAGGCTTTCTGGGTTTCTCTGAATTTTTCATATTTGTTACTTCTCATAGCATATAAAATATTCTATTGCAACTCTGCATAGATTAAAGAGAATGTTAGTGCCTATTTCCACTTAGTGTGCCTTGAGATCACTTATCAATTCTTCTTTGGAGCCATTCAATGACGGTATCACTGCTGAAAAACAATCTAATTGTTCCTTACTTTGGGAAAATATAAAATCAGTATGCATGTTAACTCACAAAGTTAAAGACACATGGGCTATGTCTAAACATCATAAATCACAAAGAAAAGTGGGAAATTCCATCAATTAGCCAGATCTTTGTAAATATTCTAATGTCTGGGATCCAGACACAACTGTTCATTTCTTTTTAGGTATCTGAGCAAAATTTCACCTTTACAACACTCTTGGCCATATGCTAAAAAATTATCTACCCAAATGATACTCATTAACTCACAGTTTGATTAGAATTGAAAATACACTAAAAAGCTGCAGCTTCCATAGTATTTTTATCATTACATCTTCAAATATATTTTTCTGTAGTCTTAAAAAATTATATGGGTATAACACAAACAATGCATATATGTCAATTCATATTTAGGTCATCTATAAATTTAAGTCATCTAATCTCTCATTCAGATCATTTAAAAGAAATAAGCACATTCCAACATTTCAGAGATCTGGAATTTTGTCATGTCAACAAGCATTTATTAATAGCATCTACTATGTGCCTGGCATTGTGCTAAGCCCCAAGGATACAAAGAAAGGTAAAAACAGGCCTTGCTGTAAAGAAGATTGCTTTCTCCACCAATATAGGTTGCAAGTGCTTTGCGACTTAGATGTATTATAAAAAGTTTCTATAGCTGAACATTTCAGGATTTTTGACCAGTCTGGCAAATGAGCAAGAAAAATAATAGAATACAGAGTAGGAATAGAAGGATAACAATACTTAGAGCTAAAATATGTATATAGACATAAATATATTTGTACATATATATATATATATATACACACATATATAGACACATACATATACACACATATGTATATTATATATTTACACATATATGTATATATATAATTATATGTAAAATCCTTTAAATTATCCCCTCTCCTTAATCAAATTAAATAATAAATATAGAGTATTTTGTTACCTTTAAAATACTACATTATTTCTGTTGCTATTACCACTGCCCATGCCACTACTATCACCACTATTATTCCCCAGCTCATTAGTGTTTGTATAAATGCCTAGATCTCCTTCACTCTTTAAAAAATGAAAAAAAAAAACCTTTCCTTTATCCTACCACTCCCTCAAGCTACTATCTTATGTTACTTGTCCCTTCTGCGGCCGAATTCCTAGATGAAGCTGCCTATAGTCATTATCTTCATTTTCTTACCTCACATTCATTTTTTAATCCCTTGCAGCCAATCTTCCTACTCAAATGAAAATTCTTGCAAGCTTTCCTGTGATTGTCATGTATAATTGGCCTTTTCCCATTTCCCAGCATTCTTGAACTTTCTACAAAATTTAATACCATTACTTGTCCCTTCTCCTCCCCACCACATGAATATTCTTTTTATGCAGACTTGTCATGATACTGCCCTTTCCTAGTTTTCTTACCTGTCTGGACACTCTTTAGTCATCTTTTGCAGGGAAATCCCGAGGATTTTTCCTCTTACAAATGAGTGCACCCCAGGAATCTGCTCTGGGTTCTCTTCTCTTTCTACCCTTTCTCTTGGTGATATCATCAGTTTCCATGAGTTCAAAAACTATCACTTCTATGTAAATAATTCCCCAAATTATATTATTCTATTACTATGAACTGGAGTTCCATTCTCTTTCTTCAGATTGAATTTATAATTTCTTGTCCCAAGAACCAATCTTGTTGAAGTGAGGGGTTGCCAGGGCAAAAAAAAAGGGTAAAATTCCTTTCTTCTTTACTCATATAACCAACTGCCAACCTCAGGCTGGATGTCTCATGCAGTTTTTGTCCTAAGCCAGAAGGGCAAGTGGTCAGACCTCACTCTAGATCAAGACCAAAGTGCAATAAGAACTCTATATAATAAAGATTCACTGAAGAAATTATTAAAAATTAATTGGAGAACAAATTTTGATCAGTCAATAAATCATGCCTGATAGTCCTAAAATATTGATGGGTCAAAGAACACATCATAGAAACAATAGATAATTTCATCAAAATACTTAAAATAATGAGACAATATATAAAAATTTGGGGGATGTGGCCAAAGCAGTTCTTAGGAGGAAATAATTTTCTCAAAAAGGAGATTCATAAAATTAGGGGAAAATCAAATATATAAAATAAGAAATGGGTTTTTTTGGAGGGGAAACAAAATAAACCATTAACTAATTTGATTTTTTTTCAAGAAAGATGAAAAAATCAAAAAGAAAAAAATTAACCACAAAAAAATTATTAAAAGTTAATTTTCCCAATAAAAAATGATAACCTAGATGATATGGATGGATATTTACAAAACCATATAATGATTAACGAGATAAGAAATAGAGAATTGAGAACAATTTATAAACGAGCTCCCAAAGAAAACACTCCAGATGAATTTATAAAAATTTCTTTCAAACATTCAAGAAATACTAACGTTAGATAAACTTTTAAAAATAAGAAATTAATGAGTCCTATCAAATTATTTTCATGATAACCTGTGATTATGTCTTGATACCTAAATCAAAGAAGGTCAAAACATAAGGGGAAATGTAGGTTATTTCATCTAATAAATATAACCCCTCAAAAGTATGAGTAAAATACTAGGAAAGAATCTAGAGCAACATACTATACACTATGACCAGTTTGAATTAATCCCAGAAATTCAGAATTGGATTAGGAATTAGGAAAACTATCAATTATCAATAATATCAATTATATTCCTAACAAGAATAAAAAAATCATACAATCAATAAGTGCATAGAAAGTTTTTAACAAGATGCAACATTTTTAAGACTAGAAAAACACAGGGATAAAGTAACTTTTTCCTCAATATGATAAGTAGGACGAGTCAGTGTCATATATAAAGGGTATAAACTGGAGGACTCTCCAGTAAGATTAAAGTGTAAAACGAGGATATCCATTATCACCACTAGGGGGCAGAGTGAGTGGAGAACAAGGTTTAGGAATACTTAAGTCTAGTTTCAGACATTAAAATGGTCATTACCTTTAGCAGGTCACTTAATTTCTACCTTGGTTTCCTCATATTTAAAAATCAGGATAATGAGAGCTCCAACCTCCAAGAGTGATTTTGAGGATAAAATGCGATTATATTTGTAAAGCACTTTACAAATCTTAAATATGCTATATATTATTACATTATTACTGTCCTAGTTATTGGTGCTAGATATAATTCTAGAAATATTTTTTGTTGTTGGTTTTTTCCAGTTACTTAAGTCATATCTGACTTTTTGCAACCCCATTGGGGTTTTTCTTGGCAAAGATATTGGAATGGTTTTCCATTTCCTTCTCCATATCATATTACAAATGAGGAACTGAGGCAAAGGGAGTTAAATGACTTGCCCAGGGTCACACATTTGATCCAAAGGAGATGAGTCTCCCTGATTCCAGGTCCTGCATTCTATCCACTGGTAGAAATACTAGCTAAAGCAACCAGGAAAGGAAAAGATTGAGGAAGTAATCATAGAAAAGAAAAGTAGATATAATATTTCTCTTAGAGAGTCAACTGAGAGACTAATTGAAATAATGTCAACAAAGTTGAAGAATATGAAGCAAATTCACATAAGTCATAAGTATTTCTGTATATTATCAACAGGATACAACATAAAGAAATCCATTTAAAATAACAATACAATGAATACAATATCTGCAAACATATATGAGATACATAGTTTTACAACTACAAAATGCTGCTTACAGAAATACCGACCGAAATAATTGGAGAAATATGAATTGCTGGTGAATAAGTTGAGCCAATTTAAAATGAAAATGTAAATTAAATTGTAACAAATTACTAAAGGATTACATAAGAGATCTAAGGGGAAATAGTAAAATTTATCAGGATATACAAAAGTTATACAAAATCTGAAGGGAAACAATAAAAAAAATTAAATTAAAGAGGCGAAATTATAACAAATCTCAAACAATAGCACAAAGCTTAATGATCAATGTAATTTAGTATCAATTATGACATAACAAAACAGGTAGTTAATGTAGTAGATAAAGTACTGGTCCTGAAGTCAGGAAGACTCAACTTCCTGAGTTCAAATCTGGCTTCACACACTTAATAGCCTCAGTTTCCTCATCTGTAAAATAACCTGGAGAAAAAAATGGCAAACCATCCCAGTATCTTTGCCAAGAAAATACTAGATAGGGTCATAAAGTGTCAGGCACCACTGAAAAACAACTCAATAGCAACAATGACAGTGAACGTATCAGTGAACATTTTGCTATCCAATATACAAAAACAAACAGGCATTGTAGCCTACTGTTTGAGTAAAAGATCACTATTTTGATAAAAAAAAAAAAACTTCTGTAAAACCTGGAAAGTTGTATGGCACAAATTCAGCATGGACAAACATCTCCCACCATATACCAGGTAAGTTAAACATGGCTACCTAAGATATAAAGTGTAACATCATAAACAAATTAGAGGAGCAAGGAAGAAATTACCTCAGATGAGAAAAGTTAAAAAAAGGGAAAATGACAGATATAGAAAGAACTGTGGGGAAACTGCAACAATTAAACACTGCTAGTGGAACTTTGAACTGGTCCAGTCATCCTAAAAAGCAATTTGTTACCATGCATTAAGAATCGCTAAAATGTACATACCCTTTGACCCTACTATACCACCAAAAAGATGGCCTTTATCCCCAAAAAGATCAAAGGGGAAAAAGATCAATATGTACAAAAATATTTGTAGCAGATCTTTTTTATAGTATCAAAAGAACTAGAAACAAAGGTAGTGCCCATCTATTGGGAAATGGCTAAACAAATGACGGTAAATGAATGTACTGAAATATCAGGCTATAAAAATTATGAAATGGACTTTCAGAAAAAAACTGGAAAGATATATTAACTGATAAAAGTCAGGTGAGTAGAACAAGAAGAACAATTTATACAGTAGCATCTGACATGCAAAGAAAAACAATGACTAACCCTGATTCCAGGTTATCACTCTGACTACTTCTTGACAGATTGGTGAAAGACTCAAGATGCAGAATGAGTTTGTATATTTTTGGACATAGCCAACATTGCAGTTTGTTTTGACTACAACTGTTGGTTACAAGGGTGTTTTTTTCTAATTTTTTCGATGTTTGAGGGAGTTGGTCTCATCCTCACCTCTCCCAAAAATGAAAAGAGAACAGAAGAATCACAGACAGCCTTTGAATTTACATATTGGGGAGGCAGAGACAAGATGGTGAAAAAAAGGCAGAGACTCACCTGAGTTCTCCCAAATTCCCCTCCAAATACCTTTAAAATATTGACTCAAAATGAATTCTGGAGCGGCAAAACACACAAAAGGATGAGATGAAATAATTTCCGAGCCCAGGACAATTTAAAAAGTCAGCAGGAAAGGTCTGTTTCACCAGAGTTAAACTGAAGCACAGTCCACTGCAGGCTATGCAGAACAAAGGAGTAAGCCTTGGAAGTGATTAAATCAGTAGTAGCAGTGGCTGTTTCTGGAGCTCTCAGCCCAAAAAAAATGAGAGGGTCAGACAACTAGTCAGAAGGAGATTATTGGGGTCCCTTTGCAAGCACTGGGAGCAGGACTCTGTTGTATTGCTCATAAGCTCTGGGTCACAGTCCCAGTGCACTAGCACATCAGAGCTTGCAGCAACAGAGGGAACTGGAACCCTGGTCCCAGTTCCAGAGCAGAAGAAAGTGCTTGTGGTCACTCTAAGAGCAGAGCACAGGTCAGGAGAGTAGAAAACACACTTCTCCTTAGATATCACCTTAGAAAAACTGAAAGCTTACTGACCCCCAGAACTAGTTCTAAGAACAGCTGCAGAAAACCCCTAAAGCTTGGGAAAGTGTGCTCTCCACCCCAGGAGAAAACCCTACTTTAACATAGAGTTAAAAATCAAGAAATAAGCTGGGAATCAGCAGAAAAAGATCCTGACTACAGAAAGGTACTATGATGACAAGGAAGCTCAAAACATACTCAGAAGACAATGAAGTCAAAGCTACTATATTTAAAACAAAAATTCACTGAAGAAAAGATCTCCTTAAAAACTAGAATTTGCTGAACAAAAAAGAAGGTACAAAAGTTAACTGAAGAAAATAATTCTTTAAAAAGTAGCATTGGGCAAGTGGAAGCTAATGACTTTATGAGACATCAAGAAAAAACAAAACAAAATTTAATTTAAAAAATAGAATAAAATATGAAATATTTCATTGGAAAAACAATTAACCTAAAACATAAATTCAGGAGAAAAGATTTAAAAATTATTATGCTACATGAAATCTTTGAAGAAATTATCCAGGAAAACTGCCTTGATATTCCAGAACCAGAGGGTAAAATAGAAATCAAAAGAATCCATCAATCTCTTCTTGAAAAAGATACCAAAATGAAAATTGCCAGCAATATTATAGCCAAATTCCAGAGTTCTCAGGCCAAGGAGAAAATATTGCAAGCATCTAGAAAGAAATATATTCAAATATCACAGAGCCATAGTCAGAATAATGCAAAATCTATTAGTTTCTACATTAAAGAATCAGAGGGCTTAGAATATGATATTTTGGAAGGAAAAATAGCTATGATTATAATCAAGAATTACCTAATTAGTAAAACTGAGTATAATCTTTCAGGGGGAAAAATAAACATTCAATGAAATAGAGGACTTTCAAGCATTCCTGATGAAAAGACCAGAGCTGGATAGAAATTTTGACTTTAAATACAACACAAAAAAAGCATAAAAAGTAAAAAGGAAAGAGAAATCATAAGGGTTTCAGTACGATTAAACTGTTTACATATTCCTACATGGGGAAATTTTACTTGTAACTCCTAAAAACAGTATCACTACTAGTGCAGTTAAAAGGAGTACACATGGACAGAGAGCATGGATATAAGTTGAATATGACAGGATAATTATCTAAAAAAAATTAAATTAAAAGGTGAGGAACGACCAGGTACAAAGGGAAAGGGAGAATAGGGTAAATTATCTCACATAAAAAGAGGCACAAAATAGCTTTTATAGTGGAGGGGAAGATAGGGGAAGTGGAAGGAGAGAGGAAGTAAACCTTACTCTCATTGCAGTTGGTGCAAAGAGTGAGTAATACATGTTCAACTGGGTATAGAAATCTATCTTACCCTACAAGACAGTAGAAGGGGAAGAGAATAAGAGAGGGTAGGGGCATGGAAGGGAAGGAGGATTGGGTTAGGAAAAAGACAGAAGCAAATCACTTTTATGGATGGACAGGGTAAAAACAGAGATAATAGGATAAATGGAGGGGGTGAAATAGGATAGAGGAAAATAAACAGTATTCATGACTGAAAAACATTTTACAGCAATTTTGTCTGATAAAGACCTTATTTCTCAAATATATAGAGAACTGAGTCAAATTTATAAAAATAAGATCCATTCCTCAATTGATGGTCAAAGAATATGAATGGCAGCTTTCAGACAAAGCAATCAAAGGTATATATAGTCATATGAAAAAATGCTCTAAATCACTGTTGATTAAAGGAATTCAAATTAAACAACTCTGAGATACCACCTCATATCTGTCAAATTGGCTAATATGATAGAAAAGGAAAATGACAAATGTTGGAGAGGATGTGGTAAAACTGAGACATTAAAGCATTGTTGATGAAATTGCATACTATTTTTGCCATGCTGTAGAACAAATAGAACTATGGCCAAAACCATGCATATCCTTTGACCAGGTGATACCACTAATAGGTATGTAACTAAAAAAGATTTTTTTAAAAGGAAAAAGGCATATATATATATATATATATATATATATATATATATATATATATATATATATATTATAACAACTCTTTTAATGTTGACAAAGAATTGAGAATTGAGAGGATGTCAATCAGGGAATGGATGAACAAGTTGTGCTATATGACTGTGATGGAATACTATTGTGCTCTAGGAAATGAGGGAGTAAGATGCTCTCAGAAAAACTTGGAAAGATTTACATGAAAGACTTACATGCAAAGTGAAATGAGCAGAACCAAGATAATGTCATACACTATAAGAGCAATAATGTACAATGACCAACTCAATTATTGAACTATTCTCAGCAATACAATGATCCAAAACAATTCCAAAGGACTCATGATTGAAAATTCTATACGTCTCCAGAGAAACAACAGAATGCAGATAGAAGCATACTTTTTATTTATTTTTTTATCTTTCTTGTTTTGTTTTGGTTTGGGTTTTTTGGTCTGTGTTTTCTTTCACAACATGTCTAATATGGAAATATGTTTTGTGTGACTTCAATGTATAACATATAAAAATTGTTTGCCTGCTCAATGAGGAGGAGAGAATAGGAGAGAGGGACAGAATCTGGAACTCAAAAAAATTTTTTAAATGAATGTTAAAGATTGTTTTGCATGTAATTGGGAGAAAATTAAATCATGCAAGTTACATGTTGATTGCCATTTTTATCTTTAACTTTAATGAAATTTGCAGTATTAGGCAGCAGATAATACCTACTGTAAGATAAGTCAATAATTCTTACAAATGTATAACTTTTTCAAATGTATGATTGTTATTTTGACTTATAAATACCAAATTTTTAATAAATACATTTTTAAAGTTACTATGTACTGAAAAAACAAACTTTACATTAGAGTTGAATTTTCACAAGTAATCTTTATCTTCCATTCTAAAATATATTTGGAAATGCTCATTTTATTTGCTATTTTCTAAATTCAAAGTTTCATTGTGCCATGGAAGTGTTCAGAGAGATACAAAGAAGTATGAAACAATTCCTGCCCTTTAGGTGGTTGTCCAATTATTCAGGCAACATTAAAGCACAAGAAAAGTTAAACAACAATAAATAATTTAAGTTTAAATTAATAGAATGTTAGGACTAGAAGAGATCTTAAAGATTATCTATTTCAACCTTCTCATTTTGTAATCAAGGAAACTGAGGCCCAGACAGATATAATTCCATATCCAGAATAACACCTTAGTAAGGGGTAGATCCAGAACTCAAATCTGGTTCTTTTTAAAGGTCCAATGCTCTTTACACAACAGCTTTAACAAAGTAAAATTCATTTTCACGTGTTAAGATGATAGTCACCTCTCCCTGGCCTGATCATGGAAGGATTAAAAAAGGAGAATTTGATCTAGATCTATAAAGATGTAAGATTTGGAAAAACCAAGGAAGTGGGGAGGAGAAAGGGTTTTTAGGAAGGCAAGAGAACATGAATTAAAGCAGAGGTATGTACAAAGTGTATGTGGTCAAAGCAAGTAGACCAATTTTTCTAACCTTTGTAGAGGAGCATGTCAGTCATAGATTAGGTGGAGCACTGGAAAGAACTTCAGAAGTCATTTCAACCCACTCCCCATTATACTGATAAGGCAGTAGAGCCTCAAAGAGGTTAGGTAACTCATCCAAGGTCACCTAGACTGTATGCCCCAAAGGCAGAATTTAAACAGAAATTTTTCTGAAAAACCAGATTATCTGAAGTAGATAAGGCTGGAAGGGGGTAGGCAGGGACACAATATGTATCAGACTAATGCCTGACTAATATGCTTATTTTTATTCTGAAAGCAATGGAGAATTGAGGGTTTTTGAGAAAGAATACAAGAAAATTAACCTTCCAGTAGCACACAGGAAAAACTGAAATAGGAATAAACTGGAGGCCAATAAAATGACCTAAAAAACAAATGAAAATGCCTTGATTGAACAGGTGCCACACATTATCTTAGTATTTAATTGATGGAGGTGAGTGATGGAGGAGAACAGAGAAAGACTTTGAATAGAAGAAAAGCAAAAAGATCCCCAAACAGGATGTTACAAACTGTGGTTTTGATTTGAATTAAAATTAAATGGGAGAAAATATGATTCTGTTATTTATAGGTATTGTTAAATTACTGAGTTGAAGGAGACCTCAAGAGTCCATCAGAACATGTAATAGATAACATGAGATTTAACCACTCTGACCATGAACTGGATGCAGTTTCATTATGGGTAACAAAAATAATCATTCCTTTTTTCATCATACAGACATAGCCTAACATGGGTACCAGCCTTTCATCTTAGGCTGCCGCATGTTCTCTTCCATCTGAAGCCCAACTACAGAGACTGAAAAGTTCCCTATGGTCTAATATTTAATGTTCAGCCGAGTAATGCAAGGACGAGTTAGCATAATTTGAGGAACATAATCATGTTTGAATTTCAGACAGAGAGTGAAGAAAAGTTACTTGAACATGGTCATACAATATTAAATAGTGGAGCTGGAAGGCGATATCGGTCTTCTAGCTCCAAGTCCCAAGTCCTCTATCTCCCAGACATTATTGTCTGTGTCACTTGCCGGTTCTTAAGCCATGTTTTCATTTGATAATATCTTTGAAATTACCACTTTAGGGTTTGCAAAGTGTTTTACATATATTATTCCATTTCATTTTTAAAACAACCTAGTGATGTCATTATCATATTTTACAAATGAGGAAATTTGGAGTTAGAGAGGTTAAGTAACCTATCCAGGGTCACACAGAAAGTAAGTCTCTAAGGCAAGATTCAAACTAAATTCTTCCTGATTCCAAACTCATCACCCTATAAACTCCAAACTCCAGATTTTCATCGGGGTGCCTCAGCTTGATCAAAGATTTGTTTTTGTTGTTCTATAAGCTATAGGATTTTATACCCAAGGGAATTCCTCAGATTCCAATTTTAATGGGTACCATTCTGGGCCTGCTGGTGTCCTGATAAAACTGTGGGGCACCAATAACTAAGCTAAATTTTCAGAAAGCAAGATGGAGCCAGGAAAGGCAGTTGCTGAGTTGGACTCACCTCATACTAATGGTTAACCTTGTGTTGGTAGACGCCATGTCAGCTCATGGGAAGTTAACAACCTATGTGATGATCCAAAAGCCAAAGTCTTGCATTTTGTAGTGACTCCTGTGGCCTGACAGAGCCAAGTTCCCTTTGAGTTGCTGCCACCCAAGATTCAGAAGTTCATTTTCACTAGGGAAATAAGGCCCAGGGAGTTGTCCTCAACTATCATTCACCTCTGGTAGATGTTTTGTTTGGATCCTCTAATTAACCACATGACTGGTACTTATGCTCTAAGTCCTGATTACAGGAGATCACCAAGACTAGTTCAGGACACTGGTATTCCTGTGTTTAAAAGGAGTTATGGGATTCATTTTTACAAGCCTTCTCTCCATCTTGGTCCAAATAGTTTCAAAGTCATATTTTCCAGGGCCAGTGGAAAAGTAGCATTATAAAGTGGAATAAGTAATGGATTTGTAGTTAGAATTTTGTTTAATTCAATAAATACTTACTAAGGGAGAAACAGCATGGTATAGTTGATAGAGTACCATTCCTGAAGCCAAGAAGACCTATTATTCAAGTTGCATCTCTCACACATACTAATTCTGAGATCCTGAACAAGAAACTTTACCTTTCAATGCTCTAGGGCCAGGCAATTCTCTAATAAGATAGAAAGTGGTAGAAAATTCCAACCTTCATTAATAGATGGAGTTTCTCATCTAAGAGCTGACTATACAAATTAAATAACAGGTCCAGGACCTATCTTGTCCTAAGGACAAGGTACTATCCTAAGTGCAGGGGATACAAAGTCAAAAATTAGTCCCTGAACCTAAAGGGGTTCCAGTTCTAACTCTTTCATTTACTGATTGTAGAGAAGTCACTTGGCTTCTCCATGACTCAGAGACACAAAGATTTCTCAGTCTTGGAAATGAAGAAATAATTTCACTACCTTTCTTCCCAGACCATTCTAAGGAAAGCATTTTACAATGTTTTACACATGTAAACTCTTGAGAATTCTAGTGCTACTTAATTCTATTGTAGAACTCTCCCTCTTCTTAATTTCATTTTCTAGGTTAGATCTTTTATGGATCACCTTCATAACAGTGGTGGACACTGAAGAAGTAGACTTTTCCTTAGGAAGGAAGCCTGTGATTAGTTCTACTATTTAGAAGGATTATGGTAGATTTAGAATTAGAAGGGACCTTTGAGATCAAGGCCAACCCCTCATTCTATGGACCAAGAATCTGAGTTAGTCTCAGAGGGGTTAAATGACTTTCCCAGTTACACACAGGTAGTGAATGTGAGAGGCAGGATCTGAATAGTGCTGTTCCTGATTGTAAGGCCAGTACTGTATCCCTCAGGCCACAATATACAAGATTCCATTTCAGTGCTAAATCATACCGTCTTATGACCCAGTTTATCTTACATATCTGTGTCCTTTCCCTTTCCCTAGAAACTGATCTACAGAGCATGGGAACAAGATGAAGAGGAACCCTTTCTGCATTTAAACCTATTGTTAAATACCCAAAGGTTTCAAAGCAGCATTTGGAAAAATAACTGGGTAAAGTCAATGTAGCTATAACACCAGGAGCTTCACAGGGTATAATAAAGTTTAATTAATTAATGTTTATAAGCTTCTGTGAGATCATTGGATAAATAGTGGGGGGTAATAACCATTTTGTTGTTGCTATATGAAATGTGTTATTATATTAAAACTCCTCATGAAGGTAGCTGCAAATATCAAAGTTAAATAGCAAAACACATTAAAACAATAATAAAGATACGAAACACCTCAACACCTTTCATCCAATACCTCACCAAGCTTTGAAAATTTGTGAGAATCCATTAG
This sequence comes from Potorous gilbertii, assembly GCA_028658325.1. Lineage (NCBI taxonomy): Eukaryota > Metazoa > Chordata > Mammalia > Diprotodontia > Potoroidae > Potorous > Potorous gilbertii. The sequence goes on along the minus strand of CM053771.1, from coordinate 127,273,590 downwards.
AGAATTTTTTTTTAAATGAATGTGGAAACTGCGAAACAAAGGGATCAAAACCACATCTGAGAATAAAAACATTCTCCTTCAACTATGCTGTTGCTATGGTCTAGAGAGTGTCTCCAAAGAACCATAGCTTACGAAGCAGTATGAAGTAAATAAAGAAAATTCTGATCTTGGAGGCAAGAAGACAGACTCCATTCTGTTTCAGACTCCTACTCACTGTGTGACCCTGGTCAAGTCATAGCCTCTTGGATCTTATTTTCCTCCTTTGTTCAAATGAGGGGTGTTAAAGTTGGGGACCTCTAAGGTTCTTTCAGGCTCTAAATCTCTAAATTACTGATCCTGTGAGGTAGCTAGGAAGAGCTGGAGCTGAAGTCAGAAAGTTCAAATCAGTTAACTTAGTAGCTATGTAACCCTGGGCAAGTCACTTAACCTCTCTTTGCTTAGTTTCCTCATCTGTAAAATGGGGTTAATAATGGCACCTACTTCCCAGAGTTGTTTTGAGAATCAAGTGAGACAATAATTGTAAAGTGCCCAACATGGTGTCTGGTACGCAGTAAACTTTATATAAATGTTAGTTGTTGCTGTGGTGGTTGCTATATACTTCTGATTGTAGGCATAGGAAGACCTACCAAATGAGAAAAGGAGGAAGCAATTTGTAGCTGTTGTGAGCTCCAGCTGATGACTTAAGTAGATGGTTTCTTGGCAAAACTATTATTAGGCCTTTGCCCTTAAAACAGTTCTCACTGTTGCCAAATGCTTAGCTAACCAAGAAGCCTCAAAAGTCACTGAAATGGCTAACGCAGGGATGAAATCAATACCAGTGTCTACATGTTTTCCTTTGTTTTATTTTTTCTCTGAAATCCAGGATCAGAAAGGTCTCTGAGTTTTAGAACATTCTAAGCCCAAACTTCCCTTTCTGCAAATTTGCAATAAAAATTAGATTAATATAGCATTTTCTGGTTTGCAAAGTGGGGTCCATGAACTATCCCATTTGAACGTCTTGATAACCCTGTGAGGCATGCTCTGGGTCCCCATTTTATCCAACAGGAGACCAAGGACGAGAGAGTGATTTATTCAAGGTCACATAGCTAGTAAGTGGAAGAGGTGGGATTGCTCATTTCCAAGTTCTGCTCACAGTCACCACATGTTGTCTCCTTCATTTATTCAACAAAATCAAGTACTATAATACTAGTACTAGTACTCTAAGCTTCTATGATGTTTAGTACTAGTACTATAAAGTGTTGGGCCTAAAGGCAGGAAGACTCATTTTCATGAGTTCAAATCTGGCCTCAGATACTTACTAGCTGTGTGACCTTGGGCAAGTTACTTAACCCTATTTGCCTCAGTTTCCTCATCTGTAAAAGGCGCTGGAGAAGGAAATGACAAACCACTCCAATGTCTTTAAGAGAACCCCAAATGGCATTACAAAGCATCAGACATGACTAAACCAGCAATGCTAATAGTGTGGGCTCTTCAAAACTATTGAAAGTTTATGTCTAGCATTTTGAGGTAGAAGTTGTCTTCACTGCATGACGGCTATAAAACAGTTCTGCAAAAAAATACAATTCTCACTACAAAGATTGTGCATCTCACTTCCTGTAAAGGCAGTTAGGTGGCATTGTGGATAGATTGCCAAGCCTGAAATCAGGCAGAAGTGAGTTCAAATCTAGTCTTAGACACTTATGAGCTATGTGACTCTGGACAACTTGCTTAAACCTCTGTTTGCCTCAGTTTCTTCAACTGTAAAACGGGGATGATAACAGTGCCTATCACATCTGTGAGCATCAAATGAGATTATATTTGTAAAACATTTAGCACAGTGTCTGGCACATAGTAGGTGCTTAATAAATGCTTATCCCCTTCCCTGCCCTTGCTCTCTCTTCCTAGCCCCCAAAATAAAAGTGGTTATAGTAGTTCAAGACGGACAACAGCATATTAACATATTCCTGAATTACTCCGCACAAATGTCCTTTCCTACAGAGTTTTCCAAGGGAGATGAAAGCTTTTCTGTGTTTTGTTGACAAAGTTTTGGAGCCAGTGAACCAAAAGCACAGCTAACTCTCTGATTATAAGATTATAAGGCTCCAGATGGAAATCTAGGAGAAAGTGAAGAAAAATTATTCTCTGGCACTGAAGATTTTTACCCTTTCTTGAGCTTCAAGAGATTTACATATTTGAATGATTGGCATAATTTCTTTACAAGGCTTGCCATGGCCAAAGATTCATTCATCATCTAGTAGCCAACCTTTTCATGATGAGCAGCTCCATCCTTAGCTAGGCTGGTCTATGGCTTTCCCACACAATAGAACATGCCAGAACTTAAGCTCTGCTGGCATAACCTTTGAGATCTCAGGGTCTCCTCCTGACCATGATGAGGCACGGGAATATCTTTCATTGTTTACTTCAATTGGACTGAAATTATACAAACTTCAGGGAAAAAAAGAAACTGATAATAGAAAAGAATATAGAAAAGCCACTTAAATTATTTATTTGCTACATTTGTGCCTGTTTTGAACACATTTAGACAATTGTTTCCATTTCTTCTGACTATCACTGTTTTCAGTATTGTCAAATCTGTCAAACTTTTACACATGGTCTGGCTATACTGAATTTTTACTAGACTCATGTGGAAAATCGTGTTGATTTTAAGCATGCTCAGCATTTTAAGAAATTCTTATGTGAGATTTCCTTTAATGACAAAAACATTGTCCCATCCTCATAGGAAGAAGCCGCAGGACTATTTTAAGCCCTTACTAAACTTTTTGAGAACTATCTTAATAGTGTGGTCAGACAGTCCTTTTTCTGCTTATGGAATATTTCAGTTGTTATGTCCCCTTTTTTCCCTTTGTCAGACCTCAAGATACATGATACATGAATCTGTTTCTCAAAACTATGTGCTGGTAACCCCTTTTGGTTTGTTGATACAATAAGGTTTTCCATAAACCTTTGCTTAAAATTCTAACACTGTGAGCGCACGTCTCCAAACTTAAGTGGAATGGTATTTTCTCAGAGACGAATCTAACACTGAAATTCCAGCACCCTACCCCCAACCTTTCATTTTTAGGGTGAACATAACTCTTTGATGTTTAAAAGATAGTTTGTCATTTTTGTTGTTTTTTCAGTCATGTGCAACTTTTTGTGACCTCATTTGGGATGTTCTTAGCATAGATACTGGAGTGGTTTACCATTTCCTTCTCTAGTTCATTTACACATGAGGAAACTGAGGGAAACAGTTAATGCCTTGCCTAGGTTCACACAGCTAATAAGTATCTGAGGCCTGATTTGAACCCAGGATGGTAAGTTTCCTGATTCCAAGCCTAGGGTTCTATCCACCTAGCTGCCTGTTTGGAAGTTCAGCATTTATTGTTTTTTCTCTTCAAGTTTTCTTGGAGTTCCTAAAATTTTTATCAATCAACACAAGGCAAGACATGTATAGATGTAGATATGTCTAGAAAAGATAGATATAGATAATGCTTGTTGTGCTAATTGAATTTTGGAGGTTATTATGCACAAGGATGGCGGTGACAGGGCATTAATCTTGATTCCCCATATGACAAGGCCTTGCCTCCCTTTGTCTCCTTGCACAATTCCAAACTCAGAGTTGGTTCTGTCTCTTGCTGCGATACTGACAAGCCTATTCCAGATACTATAAATAATACTAGTAGCAGGACTTCCAAAACCCAGATACTTTGCTTCCCAGATGATGCCTTGATCTGTTCTCTTGTATTCAGTATTAGAAGGAATTGACATTTCCAGAAGGGAACTACTCTGAGTAAATATACTAGGCATTAGTGTTTTGAGGGTTTTGTTAATTTGTTTAAACCCAATATTTTCTCTTGTCTTTGCCCCAGCCTTCCCCTGGTATTCATTTCTTCTTATTCTTATTCTCTTAGAGAAGCAACCAATCTCTTTTAAGATGACTAGCATTTGATTTCAACCTTTTCTATTTCCTCTTCTCTCCCAAGTCCAATCAGATCCTTAGTCCATCCCTGATGCTGGAAATTCCAGGTCTAGTAACCCTTGCTGGATACATGAGTCAAGACTAACATTTTCACGGATTTTGAGATTTTGAAGGGACTTCGGTGGCCCTGTAGTCAACTCAGAAGGAGTTCTCTTTGTATCATAGCTGACAAAGGACCAGTCGATTGAAGACTTCTTGAAACAACCTTTTCGGCTTTAGAACAGTTTGAATTATTAGGAGGTGATTTCGTTATATCAAATCTAAAATGTCTCATTGTACCTTCTACACATTGACCCTGGTTTTGCCCTCAGGGCCACAAAGAAGTCTAATCTCTCTGCAGAATGACTGACAACTCTTCAAAGACAGAATTTGAATTCAGTCATCATGCTCCCTGGGCAGTTAAGTGGTACAGTGAGTAGAGTGCTGGTCCTAGAGGCAGAAAGTCTCCTCTTCCTGGGCTCAAATAAGGCTATAAACTTTTACTAGCTTTATGACCCTGGACAAGTCACTTAACCCTCTTTGCCTCAATTCTTTCATCTGTAAAATGTGCTGGAGAAGGAAATGGATGGCAAATCACTCCACTGTCGTCATCAAGAAAACACCATATGGGGTCACAAAGAGTTGGAGGCAATTCAACAACAACAAAGGTGGCACAATGGATAAAGAGTTGGATTGGAGTCAGGAAAGCCTCTTTTGAGATCCAACCTCAGATATCTACTTAGAACTGTGTGACCCTAGGCAAGTCATCAGCTCCCTCATCTGTAAAATGGGGATAACCATAGCACCTACTTCCCACAGTGGTTATGAGATCAAATCAGATAAGAATTGTAAAGTGCTCTAGCACACAGACCTAATACACAGCAAACACTTCATAAATGTTAGTTACTATTATATAAACTTCTTTTAAAAATCTGGTTCTTGGTGAGTTGTCTTTATTCAGTCTATTCAGATAAATCCTCTTTTTGCTTTTCATTAGAATTGCTTTCTGCTTTGCCCATAGAATTGCATTCTTGAGTTTCTCCCATTCCTTCAGTCTACTTTTTCTATAGAATTTTATTTTCTGGAATCTTACTTATCTTTCCTTTGAACATTCAGAAAACTTCTTTCCCAAAATCTAGGGTACGTGTCAGGCCATGACTGAATTTTCTCCCTTGTCTTTCCTGAAGTTTAGGAGGAACATTGTCATTTCCTAGAATCCCTGTCATTTCTACCACAGAAATCAATTCTTCTCTATTAGTGAGAATAACATCCAGAATTGAATTTCTTCTTGTTATTGCTTCCATTTTTTGAAGACAAATCTATTATTAGTTGCTCTGATGGCTAGATAATTTAAGTCCCTACTGTTACTATTTACCCCAGGCTTGTGCCCTACTGCCCCAAATATTCTATTTTCTCTTTCTGTCTAGCTATGTAAGGGATGCTCTAATAATAAAATTACCTATTTCTTCTATTGACCTTAACATAAATGTATTCCACCAATGCTCCCCCTTCCAATCCTAGATTTCCTCCCAAGAGAGTTCTTTCTTAATTTATAGTGCTTTCCCATATCTACCCCCTTTTAACTATCTTTGTTGCTATCATCATCATCATCATCATTTTAAAATAAGGTACACTCATCTAGAGCTATACTGTATTCATGTGTTTCATTCATCCAAGTTTCAATGATACCTATGAGATTAAATTTGTCTCTTTGCAGTAGGACTTGGAGACTTTTTTTTTTAAATGCTTAAACTTTGGACTTACGTACGTAATGATATTTAAGCCTGAGATTATACTACTGGTTTCTTTGCATGCATACTTCCAGGTAGCTCCACCTCTGGTTTTCTTCTTTCATTGAAGCTATTTTCTATGGCATCTTCCTTGGGCACAGGGAATTTTCCTCTTCCTTTTTGTTGGTTGTTGGTGGTATTGGTATTGCAGTGTGTTTGTGTGTATGTATGTGTGTATGTGTGTGTGTGTTGTGTGTGTGTGTGTGTGTGTGTATGTGTAAAACCTTTTTCATTAGATTTACAATCTACCAGACAAATTGATTTTTCTCAGCCATTTCTTAGGTGTGGTCCATTTCTGGCCAGGACTCTCTCACCTTACACAAGTCTAAATCCCTTTCTTAGATGCTACCTTCTTAAACAGTTGTTCACTTACCACATGATATTTCTTTTCTACATGCTTTGCCTTCAATGGATATCCTGAGGAAAATACAACCTGTCATCCTATAGTCTCCAGTTTCTTCCATATAATATTTTCCAGTATTTTATAACTTTTGGCAATACTTAGATTCCTTCTGGCAGTATCACTTAGGCCCAGAAGAAGTGAGGAATAGTCAGATGTTTCGACAGGTCTTGGAAAGTTCTTGGCTATGTCTTGAATATATGTCCTGAAAAACAGAAGACCTGTTGGGTATTACCAGGTAAACAATAGATGCCTTGGTACACCTGAAAAAAAGAGAGAGAATTACCAACTACTGTAGCTATTTGGTTCTTTCTCTGACTCTTATGGAACCACCTCATTTTTGTGGCTTCAATATACCATTCTTTGGAATGGTATATTTTTTTCTCATTTACCGTGCCCTTTCTTGCTAACTACATTCTCCATCTCCTTTCTAAGTCCTCTTCAGGTCCTCCTCCCTAGTATTCCTTCATATTTTGTGAGCCTGACTCTCCCTCAACCTTCTCTCATAGAAAGAACCCAGAAGTTGATTATTATTCTTTAGAAGATAAGCAACTATTTCCTCCTCAAATCACCTAACTCCCTCTCCTTCAAAAAAAAAAAGCCTCGAATTTTAAACCTTAAGTATATAACTCTCCTTTCCTCTTCTTTCTCCTCTATGAAGCATTTTTCCATTCTCCAACATCTTTAACACAGGTCACTTCAGATCCCCCCTTATTAAGTAGAGTTTCCCTTGTATTCTAAAATGCTTCACTGTTCCTCACAACCTGGACTGTAGAGAGGCATTCTAGAACTTTCTGCACCATCCATCCTATTTCAGGGAAATCAGCATACATTTGGAACACAGATAACAACCATTTGTCTGTGTCAGAAATACAAATATCACATGCAAAACAAGGCACTTTACAGTTTCCCACCATCATGACCACCTCCACAATAACCATTTTCAGCATTTTTGTTTGAAATACTTGGGGATTGTTGCACCTTAACCCTAAACTTTTACAGCTAATTATCACCTCTAAACAATATGACAATTCCATTCACTTTCCACTAACCTTTGCTCATTTACCTTGCCTTGTCTTGACAACTTGTTATTTTTTAGTCATTTTCAATCATATCTGATTCTTCATGATCTCATTTGGGGTTTTCTTGGCAAAGATACTGGAGTGGTTTGCCGTTTCTTTCTCCAGCTCATTTTATGGAAGAAAACACTGAGGTAAACAAGGTTAAGTGACTTGCCCAAGGTCACACAGCTAGTAAGAGTTGAACTCATGAAGATAAATCTTCCCGACTCCAGATCTGGCATTCTATCTACTACATCACTTAGCTGCCCTTGTTTTGCTATAGTCTTGCCAGCTAGTTTCTCCTTTGCTGAATCTTCTTCAGGTCATGCTTCCTAATCTTCCTTCATCTTATTTTATCTTAATCCTCCCTCAGTCTTCTCTTATAGATTGCAGAAGCTGATTATTAGCTTCTCCCAAATGTCTTCTTTCCAAATTCAATCTCTGGTTTTTTCTTAGTCCAAACTTTCCAAATCACCTGTGCGATTTCCTTCCCCTTATTTGGTTCACATTCTCTTTTCTCTTTCTCTTTCTCCTTCTCCCATAGGAACAGAACTGCTTTACCTTCTCACAAGGGTGCAACGTTTAGGGATTACACTCACTTAAGAAGTGAGTTTCAAACTCCTCTGTCTAAGAATCTCCTAAACCAAGGGACTTTGAAAGTTTAGAAGAGTAACAAGCATGCAATCACTCGGTTGATGTTTTATTGTCTTATTGCACATGCTAATTTACCTATTTGCTGATCACTTCTGCAGTGAGTATAAAAAGTTGTATGAGATACCAAAGCAACTTGTCAGCTTTTGTCCAGCATCAACCACGTCATGTGAGTATGGTTCATAGCAGGTTCAAAAGGGACTGAGGGTTTGGTCAATAGGTGGTGGCATAGAGATAAGTTCTAACTGGTTAAGTCCAAAAGTCCATACATTCCTGGGTATGTAGGCAAAACTGAGTGACAGAAATTTCTCATTTTATAAGAACCATAGGAAAGATAGTTCTCACTTTGCCAACCAACATAGGTGAATCTCCCCAGTGAGTACAGGGGATTCTCTAAGACCCAAATCCTTGACATTGAAAAAGTCTGGAAGAGTAGTTGCTAAGGCCACCAAGTGGATAAATTAGCACTGTATAGATATTCAAATTAAATTAATATTTGGAAGCACATAAATACTGTACTATACAATATCTTCACTACTTGATTCATTGTAAAATATCTAGGTTCATTGTAAAATGTAGAGAACAACTGGGTAGTGCAGTAGGTAGAGTAGACCTGGAATCAGAAAGACTCCTCTTGCTCATTTTAAAATCTAGCCTCAGACACTTACTAGCTATGTGACCCTGAGCAAGTCACTTAACCTTGTTTGCCTCAGTTTCCTTATCTATAAAATGAGCTGGAGAAGGAAATGGCAAATCACTCCAGTATCTTTGTCAAAAAAAACCCAAAAGGAGTCATGAAGAGTTGAACACAACTGAAATGATTGAACAATCACAAAAAAATATAGGGCTTTAGGAATGCAGTTGCTAAGAGAAATTTTTCTTTTAATAGTATCTGTTAAATTCACATTGGCAAAGTACTGCTCATGTGGTCTTTTGATCACTACATGGAAACAGGCTTTTACAGAACTAGATGTAACATTCTTTGTGATCTGTGCCTTTCTTTTTTAAGATGCAGTTATTTTTAGGACATGTGATACATGATAATAGGAATAAAACTGAGAAGCTTTACAATATCAACAATTCATATTTGCAAACTCTCTAAAGTTTTTTAAAAAACAAAATACTCTAGAAAATAAAGATAATTTTTTTTCCACATTTGGGTGAAACTTAGCTATATGAGCAAATAGAAGAGAAAATAAACTGAGTTAGCAGATTCTTTGAAAAAAGAGACTCATATTTTCTTGGTATCTTCTATCATATCATGTACAAGGTAGGTATAAAATATAGGCTCCTTAATGGAGAAGATAAAAAAAAGGAGTTATCTGTTGCCTAGGCTTCCAGCATCATAGAACAGCCTGCCAACAAGCACAGTCACTCCAACGGTATTGGCCTGGCATTCAAAGCCTTCCTCAATCTGGCCTCAACTTCCCTTCGCATTCTTATCACCTATTTACTCCCTTTAAAGGTTTCTGTGATCTTCCCAGTCTAGACTACATAATATTTCCCCCAACTCTCAAATTGTTCAATCAGTAATAAAGCACTAGGGTAAAGTTTCTGAACTGTTTCTAAGTACATTATCTAATTTTGACCTTCAGAACAACCCTGTGAGGTAGATGCCACTGATTTTCTCCCCACTTTACAAGGAAGGAAGTTAAGTGATTTGCTCAGTAAGTATTAGGGCAAAAACTCAAATGCAAATCTTCTGACTATACAGACCTCTTTCCAATAATGGAGGGAAAGGGAATAAGCATTTATAACCCTACTGTGTCTCAGGCTGGGGCAGCTAGTGGATAGTGGATAGAATTCTGGGGAAGACAAGTTCAAATCTGGCTTCAGACACTTAATAACTGTATGACCTTGAGCAAGTCACTTAACCATGTTTGCCTCAGTTTCCTCTTCTGTAAAATGAACTAGAGAAGAAAATGGCTAACCACTCCAATACCTTTGCCAAGAAAATCCCAAATGACAAGGAGTCAGACATGACTGAAAAACAACTGAACAGCAAACGTCCCAGGTACTCTAAGTGCTTTTACCACCATTACTTCACTTGATCCTTCCAACAACCTGGCAGGCAGGTATAAATATTAGCCTCATTCACAACTAAGGAAACTGAAGCAGAAGCTAAAGGACTTGCCAGAGTAACAGAACTAGTATCTGAGATTGTATTTGAACTCGGGCCTTCCCGACTTAAAGTCTAGCAGTCTGTTCACCGAACCACTCAACCTATTAGCAGAACGTTCTGGGAAGACAGAGTAGAGTAAAAAGAAGTGGGCTTTGAGGGCACAATTTGAATCCTACCTCAAACACTTTACTAGATTTTTGATTGTGGAAAAGTCATTTGACCTTTTCTCTTCTATAAAATACGAATAATAACACTTGCTCTACTCACTGTCTGGAGATTATAGTGAGGAAAATGGAAGGTGAAAATATAACTAGGAGGTACGGTGATTAATTCTGTTTTCAATGATTCTGCATAAACTATGTTTAGAGAATTCAATGGGAACATCCAAAGGAAATTTCTTTGTCATGATCGTAAACCATTTGCTGAGCAAATGAACAAAAAAAAAGAAAAGACATTTTGTTTCTTCTGTGGTCACAACAGGATTTTCGTGTGTAAAGTTGTGTGGTTACCTTAAAAGGCAAAAAAGTAGGTAACTATATTTGTCCTTGTTGAAACAAAGAATAAACAAAACCATCCTCATTACCGTGAGGCATTTAAGCTGTCCCCAGGGCAGATGGATTTATAGCTGCCTCTCAAACATGGCTTTCTTCTGGATAAGAATCTGTTTACCAAAAAAAAAGTAGCATATAAATTAAAAATATTATTAAAGAAACCTGGAAAGTCACGTTGTAAATGCAATAATAGACTGCAGAGTAAATGGCAATTTTTAATGAACCTAATTCTCTGACATGTATGTCATTACTTTGTAAGTTGAGAACAAAGCCTGAATGAGATTTATTTACTGTGCATCTCCAGCACTCAAGAGAACGTAGGCATTAAATAAATGTTTGTTGAGGTTCACTTTTTCTCTGACATTCTGTAAAGTGGGCCAAGGTCATTGCAGTTCAATTCTGCGATCCTAATAGTTACTTCACAAAATAGAAGGGACTGTCATGATACCCTCCTTTGACACTGCAGTCATGTCAGAAAAATACATGTATGTATATGTGTGTATGTATTACACACACACACATATATACACAACTCATTCAAAGATTATATACAGGATGATATCATGAATGATATACTCTGTGAAACACATTTCAAGTGTTCCCATCATTCTGATGCCTTTTGCAGAAGGTATGTGATGTCATAGATAGCCAGTCTTGGAGGCAGGAGACATGGATTAAAATTCAGCTTTTGACACATACCAAGCTCTGTGACTGACCATAGACAACTTACTTAATTTCCTGGTGCCTCCAAGGGAATCTATTAAGTTTTATAACATACATAAATTATTATAAATATATAAATTATAAATACAAGTGAAAATAGAAAATCCTTTTATGGGATTATTTAAATAGCAAATATGACAAGAAATATTACAGGAGAGCCCAGCTTGAGAAGTGCAGCCCAGGGTGAGGAGCACAGCCCAGCAGGAATAGGACCCAGAACAGGCTTCAGGGAGCCACTGGCAGCAGCAGCTCCCAGATTGCTCAACCCACAAACACCACAGACAGTTTCAAAGGTGAGTGGGAGGGCTCCTTCACCCAGGAGAGGGGAGCATGGTCTGGACTGCCAGCAGCAGGCACTACAGCAGCAGCTTCCATTTTTGGAGCCCTCCACCAAAAGACCCTGGGGGAATTGAACCACTGATCTAAATCACAGCCCTGAGATCAGCCCTGAGGTGAGGAGGAGCACTGGTGTGGTGGAGCTGAAGGTGGTTGTGGTGAGAAAATTCTAATTGGAGATTTGGGACAGAAAAGTTTTAGGTTGCTCCCAGACCAGTGTGTATGCCAAAAGAGGAGTAAACTCCTCTCCCTTGATTGTGACACCTTGGAGAAATGGAGAACTTACAGATCCCCAGAGTATACCCTCCTCTTGACAAAGGACTCAAAAGTTAAGTAACTAGTTGGGGAAATGCCCCCCAAAAAGGAGAAGAAATAAGACTATAAGGGGGTTACTTTCTTGGTGAACAGGGATTTTCTTCCATCCTTTGAGATGAGGAAGAACAAAGAACAACATCAGAGGAAGTCAGGGCTTTTGTGTCCAAAACCTCCAAAATAAATATGCAATGGTCTCAGGCCATGGAAGAACTTGAAAAGGATTTTGAAAATCAAGTAAGAGAGGTGGAGGAAAAATTGGGAAGAGAAATGAGAGAGATGCAAAAAGATCATGGAAAGAGAATTAACAGCTTGCTAAACAAGAACCCAAAAAATGCTGAAAAAAATAACACCTCTAAAAATAGGCTAACTCAATTGGCAAAGGAGGTCCAAAAAGCCAATGAGGAGAAGAATGCTTTAAAAAGCAGAATTAGTCATTTGGAAAAGAAGGTTTGAAAGCTCACTAAAGAAAATATTTCTTTAAAAATGAGAATGGAACAGGTGGTAGCTAATCACTTTATGAGAAACCAAGAAATTACAAAACAAAACCAAAAGAATGAAAAAACAGAAGATAATGTAAAATATCTCATTGGAAAAACAACTGACCTGGAAAATAGATCCAGGAGAGACAATTTAAAAATTGTTGGACTACCTGAAAGTGATGATCAAAAAAGGAGCCTAGACATTATCTTCCATGAAATTATCAAGGAAAACTGCCTTGATATTCTATAACCAGAGGGAAAAATAAATATTGAAAGAATTCACTGATCACTTCATGAAAGAGATTGAAAAAGAGAAATTCCTAGAAATATTGCAGTCAAATTCCAGAGTTCCTAGGTCAAAGAGAAAATAGTTTAAGCAGCTCTAAAGAAACAACTAGAGTATTGTGGAAATACTATCAGGATCATGCAGGATCTGGCAGCTTCCACATCAAGGGATCTAAGGGCAAGACTTAGATTTGATATTCTAGAAGTCAAAGGAACTAGGATTAAAAACCAAGAATCACCTACTCAGAAAAACTGAGTATAATACTTCAGGGGGAAAAATGGTCATTCAATGATACAGAGGACTTTCAAGCTTTCTTTTTTTTTTTAATATAAATTTATTTATTTAACTTTTTTACATTCATTTTCACAAAATTTTGGATTCCAAATTTTCTCCCCATTTGACCCCTCCCCCCACCTCAATACACCCAGCAATCTAATTTCCCCTATCACCAACCTGCCCTCTCTTCTATCATCCCTCCCTTCTCTTGTCCTCATCTTCTCTTTTGTCCTGTAGGGTCAGATAACTGTCTATTCCCCATTACCTGTATTTCTTATTTCCTAATAGCAAGAACAATACTCGACAGTTGTTCCTAAAACTTTGAGTTCCAACTTCTCCGCATCCCTCTCTCCCCACCCATTCCCTTTGGGAAGGCAGGCAATTCAATATAGGCCATATCTGTGTAGTTTTGCAAATGACTTCCATAATAGTTGTGTTGTGTAAGACTAACTATATTTCCCTCCATCCTATCCTGCCCCTTATTGTTGCTATTCTCTC
>CM053771.1:127200585-127259665 GCA_028658325.1 Potorous gilbertii | reverse complement strand
ACAGTTCAACTTTGGTAAGTCCCTTATGACTTCTCTTTGCTGTTGACTTTTTCATGCTTCTTCACATTCTTGTGTTTGAAGGTCAAATTTTCTTTTCAGCTCTAGTCTTTTCATCAAGAATGCTTGAAAGTCCTCAATTTCATTGAAAAGCCATATTTTCCCCTGAAGTACTATACTCAGTTTTGCTGGGTAAGTAACCTTCTATGGTCTTATTTTTTTTGCCTTTTCTGGGCATTTTCTCAGCCAGCTACTTGACTTCTTAGATTCCTCTCCACCCCCACCTAGATCCATCCAGCTAGTGCTTAGGATCTGAGATTCAAATGCTGCTCCCCAGCCTCAAGGCTTTCAGCGGCAGGCCTGGCTGCTATTCAGGGTAAGATTAAATTCAAGTTCTCAGGTGGGGGCAGGGCCACCTCCCAGGCTCACTTCCCTCAGGGGGTTTATGTAGAGACCTTCAGTAATGGACCCCAGCTCCTGCCTGCTCCAGGAACCTCTGTCTGCCCACTGCCTCTCCTGCTGCCTTCCAAGGGGGCCTGAGTTATGGAGACACCCTGCTCCCCTCTCAGACAGTCCAGAAGTCTCTCTCACTGACCTGTTGCGCCTGTGGGTGCAGGGACCTTCTTGGCCACTGAAGAGTCTGTCCCTGAAGCCTTCTTGGATCTGCTCCTCTTGGGGCTGCATGGCCACAGAAGGGCAGGGCTAAGCTTTGCTCGCATCTGGTGCATGATGGATCTTTGGGATCAGTTTTTCAGGGTTCTCTGGAATGGAAATCTCTTCCACTCCATTGTTCTGTGGCTTCTACCCCTCCAGAATTTGTTGGGAATTCTTTTTACAGGAAATTCATGGGCAGTGGGTTCGGAGCTAGCATATGTGAATCTTTCTACCCTGCCATCTTGGCTCCTACCCCACTTTCAAGCATTCTTGATGAAAAGACTAGAACTGAATAGAAAATTTGACTTTCAAACACAAGAATCAAGAGATGCATGAAAAGGTAAACAGGAAAGAGAAATCATAAAAGACTTTCTAAAGTTGAACTGTTTACATTCCTACATGGAAAGATAATATTTCCAACTCTTAAGACTTTTCTCAGTACTTGGATAGTTGGAGGGATTTTACACACACACACACACACACACACACACACACACACACACACACACACATATAGACAGTGAGCACAGGGTGAATTGAATAAGAAGGGATGATACCTAAAAAATAACAATAAAACTAAGGAGTGAGAAAGTAATATATTGAGAGGAGAAAAGGAGAAATGGAATGAGGCAAATTATCACTCATAAAAGAGGCAAGAAAAAGTTTTTCCATGGAGCAAAAAAGGGAGGAGGTGAGAGGGAAAAAGTGAAGCTTACTCTCTTCATATTTGGCTTAAGGAGGGAATAACATGCTTTCTTAATTTTGTATGAAAATCTCTTTTATACTACAGGAAAGTAGGGGAGAAGGGGACAAGTGGGGTGAGGGGGATGATAGAAGGGAGGGTAAATGGGAGAAGGGAGTAATTAGAAGTAAGCACTTTTGGGGAGGGACAAGGACAAAAGAGAGAATAGAATATATAGGAGGCAGAATATGATGGAAGAAAATATAGTTGGTCTTACACAACATGACTGTTTTGGAAGTCTTCTGCAAAACTACACATATACAGCCTATATTGAATTGCTTGCCTTCTCAGTGGGGATGGGTGGGGAGGGAGGAAGGGAGAGAAGTTGGAATTCAAAGTATTAGGAACAAATGTTGAGAATTATTTTTGCATACAACTGGAAAATAGGAAATACAGGTAATGGGTATAGAAATCTATCTTACCCTACAAGAAAACAGAGAAAATGGGGATAAGGGAAGGGAGGGGTGTGATAGAAGGGAGGGCATATTAAGGGAAGGAGTAAACAAAATGCAAGGCATTGTGGGGTGGAGAGAGGGGAGAGATGGGGAAAAAATTTGGAACTCAATATTTTGTGGAAATTCATGTTGAAAGCTAAAAATAAATAAATAAACATTTTAAAAAAAGAAATGTTACAGGAAAACTTATTCTGGTGTCTTCCCTCTGTTGGTTATTCCCTATGTATCCTTTATATAGCTTGTTAGTACATATTGTTTGTTGTCTCTCCCATTAGATTGTGAGCTCATTGAGAGAAAGGGCTATCTTTTGCCTCTTTTTGTATCCTCAGCATTTAGTCCTGTTCCTGGCACAAAAGTAGATGTTTGATACATGTTTAATGACTGATTATTGCACTAGAAGAAATGATTAAAGCTCTACTGGGAACTGGTATATAAAGAAGTCAGTTAAGTCAATTTTTGGTAAGAGTTGCGCGTAACAGGACAAGAAAAGAACCTAAAATATTTTAAAATACTGTTACTTCTGTTTGAAAAGTATCTATTTGGTAATTGTGAAAGCTTTCACAGAACCATAGATTTCAGAGTTTGAAGTACCATTAGAAGTCATTGGGCATCAACTAAATCCTGCAATTGTAGGAAAGCTATAATATACCTGAGCAGAGTATCTTCAAACTGAAGTCAGCATAGAGCCCACACTTCTTCCCCAAACCTAGCTTACATAAATCCCAAATGTAGGCCCTATAATCAGTTATTTTTTCAGTTTACACTATCTTTCTCTCAAAGATATCATAGGTTATAATCATCCCATAGTCAGACATCAATAGCATCTATTGCCTGATTCTTCTCACTTAAAAATGAGCAACAAAATGCCCTTTAAAACAGCAAGGGGAGAAAATCCATTTCTAAACATCTACCCCTCCCACATTCTTTGCTGCATTTTGAGCACAATTCCCTCCAACGCCATCAGCCTCTTGACTTCTGGAGTCATTTAGGAATCTGTTCTGAGGGTGCCATGATAGTATCTGTGTACAAACAACATTACCTAGCCATTCATCCTGCCAGTACCCTCTTCACTGCCCACATTTAGCCCACAGCGTTTTTCCTTTCCTTTGTAGCCCCCAAGCTTAGCACAGGGCCCAGCCAATACTAAATGCTTAATAAACGCTTGTTATCTGACTCTTGAGGTCATGTATGTGCTCATGGGCAGTAAAAGAATAGTATTCTTTCTTCTCTGTCCCAGTGTTAACCCCATAGAGAGAGTTTCTACACTCATTACTTCCACTTCTTTTCCAATCATGCACTTCTCAAGCCTTTTCAATCTACCTTCCACTCTTATCACTTAACTGAAAATTGTACTTTCAAAGTCATCAATGATCTTTTAAATGACAAACCTAATGGCCATTTTTCAAATTCACTCTTTTTGACTACTTTGCAGTGTCTTGCAATGTTGACAATCCAAGTTTCTCCATTTTCTTTGGTAGACATAATCTCATATGAATATATACAAGTTTAATTGTAGCCTTTGGGGGTAGGGAGAGGAAGGGGTGAAAAAAAGAACAAAGTAAAAAATGCTTAGCAGAGAACAAAAGAAAGTAAAGCAAAGATGGACAGCTCTCAACACAACAGGTATTTATTATATAAGCTTTCTCAAAATGGAAATTTGTTACTATATATTTTGAATCCTCTCTTACATTCTACTGTGCAAATGACATGCTTTTTTCTCTTATTTTGTATTTAAGTTTCAATATTTACACTGGCAATATGTTTGTTTTTCTTTTCTTATTGTGTATTTGAGTTTCAGGAATTTAAGAAGAGAGGGGAAAAGACAACATTAGCCTTCCATTCACTTAAGTAGCTGTGAAAAGGAAACTTGGTTTCAATTGTCTTAAACAGCAATATTTTCAAATATCCTCTAATGTAATGATATTGCCACAACTACAGTACAATAATCCAAATAAAATGAAATACTTTCCCAATTTATACAATAAAAAACAAATGCCAGTGGATTCTAGGTAACACTAAGGCTAGAAGGATTTCTGATGCTGAAATATTTGAGAATGTTTATCATGCTCTTGGAAAATGAAAAGACACTGATAGTGGAGTAATTGACAATTTTGAAGAAGGAAAGATGCTCCTTGATTCAGAAATTAATTTTGCAATAAAATTTTAAAAAAATTAATTTTGCCCAGTGTTGCACTCCCCCGGAAAGCACAAAGTTAGAGAGTTCAATGAAAATAACCCCAGATGAGAATTCAGAGGATGTGTTCAAATCCCACCTTTGCCATTTATTACATAAAATTGCATAAGTCACAACTTCTTCCTGTTTCCTGGGGTTTTTTGCGGGGGAGGTGGTGGGAAACAGTGGTGAAATGGAACCAACTTTTATTTTGTTTCTTTTGTTATTCTTGATAAAGATGGTCACAATAATATTATGGTAAGGCTAAAAAGAGCCCTCCCATTTTATAGTTTGAAAAAACAAAGCCTTATAGAGGTGAAATCAGTTGTCCAAGGTTACATATTCAGTTCCTTGCAGAGATAGGATTAGAAGCCTCACCCCCAACAGGCAAACCTGGGTGCTCTTTACCTTATAATGTCTCTCTTCTGACGCTGCCAGCACCCTGATGTAAGCCTTTATCACAGCTAGACTATTGTAATAGCCAGCCAGTGGATCTGGCAGCCACACATATCTCCCCCACTGCAGTCCATCCACTCAGTTGTCAAAATGATTTTCCTGAAGAGCAGGTCTGGTCATGTCATCACCCATTTAATAAACTGGAGTGGCTCCCTATCACCTCCAGAATCAAATACAACATCTTCTGTTTAGCATTCAGAGCCCTCCATTACCTATCCCCACCCACCATGTTTCCAATCTTCTTATGCCTTACCCATCCTCTTCATTCCGGTGACACTGTTCTCCTTACTCTTCTGTCTGCTGACTCTGGGCATTTTTATTTCTGGTCTGTTCCCTATGCCTGGAATGCTCTCCCTTTTCATCTCCTCCTAGCTTCCTTCATATCCCAGCTAAAATCTATCCTACAACAGGAAATCTTTCCCAGTCTCTCCTAATTCAAGTGTTTCTCTCTATTGATTATTTCCTATTCATCTTATAAATTAGCTTGTGTGTACATAGTAGTTTGAGGCAACTAGGGGGCACGATGGATAGAGTGCTGAGCCTGAAGTTCAAATTCGACCTCAGCAGTGTGACCCTGGGCAAGTCAATTTAATCCTGTTTGCCTCAGTTTCCTCATCTGTGAAATGAATTGGAGAAGGAATTGGCAATTCACTCCAGTATCTTTTCTAAGAACACCCAAAATTGGGTCATGAAGAGTCATACATGACTGAACAATGACTGAACAACATAACCTTTAGCCACTGCCACCACTAAACCCTTATGGGACCTCTGAATTTCCTGACCTCACAAGACTGTCTGGGGACTTTCATCTCAGAATACTCATTTGCTTAGGATCAGAAAAGGATTAACACAGAGAGAAAGAGACAACCAGGTAATTGTATCCTGAATGGTAGGATTGGAGACAGGACTTCAGTATATTTTCCAATCAACTCAGAATGAGCTCTAAGTAGTTCTACTTCTTCAAAGCCAAAAAGGATTTATTTCTGGCTCAGCAGTTCTCAAGTCATCAGTTCTGATGCCTTAACCAATTAGAAGATTTTCCATTATCACAAAGTATTTAATTATAACTGATTGAGAAAAGTTTGCGCATAAGTTTCCACATGGTCACTTGGATTAAAACCAGGAAAAAATATCTATACTTGCTCCAAGGACTGGCCCTTATAGGTTATTTCACCCATAGTATGTAGGAAATTAAGGAGTTGGACTAGGTGACCTCTAGGATCCCATCCAAATTTAAATGTATGATTTTGTGACTTACATGTTCTACATGTAAACTCTGGACCCCTATAGGCACTGGCAGGTCTGGTTCCTAGTTTGGCTGTTACTTGTCTTAGAGTCTAGGATAGTCCTGACAGGTAAGAGAGGTATCTTTCTTTCTTTTGTCTTTAATAGATATATTTATTTATTCTTACATGAATTTATAATCAATTCTTCTTACTCCTCCTCTCTCCA
The DNA here is from genome assembly GCA_028658325.1 of Potorous gilbertii. Classification (NCBI taxonomy): domain Eukaryota; kingdom Metazoa; phylum Chordata; class Mammalia; order Diprotodontia; family Potoroidae; genus Potorous; species Potorous gilbertii. Next base: position 127,253,736 of record CM053771.1, on the reverse strand, counting down.
CTGAACATATTTAAAAAATGAAAAATCAAAGCCCTATCATAAACATGCATAGGTGTTTTCTCACCCTAAGTGAGTACCAAATAGTCCTTGGCCTAAAGGGGCCAAGGTCTCCCATTGCATCCTGGGACATCTCCAGTCATCCTGATGAATATCTAGTCATTGGATCCAGATGACTCTGGAGGAGAAGTGAGGTTGGTGACCTTGCACAGTCCTTCCTCACTCAAAACAAAGTCAAGTGCAAGTCATGTCATCATTTCTCTGATGGCATGGTCTTATTTGGCAATGAAGGAAGAACATAACAACCTGTGAGTAGATCCAGCTGACTGAATGGAGATTCAACTAGCTAGATAAACATACATCTTACAAAACAAATTCCCATATTGGCAGAGCCTGAAAATGCTTGTTTCTTTGAATTTTTAGTTCATTACCTCTCTGATAGGAGATAAATGATGTATTTCATTGTTAGTCTTCTGGACTCAGGGTTTATCATTGCATTGATGAGAGATTCTTTTCAAAGTTGTTTTTCTGTATATTTTCATCATGTAATTTGTCCTGCTTCTGCTCATTTCACTTTGCATCACTTCACAGAAGGCTTCGTAGTAGTATGCCTGTTTTTCCAAAACTTTCCAATATTTGTCATTTTCCCCTTTTGACTTCTTTCTTGGTCCAATAAGCATAGTGAAATTTCAGTTAATTTAAATTGCATTTCTCCAAGTATTGTAATTCAGCTCATTTTGTCGTATGAGTATGAATAGCTCTTCTTCTTTTGAAAACTGCCTCAAGATGGCGGAGCAGTAACACAGACCTGCTTGAGCTTCCCCCTCCCCAAAGCCCTTAAAATACCTGTTAAAAATGACTCTAAATAAATCTAGAGCAACAGAAGCCACAAAATGACAAAGTGAAACAGATTTTCAACCCAAGACAGACTTGAAGGATGATAGGAAGAGTCTATCGCACCTAGCTTAGAGCAGAGCAAAGCTCAACCATGCTACCACAGACAGGACTGAGCAAGTTTCAGGGCTCTGAATCATGTGCAGCTGCTGCAGTTTCCAGATTTCTCAACCCAAAAACACCAAAGCCAGCTTCAAAGGTCAGTGAGAAAGCTCATTCACCTGGGAGAGGGAGGAGCATGGTCCAGCCTCATCCCAACCCCAGGGTAATGAAAGCCACTAACACAGTGGCAACCCCTGCTTGTGGAGCTCTCAGCTTACAGATTCTGGATGAATCAAGGAGTTGATCTGGGTCTCAGTCCTGAGTGGCAGTCCTGGAGTGAGGAGAAGCACTGTCATGGTGGAGCTGGTGATGGCTATGGAGAAGGAATACTACTTTCAGTTACAGGAAAAACCAGAGCATAGGCCAGGAAAGGAGTCTCCACCTCTCCCTTGACTATGTCACTTTGGAGGAACTGAGAACTTACATGTCTCCAGAGATACCTTGGAGAACAGTTGCACAAGCCCTCTGAAGCCTGGGGTAGTATACCCTCCACTTGACAAAGGACTCAGAAGTCAAGTAATTGGCTAGCAAAATGCCCAAAAAGGGGAAAAATAAGAGTATAGAAGGTTACTTTCTTGGGGAAAAGGTATTTTCTTCCATCCTTTCAGATGTGGAAGAGCAGAAGATACAATCAGAGGAAGACCAAAGCACACAACTGGAGGAAGACAGCGAGGTCAAGGCCCCTACATCCAAAGTCTCCAAAAAAAATATGAAATGGTCTCAGGCCATGGAAGATCTCAAAAAAAGAATTTTGAAGATCAACTAAGAGAGGTGGAAGAAAAATTGGGAAGAAAAATGAGAGCAATGCAAGAAAATTATGAAAAGCAAGTCAACAGCTTACTAAAGGAGACCCAAAAAAATGCTGAAAAAAATAACACTTTTAAAAATAGACTAACCCAAATGACAAAGAGGTCCAAAAAGTCAATGATGAGAAGAATGCCTTAAAAAGCAGAACTGGCCAAATAGAAAAGGAAGTCAAAAAGCTCACTGAAGACAATAGTTCTTTAAAAATTAGAATGGAGCAGAAAGAAGCTAATGAGTTTAGGAGAAATTAAGAAATTATAAAACAAAACCAAAAGAATGAAAAATAGAAGACAATGTGAAATCTCTCACTGGAAAAACAATTGACCTGGAAAATAGATCTAAGAGAGAGAATTTTAAAATTATTGGTCTACCTGAAAACCATGATCAGAAAAAGAACCTAGATATCATCTTCCAAGAAATTATCAAGGAAAATTGCCCTGATATTCTAGAACCAGAGAGTAAAAAAGAAATGGAAAGAATTCACTGATCACCCCCTGAAAGAGACCCCAAAAGAAAAACTCCTAGCTATATTGTAGTCAAATTCCAGAGTTCCCAGGTCAAGGAGAAAATATTATAAGCATCCAGAAAGAAACAATTCAAGTACTGTGGAAATACAATCAAGATAACACATAATTTAGCACTTCTACACTAAGGGATCAAAGGACTTGGAACATGATATTCCAGAGGTCAAAAGAGATAGGTTTAAAACCAAGCATCACCTATCCAGCAAAACTGAGTATAACACTTCAGAGGAAAAAATGGAATTTCAATGAAATAGAGGACTCCAAAACATTCTTGTTGAAAAGATCATTGCTGAATAGAAAATTTGACTTTCAAATACGAGAATCAAGAGAAAGATGAAAAGGTAAACAGGAAAGGGAAACCATAAGGCACTTTTTAAAGTTGAACTGTTTACATTCTTACATGGAAAGATGATATTTGTGACTCATGAGATTTTTTTCAGTATTAGAGTAGTTAGAGGGAATACACATACATACATATAAATATATATATATATATATATATATATATATATGTAGGTGTGTATGTGTATATTACATATCTGTAGGCATGTGTATGTACATGGGTGTATTGTGCATGAGTGTGTGTTTGTGTATACGTACATAGAAGACACAGGGTAAGCTGAATATGAAGGGAGAATACCTAAAAATATAAAATTTGTTGTGTAGTGGAATGGGCTAGCAGTAAGAGTGAGGAGAGGTAGACTATAGCAAGTCATCTTGCATAAAAGAGGCGAGAAAATGCTTTCACAATGGAGGGGAAGAGGGGAGAGATGAAAGGGAATAAGTGAGCCTTACTCTTGTGGGATTTGACTTAAGGAGGGAATAATACACACCCAACTGGATATGGAAATCTATTTTACCCTGCAGGAAGGCAAGGGGGAGGGGGATAGGAGAGGGAAGATAATAGAAAGGTCAGCTAATTGAGGAAAGGATCAATCAGAAGCAAGCACTATGGTGGGAGGACAGATCAAGGGAGAGAATGGAATATATGGAGGGCGATATAGGACAGAGGGAAATGTGGTTAGTTTTTCATGACATAACTACTATGGAAGTGTTTTGCATTGTATCGCCAAGGCAATATTCAGCACCGGTGGCGACTATGATTATGCCAGTGTAGTTCTCAATCACAAAATACAAAAGACGCTCCAGATTGAAGGCAGAAGGAAAACATTTACTTAAACACCAGCCAGGCAAATCCCAGAACCAGAAAACAAAATCCATCATGATGACAAAGAAGTTAATAACTATGATCACAGCAGAGGACTTAGCCATTCTAAAACTTCCCCTCCCTCAGCCAGGGACATTTCACTATCAAATGTCACAGTGTGTCAGTTGGCCTGTATTCTATCCCGTCTCACCTGACCTTACTCACTCACTTCCTCCTGGTTCCACTCCACCCTTCCTACTCCACCTCTTCAGCAAGCTCCTCCCACCACATGTGACCTAGGCTTCCAGGCAGTCCAAGCAGATCATATGGGCCTATTAATTAATGAGAAAGCTCTTTCCATTTTAAGTTACTATTACACTTGGCCCCAAGATCTTTCATATTCATTACATAGGTCAGTGGGGCAACTGATATTACAAGCACCCCATCATGCATGGCTACATATGTGTGGCCTGCATTGAATTGCTTGCTTTCTCAATGAGGGAGAATAGGAAGGGAGGAATGGAAAGAATACAGAACTCAAAGCTTTAATAATGAATATTAAGAATTGCTTTTGCATTCAACTGGGAAACAAAATGTACCGGAAATGGGGCATAGAAATCTATTTTGCCCTATAGGAAAATAGAGGGGAGGGGTGGGAAGAAGGGAGGGATAATTTAAGGGAGGACAGATTGGAGGAAGGGGTGGATGGGGTGCATGCTATCCTGTAGTGGGTGGTAGGAAGAGATAGGGAGAAAATTTTGAATTCAAATTCTTGGGGAAGTGAATGTTGAAAATTGAAAAATAAATAAATTACATTTTTTGTAGAAGAAAGAAAGCTGCTTAGTCATATCCTTTGACCAGTTATCTACTGGAGAATGGCTCTTAGTTATATAAATGTGGATTATTTCAATACATACTTTGAATATGAAACCTTTACAAGGGTAATTTGGTATTGATAGGTGAGAGTATTTTTCTAAAGGTTTAACTCATGAACTCACATTGATTTCGATGATTGTTGGTTGACATCAATTATTCAGATAAAATCAATTAGCTTTTGGAAAGGGACATTTGTTAAGGTTGGTATACTAAGAATATTTGATATAAAACATCTCTCCCTCTGTCCTAGATTCTCCTACACACTCCCCAGCAATCTCATTTTCCACTCCTATTTCAAACATTTAACATTTCATCTTCCCTTTACTTTGAAGCAGGCACAGGGTGTTCCTAATACTTCAAGGTAATTGTTGGCCCTATAATCACCAAATATTTTATGTGGTACATACCTATCACCTCCACTTATTCAGTAGTCCTCTGAAGCTACATGACATATAGAAAGTAGAAGAAAGTGGGCTCAAGCTTAGAAAGTACATGTGGCAATGAGACAATTTATAGTCTCTGAAGGTTTTTTGTGGGGAGTCTTCAAGATGTTTCCTTTATGTCTGGTGTAGATTTTCTGAAAGGCTCTGTATAGAGCCTTGAATCGCTCTTTTCTCATCAAGTACAGTCTGTTCTTAGCTCCCAAAGCAGATACTGCTTCTAGCATTCCCAGGAATGCCTTTGTGACACCAGTGGAAAAATATCAGACCCTACAGAGTCTTTGAAGTTCACAAGATCTTCCTCTGCCAGGTGGGGTCAGGAGGGAAGGCTGAGGCTAATGTTCCTCATGTGATTCTTTCTCAGGGGCTTGGCTGAAAGACTTTTACCCTAGGCTTCCATACATTTGACCCTCACCAGGCATGGTCAGTTTTCTCAAGGAATACAAATACACTTCTTCTACAATGCCACTCCAGTTTTAAAACTTTGAGTTTAAAAAAGGAATTTGCAATTCTTTTTTGTGTGTCATAGATTTCTTTTCCAGAACAGTGAAGCATATAGATCCCTTAACAGAATGTTTGTAACCTGGGCTTCTTTGAGCATGCCTAGTTCTAATATGGAGATGGTCTTAAGAGGGGCCTTTTGAAGGACTCATTTCTAAAATATAGAGAACTAAGTCAAATATAGAAGAATAAAGTCATTCCCCAACTGATAAATGGTCAAAGGTTATGAAGAGACAGTTTTCAGAGGAAGAAATTAAAGCTATCTATAGTCATATGAAAAAATGCTCTAAATCACTATTGATTAGAGAGATGCAAATCAAAACAACTCTGAGGTACCACATCACACCTATCAGACTGGCTAACATGACAAAACAGGAAGATTATAAATGTTGGAGATGTGGGAGAGTTGGAACGCTAATTCATTGTTAGTGGAGCTGTGAGCTGATCCAACCATTCTGGAGAATAATTTGGAACTATGCCCAAAGGGCTATAAACAGGTGCATACCCTTTGACCTAACAAGATCACTTCTAGGGCTGTATCCCAAAGAAATCATAAAAATGGGAAAAGGACCCACATGTACGAAAATATTAGTAGCAACACTTTTTGTGGCAGTCAAGAACTGGAAATCAAAGGGATGCCCATCAAATGGGGAGTGGCTGAATAAATTGTGGTATATGATGTAATCGAATACATTATGCTATAAGAAATGACAAACAGATAGACTTCAGAAAAACCTGGAAAAGACATATGCACTGATGCTGAGTGAAATGAGCAGAACCAGGAGAACATTGTACACAGTAACAGCCACAGCATGCAAGGACTGTTTCTGATAGACTAAGCACTTCAGAGAAATGCAAGGACCTAAAACATTCCCAAAGGACTCTTGAGGCAAAATGGCATCCACATCCAGAGAAATATGGAATTGGAACACAGAGTGAAGCAGACTATTTTTTCTTGTGTTATGTTTAGTTTTAGTTTAGTTTTTCTTAATGCTTTCTCCCATTCATTTTAATTCTTCTATGCAACATGACTCATGTGAAAATGTGTTTAATAAGAATGTATGTGTAGAACCCATAAAAGATTTCATGCCATTTCAGGAAAGGAGGGGAGAAGTAGAAAATTTAACACTTATGGAAGTGATTGTTGAAAACTAAAAACAAATAAATTAATTAAATTTTTAAAAGAGAAGGGCCTTTTGAGCATATCCAGTTCGCCTAACATACGTGGGCATAGCAGTAGCCTCCTTTGATTAGCTGTCTCCTTTTTTAAACCTGGGGACTCTAAACCATTCACTCTCTTTTCTGTCATCTATTTTGCTATGCTCTGTGCCCAAGGTACATACCATGAATGCCATTAACTGAATCCATGAGAGAGGAAGCCTGCTTGTTCTCTTCTACCATAGTACAGAAAAATGGGCCTAGAAGTGTTTATTTCTCCTCTGTTTTGTTTTCAGTTTCATGTGCCAGAGGGACTTCTCACCAACTATAAGTTTAAGCCATGGCAACCCTGGACCCAGGATTGCAGGCTGGATGGTGTACTTAGTCAGCCTAGCAGAGAAACCCTAAGAAGTCAAGGTATTTGGTTCTTGAGAGCCTGGTGGGGTTTTGGATTTGGAAATGTGCTTTAACAAAAACAAACTAAATTATGAACCTCATGTCCTTCTCCTCCATAGAGACTGGAGGTGGTACAAATGGAGAAAGGGATTATGCCTCCCATATGTAGGATGGAGTAAGTTTGTATGTTTTTTATTATGTTTTGAAAGTAAACATTCCTTAGTAAAAGCTTCAGTGTTACACATAAAACAAAATACATAGGGTTGTAAAAGAAACCAAAGGTTAGTGAAAAATATAAGAATACATAATTTTTTCCCAAGTTCACAGACCCCTTGAAATCTACCCATGGACTTTTGGAAGTCCTTGAGTCCCAGATTAAGAATCCCTCGTTCTTTCTAGACTGTTTTCCTCTGGACTTCGCTGCACCCCTAGAAATCTCTTCATCCTAGATCAGATTGGTTTTGAAATTCACTCTAACTTTTCTTCCAGCCAGACTCATAGTACAGCAGCTCACAAAAACAAAACTGAGTTTTATTCCCCCTCCCAGTTCTTGGTGGAAGCACAAACAAGGAATGAAAAACTAAAAGTAGGCATGGCAAAAGAGAAATAAAGGCGAATCAAGGGGCCAGGATCATCTACAGACTATATAATCAACCCCTGAATAATTGAAAGTTAGTTGTAATTTCAGTTTAACCATAATGTCTAACCATACATTGGCAAGAGACTAAGGTAAAGATTTTGGATCTTTTCACTCTATTTTTAGTACTGATGATGCATCCACCAAAATGTAATCATAATGTTCTTTTAACATTATTTGAAAAGCCTTAGAGTTTTAACCTCAAGAAGCAGATATCTGGGAATCCAGGAAAGCAGGCATTGTCTAATTGTTCTCTAGGATTCTTGGAATTGTTTTACTTTTTACTAAAGATACACAGAAGTTCACAATTATTTTCCATTGCATTTTTTTGTCCCCCAAAAGGAGAACACAAGATATATAATCAGAGTCACAGCAAACTATTCTGGCAACTATGGAAAGGAATATAAAAGATACCATCAAGTGCTAAGGGAGAGGAATATTTGGAATCTTGGGACAAGAGGTTCATTGGGGAAGAGACCCTTTGACACTTCCCTGTTTCAAGGGACCAAGATACCCTAAGACACTGATTTATTGTAATGCCAATGCAATAGCCACAGCAGCCACTATGGTTATGGATGTGTGTTTCTAGGGTAAATTCACAAAATACAAACTCTCTTCCTCAAAGACAAAACCAAGATATTTATTCAGATACCAGAAAGCCAATTCCACCATGATAACAATGATGTTTGTACATATTACCAATAAAGGGAGCACTGACATCCCCAAGCCTTCCCTCTGTCAGGCCTCCCCACAGACAAGCTCCCTTAGGCAAAATCATTCCCTCTCTCACTCATGCTAGCTGCTCTGCCTGTTCTCTCCCAGCTCTGCCTCACTGTCTCTTCCCAGTCTACCCTTCCTGCTCTACCCATTCGGCAAGCTCCTCCCACCATCTACTCCCTGTGACTCAGGCTGTGGGATGGGCCAAAGCTCAAAGCAGGTCACATGGGCCTATTAAGGGGCAGAGAAGATCTTCAAATTCCCTTACTATTACATTTATATAGACAAAGGTACCTTAGATACAGGGAGGCACTCCAGGGTAGGTTGTCATATTGAAAGGAACAAGGTTGAAGCCAATCTGGGGAGCACACCTGGAATATAGCAAGGGGGTGATGCCAAGAGAAGCTTGCCATCCTCTAACCTGCAGTTTTAACCAGTTATTCTTTTTGACTAAATTTTTAGGTCAATTGTTTCTGCCTCCCACAGGAATACAATACAGCCACAAAATCACAAAATCCTCTAAACTTTAGTCCTCTTGGGCAAAATTTAGCCCTATCCAAAGTGCTCAGGAAGGCACCAGTTAAATTCCTGTTTCCTTCTTATTACTCTTTCCAAGTTCACATTGGCACATCCAGCAAAAATGGATATGGAAGAAGAACGTAGAATTTTTTTTAACTGCTCTTTGAGTTCAGTTCAATAAGTATTCATAAGATTTCAACTGTGTCCCACAGGATTAACACACGTTAATGAAGGACTAGCACCTCTGGTGTCAGGACTTGCTGAGTCCTTTTCAGGACTATTCATCTACCTTTGTTGTCTACCCATTTCATCCAACTCTTATCTATGGGTCCAAGTTTTTGTAGCATGCTTAGTGGCCACACCCAGTAAAACCATAGCAGATGGACTAAACCAGGTTGAGGGCAACTGCCAGACCTCAAACCCTTCATGAGTTAGGGGGATGTCTATCCAAAGCATGTAGAGACTTCCTCTGGTGGAATGGGCAGATGAGACCATTGTTCCAATGGTCCAATAAAGGCAGCTGAAGCAGGTGCTGTGGAGCACTTAAAGCTTGGTCAAATACCAAGGTTTCCTGAGCCATCACCAAGACTTTTGTCTTGCCATTGGACTTCAGTGATTCTGGAAGAGAGAGTGAGGCTGATAACCTTGTATGGCTCTGCCTCGCTTAAATCCAATTCAGAAGCAAGTCAAGATCCTATTCAAAAATGAAGAACAAAAAAGTATTGTGGTAGACACAAATGAAATATGAGGGATAGAGGAAGAGAAGGTAGACTATTGGACCTGGAGTCAAGAAGACCTTAGTTCAAATATTGCCTCAAATACTTACTAGCTGTGTGAGGTCATATACCCTCTACCTGACTCAGTTTCATCATTTATAGAATGGAAATAACAATACCTACTTCCTAGGGTTGTTGTGAAGATGGAATGAGTTAATATTTGTAAAGTGCTATGTAAATGTCATCTAGTGGTGGTGGTGGTGGTGGTGGTGGTGGTAGTCCTTGCTCCATTATTGAGTATATTTATTTACTTATTGAGTTTATTTGGATAGATAGAACTATTCTTATGTGATTAAAATAATTAGAAAATTTGATAACATAAAAAGCTGCTATAAGTACTGACCTGCTTGGTGCTGAATTCCATACTTTAGTTAAATTTTGACAAACAAGATTGGTCTTTTGACATAAGGTATGATAGTGAATAGTTTGATAATCAAAGTATTAAAAGGACTATTGGAGTCATTTGAAATGATTTCATTTTGGAAAATTGCTTAAATCAATTGTGACATACCATTGCTACCTTATCACATCAATAAGAGTAGTCTCTCTATCTCCCTGCCTCTCTCTGTCTCTCTCTGTCTCTCTCTCTGTCTCTGTCTCTGTCTTCCCTTCTCTCTCTGTCTCTCTCTGTCTCTCTGTCTTTCTCTCCTCCTCCTCCTTCTCCTCATCCTCCTCTTTCTTTGCCTCCCTTCCTCCTTTCTCACAGAATGTTTTCTATGCAATTAGATAGGTGAGAAGATGGTTACATGTTCCTATCCCTTAAACCTTGAGACCCCAGAAATAGGTTTGTGGTTTTGGTCCGTTTCATTTGTTCTTTTCAGAAGTAGAATGAACTTGGGAGCTTGAGTCATTGGAACCTTAGAGCCAAGATTCCAGGCCAAATTTGCCCAATAGGTAGGTCCTGAGAATTCAGAGAAGGGAACCTGGAGGACTTTGGAATTTAAACTTCATGGGAACTGAGTTAAGTTGTGAACCTAATCTTATTCCCCTCTCGAGATGAAGGGAATATAGGAGAGTTACACCCTGCAGGTGTTGGAGGAATGTTTATACATTTGTTCTGGTTGTAACTTGAAAGTAAATATTGGATAGAGTATAGGGCCTAGAGTCAGGATGATCTGAGTTCAAATATGGCCTCACACACCTATTAGCTGTGTAACCCTGGGAAGGTCACTGAACCCTATTTGTCTCATTTTACTCATCTGTAAAATGAACTGGAGAAGGAAATGGCAAACCATTCTAGTACCTTTTCCAAGAAAACCTTAAATGGGGTCACAAAAGGTCTGACACAACTGAATAACAATTTAATAACAACAACAAAATTCTTTGTAAAAGTGAATCTGATTAAGTGATAAAATGAAACTGGTATGTTAAGGCTCCCTAAAATGGGGAGACCATAATCAATGAGGGGAGGGACTTGAGCATAGGACAAACTATATGTTCTCCTGGGCAGGTAGATGGGGCTAGGATAGACTGAGTACTGGACTTGGAATCAGGAAGACTCATCCTCACGTGTTCTAATACAGCCTTAGACACTAGCTGTGTGATCCAAATGGGGTCACGAAGAGTTGGAAACGACTGAAATAACTCAACAGCAGCAACATATATGCTCCCAACCCCTCTGCAGGTAATGTAGAACACTGAGAGAGGGGTGGAGATGTAAGAGCCCTGGCCTTCTGGAAGTGAGGGTCCCCAGACTCACAGTCTTATCAGTAGAAACATATTTCAATTGCCAAATTCAATTCTACAACTCTACTGCTATGTGCAGACCCTAGGGATGTAAAGAAAAAATTCAGAATAGTCCTTGCCTTTCAGGAGCTTACATTCTCCTGGAGAAGAAACAACATATTGTATATACAAATAAGTAATTACAAAATAATTTGGCTAGTGAGAGGGATGAGGGAGTGGGATGAGCACCAACAACTAAAGGAAATCAAAATTGCTTCCTGCTTTAGTAACTCATTTGGAATTAATATAATCCACATACCAAAAATTTGGGAGCTAACATCTGCAAAAAGAGTCTTTTTTAATCTTTTAATTAGGTTAAAAATATCCTTTTTTCCATTCCATTTTCATTATTAATTTAATCAGCAAATCCTTTCTTCATAGACAGAGCTAAAATGAACTTCAACCTAGCCAGGATTCAGAAATCCCAAATCACTAATGAAAAGAATAAGAACAAAGTTTGTATTTTCCTCTATTGCATTCTGTGGTTTGAAAAAAACCACTAATTTAAAATATTTGAAAATATTTTTTCTTCATCTTCCAGTATGCTAAACTTTTCAATTTAATTTCAAATGGACATAATATTCTGTATATACATCTCTACTCTTCCTCATTTTTTTAAACTCTCTGAGTTCAGAGAACTTTAAAAACCCTTAAAGCATTCTTGGAAAGACTAAGGAGGTAGGGATTAGCTGGCTCAAGTGTGCTGCAGTCTTACATGTAATATAAGACCACTTTGCTTTTGATAGTTTTATTTGCTTAGTAATCTATAGTCTCAGTAATCCATCCCTCTTCCACAATAACATTTTATTCAATTGGTTCCTAGAAAAGAAAAACAATTCATTCAGAATTATTACTGGTGAATGATGAAACAAGAGCTATACTTTCTGGACTAAGTTCCTTTCCTGTTATAAAAATGTCTACAGCAATATAGATTTTAGTTTGAGATAAAATAGAAAATTCTCATTGAAATAATGAGGAAAATTAAAGTATTGTTTTGAATTGGGGTTGTATTTGGAACATTGTTTTCTTGGACGTAAAGAAAAGTGCTGATGTTACCACTGGTTACAGTTTCTAAATTTTTCCTTTTAATTTTCTCCTTTGAGAGAATAAACTGCAGATAATGAGCATTCTGTTTCAATTATCTATTTTTAGAACATTTGAACACAAGGACTTCTTTAGTTTGAGTTATAGCAATTGAGTTACAATTTGGTGCTTGTGTTTTTTTTTTAATTTGGTCTTAAGTTAATTTGCTTGAATTAGTTTCTTGGCTGGCCTCCCTCTTCACTTTCCGTACCCTGTTTTTTTAATGTCAATCTAACTACCATTTACCTGGAAAACTCTGGGGTCATGATTCGCTTCTTCATAGTGGCCAAAACTTTGTTTTTGCTTCTGAATTGGTGGGAAAAAAAGGAACTGAGGACTGCTTTGGCAAAATTACAATAAATCATCTCTTCTTGCCTCCCATTCTTTACTATTTAAGCGCCTACTGTGTGTAATGAATTGTGATAGGTACAAAGTCTATAAAGATCAAAAAGAGTGTCCTTGCCCTCAAGGATCTCTTTGGAGTTTATGCCATATATAACACTAAGTAAAATGGAAGATAAAATGTGAGAGGGCAACAGAAAAAATCAAGGCAAAATGCTCTAGAAAAACCTCAGTAATGCATGAGTAAAACAGCAATGCAGAGAGAGTCACTTTATCCTCTAACCATAGAGGCAAGTCCAGTCTCTAAATGACTACTTGGAAACATCATTGTCCTTTTCTTTTTCCTTCTTGTATTGCTTTTTTTAATTTCCCATCATAGGTATAAATAGTAGCATACCACTAGTGGGAGATGCTAATTGGCAATAAATATTGTCAGCCTTCAGTAACCACTTATAAAGTAGTGGAACAAAAGAGGTTTATTCAAGGTAAAGAAATTTGAATTTGGGACACACACAGCACAAGGTACTAGAGTGCCCACTAGAACAAGGCAGACAAGGTGACTATATTACAGCTGTTTCCCTGAATCCAACCTAACCTTACTTCATGAATTGCCAGTTTCCAGAAAACTGAACTCGGAACGCTTGAATTCCTGAACTGTCAAGGATGAAACCCCTTCCAGTTGACATAATTTGCTGTTTGCACCCCAGGCTGAATGCCCAGTGTGCCCTTGAAAGTCAGGAAAGACATCAGTCAGTCTGCATTAGGCCAAGAAACAGCTTGTGCTCCTGGAACCCTTGTGGATACGCAGGTTCTCCTACCTTCATGGTCTAGCAGCTCCTTAGGGAAAAAGCTGCTTTTGCCATATCCTTGCTCCTCCCCTTTGGGAGGAGTTTTATCCTTTTCCCATCTTTACAGAACTTTTTATCTTATCAAGACACTTCCCTTTAAGAAAAGATTTCTGTTTTCTCCTTTTTTTATTTAACTGTCATAAATATCCAAACTTCTATGCGAATTGTGAATTCTTTGCTCTGTCTTAGGTTTCAACATATATGTTCATTACTCTTGTAATAAACCTAGTTTTCACATAGGTTTTGTGAAGTTCTGATTACCTGCTGGCATAATCAAAGGAGAGACCTGGCGATAGAAGAACAAGAAGCAGGATGTTCACAGTTTTTGAGGAAGCTTCATATAAGGTAGATTGGTAGCCAAAAGAGGTAGAGAACAGTAGCATGAACAACACATGGGTGGTTCTCTCATATGTGTGTCACAGATCTTGGAAAGACCACAAGGCTGGTCTCCAGCAGTCTTGGCTGTTTTGAGCTGGTGGACAACTGAGAGTTCAGGAGTTGAGAGGGGAAAAAAATGTGTCAAGGACACACAGCTGTAAGTGAATTCAATATACCTTCTCCTCCTTCTGTGGTCAAGGCAACCACTGGTGTCACAGAAGCTTTCAAGTAGTTGCATGTGCTGCTGGACCATAATGGAGTTAATGACTTTAGTTTCAAATCTTGAAGCACAAGGAATGCAACATCTAATGAGAAGGGGGAAAATGATAACATAGTTAAGAGCATAAGTAGGCCGTGTAGTAGGGGCAGAACATCCTGCTCCATCATCTGGGGAGCCAGCTAAACAAATCCCAAAATCTCTATAGGTTAGGGAGGTGCCAAAGACCCTGACCTTAGCTTTCATAAGTTTGATACTTTCTAACACCTTACGCAATTATATATGGCATAGAGCCCACATAGCTCCTTGAGGGAGCTTTTTAGCCTTGTACCTATCACAATTTGTTACACACAGTAGATGCTTAATTCATTGACAAAAAAGTAACATTTTTTCCAAAGGAAGGTACACTTACCTCACTGGACTGCTTACATGGTATTGAGGATACTCAGTTCTGCAGCACAACCTTGGGGAGGGGAGAGACCTACCAGTTTAAGCCCTCAAAGGCCCCCATAGTCTTATTAAAGGAATCAGCCAGTGGAGAGATTCTCCACAGCCTTTTTGAGCGCCAGGACACCAAATTTTGGGATTCTCATATGGAATAAGTCCAAGTCCACTAACTGTGTTCAACCAAAGGGTTAGATCCGTCTGTCAGTGGTGAAAGAAGATGCCAAGATTGAGGATTTCTGAAACACTGAGCCTAGTATGCTTGGAAAAGTTAGGTACCATAGTGACCAAGCCTCAGGTCTCAGACCACCAAGGTGGGTGAACCTGACACAGGCTAGTACCACAGAGGAAGAACATATCCCAGGCAGGTCCCTCAGTGACAAGGACTGCTGCACAGACAAGTTTCCTTGGGCATTAAATCCACACACAAAGGCTGTAAAGATGATTGTGAGCACATTTTGGGCATGAAACCCAGTGCAGTCCCTGAAAGGGCAGACAAGGCAAGAGTAATTCAGGGAGACAGTCTGGTTTAAAAGCCCTTCAGTAGTTGAGTCAAAACCCCAAGTTTTCCTGGGTAGAGAGAAAAGCGCATTGCCCTTTCCAGGCTGATAGGCTGAAGTTACAAGAGAAAGAAGAAAAAAGAGTAAAGTTAGGTAAGCTTTGTGGATCTCTTCCTTTTCACATCAGAGTGTGATTGCAAAGAGTGTATGTATGTGGGGATGTAAGCTCCCAACATTCAAGGCTCTAACAAGATGCTCAGAAGATATTTGGATGCTGAGGGAGAGGTTAGTACAGACTATTGCAGATTGGGAGAGAGGGACAGCAAGTAGTGATGATGCCAGTGAGGTCCTTGACACATGATGAAGGTACAAAGATATGCAGAATGGCTGGAGGAAAGAATAGAACACAGGGCACTGTATCAGCTCAGATCTGCAATTCTACAGGGTAGGTGAGGAGGGTAGGCTCAGCATAAGAGTAGTTATGTTGTGTACAGAGCCAGCAAGTGGACAGGTCAGCTGCTATGTCTGGGGTCTGTCAGACAGAGAAAGGGGCCAAAGCAGTTAAAGCATAACTCAGAGGAGTTATAATGACCTTGTCCAAGGTGTCACCTCTCCCCCCACCCCCCAAGTCCATCAAGCGAGAAATATAATACCATGAGTCCAAGAGTGAAGTCAGGCCACTGAGTTGCCAAGAGTTCATATAGCAAGGGAGGTCAAGGAGTGATAGCACATGAAGAACCAGTGAGAGTAAGTGGACAAAGAAGATAAGGTCAAAGAATCTGATAAGGAGTGGGGTCGTAGGTTATTCTCAGTCCTCATCAGGAATCTTGGGAGGCCATCTGCTACAGGTGTAAACTGCTTCTCAGACCTGGTCAAACACAGGGAGAAGTCTCTGATGGGTTGAGGGGTCACCTAGGAGTAGGGATCATCTTAAAACAGGGCAGGTGGATCTAGTTATCCACACCTTGCAGTTTGGCAAGGTGTTGATTAGCAGAATTTGGTATGGTTCCTTCCATCAAAGCTGCAACATGTCCTTTCAGAGATTCCAGTTCTGGTATACCCAAGGTTCCAGAAGTAAGTTCTCTTGGTCAGAGGATGGCCTGGAGTAGGACTGAGGAATCAGATGGTCATAGTTTGACATGCATTGTGTGAGTTCCTTGCAATAGGAAATGAGGGAACCCTTGACCCTCAGAGGGTCATTGGCCAGAGCTGACAGACTCATGGGACATCCAACAACAGTTTCAAAGGGAGAAAGTTTGTGTTTCCCAAATGGGCAGCCTGTAGATTAAGAAAGACTGGTAACAGAGCTTTGGGCCATGGGCCAAAGTCATCAGAGAATTTGGACAGTTGGGTGTTTATTGCCCTATTGGAATGCTTCATTAACATGGAAGACTGGGGATGATAGGCACAAATGAATGGCTCCGAAATGGGCCAAACAGCCAAGAGGTCAGAAACAACCTTGCCATTGAAATGAGTCTATCTGTCACTGTGAACTTCCTAAGGGATACTCCAAAAAGGGATTATTTTTTCAAGGAGGAGCGTGGCTATGGCATGTCGGCATGGGAAGGACTCCACCCACCAGGAAAACATACAGACCATAACTGGAACATATTTGTATCTGGAAGTTTGAGGCAGCTGGTTGAAATTCATCTGCCAGGTGTGGAAAAGGCCATCAGAGAGGTGGAATTTTCCCAGGTGCCATGATAAGGGTTTGCTGACATTACTTTTAGGGCAAATAGAGCATTTAAGCAGCCTATTGGAATCTTCCCCATCAATTTTTGGGGGCAAACTCAGAAGTTTGTCAGTACCCCAGTAGCTGAAGAAACTCAAGAACTCCATCATGGGGAGATACAGAGAGTCAGGCAAAACCATGAAATTGTTTGGGCCTACCTAAAGTCTGTACAGAGGGTACCTGAGGTAGCCATCTCTGTATAAAAGCTCCCCAGCAAAGGCATGATTTCCCCAGGGCTGAAATTTGGAGTGTAGGGTTTGGGACTGGTCATCTGAGAGAGAGCATAGAGATAAGAAGACCTAAGACTGCCTGAAAGGCTGCCTACTCAACAAGCGTATTCCCTCTAATATGCAAAGAATCCTCTCTCTAGTAGTTAGGAACCTTGATAATGGCAGCTTCCTTTGGCAGGAGGAGAGTTTCAAGGATCCAGTTGATCTGCTAACTGTTTTTTATGGTGGATTGGGAGAAGGCAAGGAACCCCTTGTGTCTCCAAAGCACCCCAAAGCCTTGTGCAACATCAAAGTCATACCGGATGTCCACATAAATGTTGATTCACTTGCCTGCTGCTGGCTCACAAACTTCTCTGACTGTCTCCAGATCAGCTTGTTGCACCAAGGTGGCATGGGAAAGAGGGCCAGCTGGTCTTGGCTATTTCAAACTGGCAGGAGTTTAGAGGAAAAAAATGTCAAATTTGTGCAACTGTAAGTAAATTCAATAATATCTACAAGTTATAATTTAATGCAATTTAATATAAATAGCTACAACTTGAAGACAGTTTTTCCTTTAGCAAATCAATAAATCAATTCACTTTTCTACTTCCTTGGCTTTTGTGTCCTGGTTTTCTTCCAACCTCTGTCACAACTCCTTTGTTTTACTGATTCCTTTCCTTGGGTATCCCAAGATTTAGTTCTCAGATATTTGAGGTCTCTCCATTTATTCCTTCTCTTAAAAGGAATTTTATAATTGGAAAAGACTTTATAGTTGCCACTTAATCCAGTTGTTGTGTTTGTCCTTCACTCTCGAAGAGGACCATGATATCAAGATGATGATATGACTTGCAGTTGATTCTGATTTGAGTGAGGGAGGGCTGTGCAAGGTCACCAGCCTCACTTTCTCCTCCAGAGCCATCCAGGCCAGAGATTCATCAGGATGACTGGAGACAACCCAGGATGCAATGAGAGACCCTGGCCATTTTAGGCTAAGGCCCTATCAGACTCTCACTTTGAGTAAGATATACTCATTCAATGAATGCTTCTTTAAGTAGTTACCCAAAGGATGACCTCTTTAATAAAAAAAAAAAAACAAACTGGAAGGGGAAGGCCCTCAGGGTTCTTGGGTAAAAGAAACAGTTACTATTTAGTACTTACATTCACTCTGTGCTAGGTGGGTGGGGACCTGTTGTCCAATCAATGAGCTCCAGAGTGAACTTAATCTTTGAGCATGAAATCTAGCCAGTAAACTCAAAGGAAAAAAGGTAGCTTTTGGTTATAGAAGTGTACCTTCCCCTGGGTAGAACACCCCAGGCAAGGACAGAAAGAAGAGGAGAGGAGAGATCTTAATCTCTTACTCAATAGATATCTCCTCTAGAACATCTATTCTCATCATTTAAACTTTTATTTTTTCAGAATAATTTTCAATTGAGTCAATAGGTCTGACCATGGGACTTTCTACGTAAGTAGCGATGGTACTTCCTACTTAAGCAATCTCAATTTTGTACTTTTCTCTCCTTTGACATACTTTCTATTATTGTACAGACCTTCTTCACCTCACACTTGGACTATGATTGGTCTCTCTTTCTCAAATCTTTCCCTTCCACTCAGATGCCAAAGTGATCTTCCTAAAGTTCAGGTCTATGTAACTCCACTACTCAATATACTCCAGTGGCTTCCTTTTATCTGTACAATAAAATACCAGTTTGGCCTTCACAGTCTAGTCCCTTCCTATCTTTCCAGTCTTGTTTCACTTTATTCCTTTACCTGATGTATGGCCCAGCAACACAGGACTTGGTGCTGTGGTTCACAGTGGACGTTCCACCCCTTGACTTTGTGTCTTTTCCTATTTATCTGCAATGTTTTCATTCCTCACCTTCACCTCTTAGCTTTCTTAACACAGCTCAAATCCCACCTTCTGCAAGAAGCCTTTCCTAGTCTCCCTTCTTGCTAGTGCTTTCCCTCTGAGATTATCTCTCATCCACTCTGGAGGAGAGAGTAAGGCTGGTAGCATTGCACAGCCCTCCTTCACTTAAATCCAATTAATTTGCAAGTCATGAATGCTCCTTCCTACTGTCAGGGTCCTGTTAGAGGAGGAAAGACAAACAACAACCTGGGAGTAGTAGTGGCTGCCTTACTGGGGACCCACCTGGACAGTTCCAGTTGGGTAATGTAGTTTCTCCCTTCCTTCCCTCCTTCCCTTCCTTCCTTCTTTCCTTCAGTCTCTCCCTCTGTCCACATAGGGAGTCATACCTTAACTTGTGGGTGCTCTGCCCAGAGGAATATAAGTTTTGATTGCTGAAACCTATCAAGATATCTTGGAGTTTACAGGCGAAATTTCTTTTTTTATGGACTCTGGCTCTCATTGATTGGCCAATAATGGGTTCCAGTCCAACCTTTATTTGGTCATTGTTTGAATTCTGATGGCTCAGAGTGAGTGTAAATAACTGTTGTTTTTATTTTGGACAGAAGTCTTAAGGGTCTTCCCCACCCAGACTGATTTTATTTTTTTGACTCAGTAAAAGATGCTGTTCTTTGCCTGATTTTTTACCAAATCTTAATCACTAAATGGATACTGCATCAGACAAACTGAAACTTGGGAATGATCTTAACTCAAAAAGACAGACTCCACTGTATCCGTGGCCATCTCCAGTCATCCTGATCTATATCTTGTCACTGGACCCAGATGGCTCCTGAGGAAAGAGTGAGGTTGGTGACTTTTCATGGCTATCCCTTGCTTAAATCTAGTTTACTTGAAAGTCATGATATTCCCTTCCTGATATGGTCGTCTTGAGAATGAAGGACAAACAACGTCTCTCATCCATCAAGCTCATAAAGATTTAATATGAGGGAGAAGAAATATAGTTCAGTTTTTACCAATGATCTCCATCACGTTTTTGGTATTAATAAAGTCTGAATTTTTTCCATTCCTTCGATGTCTTCCCCTCCTTCAGATAATCAGCAATATAGGTTCCTAATGAATGTTTACTGACTTGATTTGAATTTAATTGTAAGGGACCTTGAAGGCCATCTAGTTGATTGTACACCTGTGCAAGAAAGGGTGTCTTGTTGATACCTTAAATTCAATATATGTAAAAACAAGTAACATTTCTCTCCCAAACCAAGCTTTCTCTCCAAACCTTCCCATCTTTGTTAATAGTATCACCATTTTCCCACTCAGGCTCAAAACACAGAGTAATCTTTAATTAATTCTTCTCTGTCTTCTCTAGTATTCAGTCAGTCACCAAGCCTTATTGATTCTTCTCTTACTATGTTTCCCCTTTGTGTTGGAAGCATATGGGGATCTCCTCATGGACTGTCAGAAAAGTAACCCAGGTTTGAAGTTCTCTGTGTGGCAACTTTGCTCAAGATCATAGTTAATGAAGTCTGTCTATTGTGTTTACTTTGCTAGTGAGAGGATAGATTAGCTTGGAGTAAGACATTTAATCAACAGTTAATCAAAGAAAGGGACTAGAAAATGCAGTTCCATGTGCACCTGGAGTACATTCTCCTCATTACCATGCCACTGGTAGAGCAAGAAAAAAATGGAAGGAACATACAGTGAGCAGGGGTCACAGATGAAAAGTAAAACCCAAAATCTACATGACCAGAGATGATTGAGGCAGTTCACGCTTCTGATGATGAGTGCTGTAGACTTTTCCTGTTACTCTACTGGTAGGTTGTTTCTGCTTGTTTTCTTTGCTACTGTTATGGTCTCTGAACTCTTCCCTGTTATTACCTACTGGACTACAGCCATCAGAACTCGTTGGGGCCAGCTATTATTCTCTATTACTATTAGCCTAGAAAACCTCTCCTTCACCTGAAGAGTTGCTTTTTGAATGCATGACCAAGGATTATGACCTATCACATGCAGTTATACATCCAACAAAAGCAAGAAACATGATCCAGCAAAGATTAAATCATTTCTTTCCTTCCTTCCTTCCTTCCTTCCTTCCTTCCTTCTCTTTCCTTCCTTCTCTCTTTTTCTTTCTTCCCTTCTTCCTCTCTTCCCTCTTTTCTTCTTTTCTTTCTTTTTCTACATTTATCTGGTTTTGATGTGAAATCCTTATTCCAGGCAACTAGCTGTCTGAATGATGGTTAGGAAATTCCTTATATCAGACAACTGATTATCAACAACCATTTATTAAGAACCAGCTAGGTTTCAAGGACTGGGTATAAAAAGACAAAAATGAAGCAATCCTAGACTTTAAGGAGCTTATAACATGATTAATAAAGACAAGATATCAAATAAAGACAAAATATTTTGGAGGAGGGGTGTATTGCTACCAGATGGATCAGGAAAGCCCTCTTATTAGAAGTGACATTTAAGGTCAACTTTCAAAGAAATTGAGGGTTGTGAGAAGTCAAGGTGAGGAGGAAGTACACTTCAGACATGGGAAACAGACTTTGTGCAAAGGCACAAAAATGGGAAATAGAATATTATGTGAAAGGAACATCATCAAGGCAAATGTGGTCTGAGGCACAGAATTTAAGTTTTGGTAGAGATCTCACAGTTCATTAGTCTAACCCATATCCAAAGGAAAATCCCTACTCTAGACCTAACATTTAGACATCTAGCCTCTTCAAGACCACCAATGAAGGTCATCCTATCAACTATTGAGGTTCCCAATTTCACTCTTGGATAGTTCTAATTGTTAGGAAGGTTTTCTTGACATCAAGCATAAATTTGCCTTTTTGCAACTTCTTTCCATTGGTCCTTATTCTTGAGACCCTTTGGGACCAAAGAGAAATAAGCTTAACCTCTGCTCTACAAGACATTCCTTCAAACACATGAACACTACTACCATACCTCCCCAAGTCTTTGCATCTCCAGGCTAAATATATCCAGTTCTTTCAACTGATATTTCATGTGACATGTACTCAAGGCCCTTCACCATCCTGGTTGCTTTTCTCTGGACATTAGACAGCTTATTAATATCTTTCTTAACTGTGAAACTTAGAACTTAATACAGTACTGCATATAATTTCTGTCTGGGGAAAGGAGAGTACAGTAGGACTATCACATCCATATTCCTTGAAGTTATGCTTCTCTTAATGCAGCCCAAATTTCCACGAACTTTTTTGATTGTCATATCTCACTGACTGATACCATGCACTTTTTTTAGAATTGCTCTCTCTCTGTGTGCCTCCTGCCTCTTGTAGAAGAGAAGTTCTTTTTTTGTAGGCAAGTATAAGATAATTATATTTATCTTTGCTGAATTTCATCTTATTAGATACAGTTCAATACTTTAGCCTGTTGAAATCTTTTTAGAATCTATCACTCTTTACACTGAGGATTAAAAGACAAAAGCAGATGCTGACTATAATGAGGGAGATAACATGCAAATAACCATACAATTGATATATACTTATATATATTTAATATAGAGAGATGATAGATAATTAGATAAGACAGATAGATGAGAAGTATTCTCAAAGGGAAGACACTTGAAGTAAGGGAGACTGGGAAAGACTTTTTGCAGAAGGTGGGAGTTGAGCTGTGTTAAGAAAGGTAAGAGATAATGTTGATGAAGGAAAACATTCCAGATAAGTGGCATACCAGCAAAAAGACACAAAGTCAAGAGATAGAGTGTCCACTGTGAGGCACGGTACCAATTCCTATATTTCTGGGTTATAGATCAGGTGAAGGGTAATAAAGTAAAAGAAGACTGGAAAGGTAGAAAGGGACTAGGTTGTGAAGGCCAAATTGATATTTTATTGTACAGATAAAAGGAAGCCACTGGAGGATATTGAGTAGTGGGGTTACATAGAGCTAAACGTTAAGAAGATCACTTTGGCATCTGAGTGGAGGATGAACTTGAATAGGGAAAGATTTGAGGCAGGGACACCAACCAGAAGACTATTGCCATAGTCTGTGTGTGAAGTTACAAGGATCTGTACAAAGTTGGAGGATGTGTCAGAGGAAAGAAAAGCAAAAATTTGAGACAAACTTTGAAGGTAGAAATGACAGGTCATGGAAACTGGTTGGCTGTGTGGGATGAGTAAAAATGGGGTGTGGAGAATGATACCTAAATTAAAAACTTGGATGACTGAGAGGTGGTGAAGAACTTGTCAGTAATAGAGTTATCTCTGGGGAGAAAGATTGGGAGTTCTGATTTGGACATGTTAAATTTTAAGATGTCGAGGGCAGTTAGTGATGTGAAACAGGAGGTCAGGAAATTAAGGTTTGATGAATAGATTTGAGAATCATCTGCATAGAGATGATAATTAAATTCATGGGAACTGATAAGAATGCCAAGTAAGATAGCATAGAGGAAAGAATCTAAGGACACACTGATGGTTAGTAGGCATGACCTGGAGGAAGAGTCAGCAAATAAGATTGAGAAAGAATAGTGAGACAAGTGAGAAGAGAACCACTACACAGCATTGTCTTAGCTTGGTGTCATCTGATGAACATGCTGTCTATGACTTTCTCCAAGTCATTGATAAAAAAACATCAAACAAATTAGGTTCAAAAACATTTGCTTGAGGTATTCCATGGGAGATCTCCTATCAAGCTGACACTGAACTATTAATAAATACATTTTTAGTTTGACCACCAAAAAAGTTCTGAATTGAGCCAATTGTATTGCTTTCTGGGCCACATTTCTCCAACTTCTTCATGAAAACTGTATGATATAATTTATCAAGACCTTCATTAAAATCTAAGTACGAAGTCCTCAGTATTCCCTTCGTATGCTACTTTAGTAAATCTATCAAAAAAGGAAATGAGAAATTCTAGAATTTTCCCAGGTACCAGTTAAACTCAGTGGTCTATTGTTTATAGATGATATTCTCTTATTTTGAAAGTCAAAATATTTGCTCTTCCCCAATCTTCTATTATTTCTCCAATTTTCCATGATCTTTTACTCATTGACAGTGGTTTAGCAGTTCCATCTTCCAGTTCTTTCCGTACCTGAGGATGTAGTTCATTTGGGCCAGGTGACTTGAATTCATTCATGATAACTAGTTGTTCTTTTACTATCTCCTTACTTATTTGGGGAATCTACTGTCTGCTACTCATTTTTGATCTGTCATTTCCAGTCAGAGGTCATTCTCTTTGTCAAATAAAACAGAAGCAAAATATGTACTAAATAATCAGTTCTGCCTTCTTTGTTTTTAGTTATCATTGTCCTGTATGCCCCAAGTAAAGGGAGAAAGTTCCCAGCACATCTTCCATCATCTTTTTCTTCCCCATATAGCAACCACCACCAGCACCACCACAAGAGAAATTTTATTGTTCTTTGTTTCTCTTAAAATGTCAGGTTTTTCTGTTACCAAGTCTCATTTCCATCTTCTGTACATTTCTTTTTAAAACATTAGTTGATTGGTGAATTCTATACCCATTCACATCTATCTCTTCAGATGAATTCATTTTTCCTTCTTTATTGAAATTGGCTCTCCTTATGCCCTAGAACTTAATTCTTGGGCATTTTCCATCTTTCTGGGCTGACTTCCCCTAAAGAATTTCAGTCAGTGAGATCTTGTCTTTCTTTTTGATTCATTTCAAATAGGGTTTCCCAAAATTTAGGCTTCAAATCAGACTGACTCACATTTCCTCTTCTTTCTCTGTCATGTACTTTAAGGAGGAATTTTTCACTTCTCACAGAATCACAGAATTGGAGAGCCTAAGGAGTCATTTAGTTCAAACCATACCTAGACTCATTCCATCCAGGGTTCCTATAATTTCCACTCCCCCAGCAATCATTTCTTTTTCATATGTGAGAACCAGATCCAGAATAAAATAGAATATTTGCTCCTTAACCTTTTAAAAGGATGAAATTATCCCTAAGGTAAGTTGAAACATTATTCATTACTGTACTTTTGGCAAATGGAGAGCTCTAGCACATATGTGTGGGTAATAATGTCTGCTGCTCATAGCAGTGTTTTAGGAAAACCATTTTGGCAGCTGTGGAGGATGGGCTGATGAGGAGAGAGTCAAAATAGGGAGATCAGCTTGTCCTCCAAAACTATTTCAGAATTCTGTTCCCTAAGCCCATAGAAAAAGGCTGAACAACAAAGTCCAAACTTGCTTCATAGATCCTTTTGCAATGAATAAAGGCAAATAAAAGTAAAGTATGAACAAAAAAAAATGAGAAGGAACTCTGGCATCAGTCACATTCACAGAATCCCAGAAGCTGATATCTAGATAGGATGTCAGCAGCCATGTAGTCCAACCTGTGCAAAAGGAATCCTTACCAAAACCTATCTGATAAATTGTCATCCAGCCCCTGCTTGAGGTTATCTTACCACCTACTGAAGTCTTCCTTTTTCATTCTGGATAGCTCTAATTGCTAGGAAAATTTCCCCAATATCTAGCATAAATGGGTCTCTTTTCAATTTCCACCCATTGGTCCTAGTTCTACCTTTTGGGGCCCATCAGAATAAATCTATGTGATAGTTCTTCAGATCCTTGAAGACTGCTGTCATGTCCTTCTACATCTTCTCTTTTCCAGGTTAAAAATGTCCAGTTCTTTCATCTGATCTTCATATGGCATGCACTCAAGACCTTTCACTGTCCTGGTTGTCTTTTTTCTGGACACTCACCAATTATGTCCTTCTTAAAGACAATACTCCAGATGATTTGTCTAGAGAGAGTAGAGTATCTAGTCTCCCTATTCCTGGAAATTATGCCCCTCTTAGAAGGAAAGGGAATAAGCATTACACCCATCACGTGCCATATACTGTCTTAAGCACTTTTTACAAATATCTCATTTGTTCATTCACAAAGACCCTGCAAGTTAGGTGTTTTTTATTATTCCCATATCACAACTGAAGAAACTGAGGCAAATGGAGGTTATACGACTTGCCCATGGTCACACAGCTAATAAGCACCTGACACTGGGTGTGACCTTGGATCTTCCTGACTCTAGGCCTCTATTGTGCACCACTAGCTGACTCTATTGTAACTCAAGTCTGCATTGACTTTTTTGGTTGCTGTATCACATTACTGACTCATACTGAGGTTGTTGCCTGCAATATGGTTTGCATTGAAGGAGATTGTGACTGAGCTGGGAAAAATTTACCACTCAACAGTTGATACAAAGAAATGTAGAGAAGCTCCACTATGGCTCCATAATCTATTTTCCACCACAGGGCCTTGCTTTGGACTGAGAGGGAAGGAAGAACTATCTTTGTGATGACTCAACCCCCAAGGAAAAGGCATCAGGCTTTTCTTACTCCTTCTGACTTTTCGTGCCCTGCATCACCAAGGCAATATTCACAGCACCAATGGTGACTATGAATATGGTGGCATAGTTCTGGATCACAGAGCATAACAGACTCTCCATATAGAAGGCAGAAGAAAAACATTTATTCAGATACCAGAAAGACAAACCAAAATACCTGTAAGTCAAACCCGTCATAGTAACCAAGAAATCAATACATGTTAGTACTGCAGGGAACAAAGCCATTCCCAAGCCTTCCCTGCTCAACCCCATCCCCTGGGCCTTCCCACAAACAAACACTCACAAGACTATCTGTGCCTGCCTCTGTCCTCTATCCTCTATCTTTAACTACTCTCATGAACTTCCTCCCAGTTCTGTTCCACCCTTCCTGTTCCATCCTTACAGCAAGTTCCTCCCACCATATGTGACTTAGACATCCATGTGATTCAAGCAGGTCACATGGGCCTATTAATGAATGGGAAAGAATTTAAATTACCATTACATGCCTCTACCCTGGAATAGAGTTCCAAGGAAGACTTTAAAAAAAAATAAAACTTAGGTATGGCTCATATCTAGAGCATCCCCAAAAATGCTTAACAGGATTATCCCTAACTATACCCAAAGAGCTATAAAAATGTATATACACTTTAACCCAGCAATACCACTCCTAGAGTTGTATCCCAAAGGCATCATAAAAATGGGAAAAGGACCCACATGTGCAAAAATATTTATAGCAGCTCTTTTTGTAGTGGCCAAGAACTGGAAACTGAGAGGATCAATTGTGGAATGGCTGAACAACGTATATGAATGTAATGGAATACTATTGAGCTATAAGAAATGATGAGCAGGCAGACTTCAGAAAAACCTGGAAATGCTTATATGAACTGATGATGAGTGAAATGATCAGAACCAGGAGAACTTTGTACACAGTAACAGTCGCAGTATTCGATGACTGACTGATAGACTTAGCCCTTCTCAGCAATGCAAGGTGCTATAACAATTTCCAAGGACTCATGATGGAAAATGCCATCCACATCCAGAGAAAGAACTATGGAGTCTGAATGCAGAGTGAAGCAGACTATTTTCTTTTTTTAATTTTATTTTGTTTTTCTCTCTTATGGTTCCATTCATTCTAATTCTTCTATACAACATGACTAATGTGAAAATATGTTTAATAGGAATATATTTGTAGAGCCTATATCAGATTGCATGCCATCTTGGGGAGGGAGAAGGAGAGAGAAGGGGAGAAAATTTAAAACTTATGGAAGTGAATGTTGAAAGCTGAAAATAAATAAATTGACTTTAAAAGGATCATTCCTAGAAAAAAGTACTCAATATACAAAGTAGGGATTAGGTATAGGACAATGATTTATTTCCTCCAATATGAAATATAGGCCTAAAACATAAAAGACTCAGAATTTCATATTAACAAATACTTAAGATATAAAACAATATCACACATATACTTCTGAGAGATGATGCTAACTTTGTACAACTGCTAAAGTTACTTCATGTTCATTCTAGATCTATACTGTCTACGCAACTTATAAAGTTCAGATCTCATGGACACAGACTAAATGCATGGCTATTTCATCTTTTTAGGTTTTGGAAGATCATATCAGTGATCATCTTATCTGAGAAGCAGTCTGGTTGATAGAATCATCTCCTTCTGGGCAACTGGCCTCAATTCTTGACTTTACAAAGTAGTCATCAAGGCTGGAAACATTCATTTCTCAGGATCACTTACTGTGCTTAGGTAAGAAACAACAGTAGAAGGGAGCCATGTCCTGAGGCTCACCTATACAAGGTCTGTTTTCAATACCATGTTCATGGATCCACCACTGCTGCTGGAGAGGGAAGAAAGAAATCCCCTCCCTCTCCTTTTTGGAAGTCCAAGGGAGAGGCTGGTAGAATCTCAATTATCACACTCATAGCAACAGTAGACCTTCTCCACTTACAGCCTGCTGAGTGGTGGTTCTGCCTTGCTTAATCACCTATCATCTTCAATAAAACCCTAGTTCAGGGACCAGGGATCAATCAGGGATTGCTAGGGCTGCTCACATCCTTTAGCAAAGTGCTATAGTGCAGGTTCCCACAGTAGTGACTTAGCTTATCCCTTCCACATCTGCATGAATACCTTGTTTCACTTTTACTAGAATACTTGCTGTCCCTTGAACTGACCATATCGCCCTCTCACTTCTTGGTCTTTGCTTATATTGTTCTTTCTTCTTAGATTGTGTGTCTAATTCCTCTTCCTTCTCTTTAATTTATCTAAATTTGATCTCAGTCTTTCAAAGCCCAGCTCAGATCCTGTCCTTTGAGAAACCTTCTCTAAAATGGTATCTCCCTTTTCTGAATTCTTATCACAGTTATCTGTACCATTCCTCTGGTATCTGGGAATATATTCATAGGACTTAAAGCTGAAGAAAACAAAATCCATGAGGTCAATCCCTTCATTTTACAGATAAGGAAAATGTGAAGCAGCACATGATAGCAGAAAGAACAGTGAACTTGGATGTCAAGAGAACTTTGGAGTAGAGTCCTGCGTTATTCGTAATAGCATGACTCTGGGCAGGTTTGTCCTCTCTAAAACTGTTCACTTAGCTGCAAAATGGAGGCAAAATTGCATATAGTACCTACTTCACAGGGTTGTTGTGAGGTTTAAACAAGATCACATGAAAAATGCTTTATTATATAAATACAGTTTCCCAATATCACACAGGTGGTAAGAAGCAGGCATTACATTCAACTTAATTTGCCTTGTCTTATGCTTATATTGGGCAGCTAGGAGGCATAGTGAATAGAGTGCTGGACCTGGAGTCAGGAAGACTCATCTTCCTGAGTTCAATTCTGCTTGCAGACACTTATCAGCTGTGTGACTCATAGCAAGTCACTTAACCCTCTTTGTCCCAGTTTTCTCATCTGTAAAATGAGCTGCACAAGGAAATGGCAAACCACTCTAGTTTCTTTGTCAGGAAAACCCCAAATGAGATCACAAAGAATCACACACTACTAAAAAATGACTGAACAACAATTGCTTATATTCTGTACAATGTAGCACAGTGCCTTTTACACAGTAGATATTTAGTATTTTTAATTAACAATAAGTAACTATAATCATATACATATGTGTATATATGTATGTGTATACATATATTATATATATATGTATATATACATAAAACATTAAGTAAATATAATTGTTACTGTATACTATTTGTCTCCATAGCCAGATGACCAGATCCTGGAAGATAGGAAATACATATTTTAAAAGTGAATTAATTCGGGAATGACTTGTTAAATGTCCAGTCTGTGTATTTTGCTAGATCCTGGGGAGATGGCAAAGATAATTAAGACTGTCCTGGAGCTTACAATCTAGCAGAATTATGCACACACAGTGAGAACTTTGTTGAATGGATAGCATCAGTGAAATAAAAATGTGAGAGGAGGTTCCCGTTTGAAAACCTTGTTGTTAGGGTTACAAGTAGTAGTATGTTATACTTAATTCATTCTGTAAACATTTATTAAATGTTTCTTGTGTTTAGGAAATGGAAATAGCCTAGGAGCAGAAGAAAAGATTTAAGTAAAACACAGTCCTTTGTCTCATAAAACTTAGAGTCCAATGGGAGAATGAAAGACAAAACAGATGACTTCTGTCACCCTGCAACTCAAGGAGTACCTTCCCACAGAGTGGCATCAATCTGGTATTATATGGAGCTCAAATTCATCTGAGTGAAACTTGACCCCAAAGAGGAAAGTCAGGTATTTCTTGTATTGTTTACCCCTATTCCACAGTAGAATTTTAGGATATCTCTTTAAAACTAAGCTTAGGTATGACTTACATCTAGGGAATAGCAACTTAACTTGCACAAAGGGGTCTTAGTATACAAAATAGATATCAAATAGATATCAAATATAGAACAGCTATTTATTTCCTCTACCCATAAAGCAATACTTAAAGAAGATTAAGGAACACATATTAAGAAATACTTAAAACATAAAATAATAACTCACTATATCTATTACACTTTTCTAGGAGAGAAAACAACTTACCATTCTTAAGAATAGATATTTCACTCTCACTTCACACTTGACTGTTTGACAAATTCAGATCTCGCAGTTAACTTGGGCATGGCTTGGAAATACTTGGTTCTTTTGGTTGCAGCATCCCCCTGGTGGTGTTGCTCTTTTTCTTAGAAAGTATTGCACAATACTTTCTGTTTCCAGCTAGGAAGCCAGGATCCAACCCAGAAACTCTTGGCCTCCATAGCTCAAGAGGCATCTGCCAAGATTAGGAAGAGCCTCTCTGAGTCACCAGTTGCTGGTCTCAGACCCATGCTCAGGTAAGAAATAAAAAAAAAAGAAGAGGTTTAAGGTTTTGTCTCAGATTTATCTGGCCAAGTTATATGCCATCAACATATACTCACTGACCTCCATGGGAAGTACCCTACCTAGTCAAGCAGATAAAGGGGTTTTCCTTTCCCTGTTCCAGTAACAATGTGTAGTATTGTAGAAGACACAAAACAAAGGGCTATGTGAGATACGAATGGGAAGTTTCATGCAGGGGATGCATTTAAACTAGTCTTTAAAGAACAAGGCAAGAAAGATATTACTGAACACAGAGAAAGATGTAAATAAAATCTAGAAAAGCATGAAGTATGTTTAGGGAACACCATGCACTCTACACCTTAGCTGTAGCATGTAGTATGCAGAGGGAAGTAAAATGAGATAAGGCAGGAAAGGTAAGTGGTAACATTGTGGAGTACCTTGAATGTCAGGCATAGGAGTTTGAACTTTACTTGGTGGGAAATAGGTTACTGATCAAAATTTTTCAGCAGTGGTTTGACATGACCAGATCAAAGTCACTGGACAGAAAAGAGACTGGAAATGCCTACTTACACAGATACGTGTGCCATAAACTACAGGCAAGGTAGTCAAGTGAATGTTATTGACAGATTGATTGGCCAAGTGACCACAAAAAGGAGATATTCCCACTTGAGTTCTTCATTTTTAGAAAGTGGTGGTTGTTTTTTTTTTTAAAGAGAAACAATGAAAGATAAGAAGATATGTTGGTAAACAAACATATTAGATCCTGTTCATTAAAAATGCACTTAATGAATTCTTTTTCCATCATACTTATAGAATTGCTAATAGGTACTGTGAAAATTTTCTTGTGTGTCTCTTACTTTTGAACAATTTCTATCAGATTTACCAGGTGCATGTACACTTACACACAGTTATGGAAAAATCACTGAATGTGTACATCAGCCTTATTATTCATCTTCATATATAGAGAGATAACAGAATTAGAACAATTTGAATTTTGAAAATATCAGCAAATGTCAATGGCATCAATTTTGCATGTGATATTTCTGCTCCCCCAAATTTTATCTTGAAAAATCTGGTGCTTTGAAATACAGATAGATTTCCTTTCATGTGGTTTTGGAAATAAACCATTTTGCTGTCTCCTCTTTGCATTATCCTCTTTCTACTTCAGTCACATATTATGAATTTGAATACAATACAGTTATGCTATATAGGTGATGTTATGCCAGATGATACAAGGTCCAATTAAAATTATCCAATTCTTGCCATTTAAGGAAAATTCTTTGAGAAAAGATAACACAAAGGTAAGGTTGCAAGAGGTGATAGGTCCTGCAAACTATGTGTAGCCTCAGTACAAGTGCAGAGAATACTAAGGAACATGCACTTCTGTTCTCAGGTGCATCTGCACATCCTAGAGGCCATGTTGTCTTAAAAATCATCTTAAGATCAAAAACAGAAGAACAGAACATAAAAGAGCTATTTTAACTCATACTTACTAAGTAGACTTGAATTGGACCTTCACACATTATCAGTGCCTGAGTCTTAAATCTGCCCAGTTGATTAAGTAATCTCATTCTTAGACTCTAAAGGCACCAGGAAGTATTATATTAGAATATTTTGTGATTAAATTAATGAGCATCTTATAAAACCAATGAAGATGTTGTGTTGGCTAATAATTCTAGTTTTAAAGCAGACTTGCTAACTTTTTTTTTCTTTTTCAAAATAATAAAAAGAACACCTCCAAAAATCAAGAATGAAAACTAAAGTATCACCCTTTACTATTCACTTGGTCAGTCAGTTATCTGTTGATAACCTTCACTGGCCATCTGGTATATAAAACTGACTGTAAGATGCAATAATATTTAGGTATTTTTTTTCCACTTTGCAATAAAATAAAGTAGACAAAGTCTTTTATTTGGAAGAATTTTCAAATAAAGAGGTTGTTCAGATTTTGATACTGAATGTAGAAAATCTACAATATTTTATGGAAAGCATAGTATTTGCAAAATATACAACACATTGATGCTTAGATATTCTTCCTCAGATCTACAGCTGGTCTTATTTCTCTCATGTAACTGTGTAAATAGCTTTGTAGATTTATGGTTGGAATTTCTAAGAGATCATTTAGTTCAATTCCATCATTTGGTACATGAAGAAATTTAGATCCAAGAAATTAAGTGACTAAGTTACCATGCTTTGGCTCCCATCTTCTGCCCCTGAAATTCCCTCCTCCCATTAGATGTGTTCCTCTGCAATCTCTATTTTGAAGAAAGATTCAGAGTAGCCTTGCTTCACTCTCTGGATTTTGCCACTATGCTCATGCTCCATGACCTTTCCAACGCTCCACCCCACCTCCTTTCGGCTCCTTTCAATGTGAGATTTTTGAGAGCAAAGGCTATCTTTATTTTTGCCTGTATTTGTATACTTAGGACTAAGCACAGTGCCTGGCACATAGTAAGCAGTTAATAAATGCTCCTTAATTTGCCCCCAATCATACAAGTAATAGATGGCAAAATTTGGACTCAGTGTCATGGAAATGAAGTTGAAAGGCCTGCAGAGGCTATGTGGCCCAGGGCAGAAGGAAACAGAGGCCCTGAGAGGTTGTTCCTTGCCCAAAGTCACACAGGTAGTGCATATCAGAGGCAGGATTTAAAACCTAGGTCTGACTCTGGAAACAGTATTCATTCCACTGTACCATCCTTCTTCCAAATTCAAAGCCCTTTCCATTGTCACTAAAGCTGTAGGAGCCTGGTCAGCCCTCAGCCCTTATAATTAAACTAGAAACTATGACACAGGTAGTCTACTAAGAAAGCTACGCTGCCCCACCTGTCCTAGTGGAAAGAGAACTGGCCTCTTAGAACAAATTGGGTTCAAATCCTTACTTCAGAGTCATTTACTACCTCTAAGACTTTGGGCAAGTTACTTAATCTCTCCAAGATTGTAAATGAAAAATAAATTGCTGACCTCCATTGATTCAGGGAATTTTCTTACCAGACAGTTCCTAACTCAGATGAAATCACAGGGGGAAGGGGAGAATGGAGGTCGGCCTCCAAAGCACCTGCAAATAACAATCTGTTTTAACATTTGAATGTTAGAGAGGAAGCAAGCATATTAAATCTAGAAGAGTCCTTAATGGTCATGTAATCCAACTCCCTCACTTTACAGATGAAGAACTAGAGAATGACTTGCCTAAGGTTACCAGTAAAGCCAGAGCTTAAACCCAGACCTCCTGATTTCTGGGCCAGTGAGCTTTTCCAACCAACACCAGCTGTCTCCTATTGAAATACCATACACAGGAAACTAAAAGCTGAGACTGAGTTGAAATATGTAAGTATGAACCAAAAAAGAAAGTTTTCCTAATGAAATGGGTAGTTGGTACACAGATACTCTCAACTCTTCTGTTTCTCACAGGCAGAAGTTGTCTTTTTCTTCTCTATATACCGCACACACCCCACACACATACCTCGTTTCACAATTTCTTGATAGAAAGAAAAAAATGGATATTAGCTATGCAAGCTCTCACTTATTCAGTAAACTCAGATGTAAAATAAATCTGTTTTAGTGCAAGAGAAATTAGACCAGAGTTGTAAGAAAAAAATGACCCACAACATTCCTGTTGATTAAAAATTAATGAATTTTTTATCTTGTTTTAACCATATTAGAGAATTGTCCCTAAGTGAAAGAGCCCATTTCTTACCAATAGGTACTGTTTACAACAGATTGTGAAAGTTTCATCCTGTTTCTATCTTTGAACAGCTGCCATCAGATTTATGATTTTTTTGGCTGCCCCTTAGGAAGGGCTTAAAGGGACCTATTTGTTTGGCATGGCTGATTTTTCCTTTGTGGCTGTGCTAGGAACAGATGTAAAATCACCCTGCCTGAAGAGCAGCCAGTCTTTCTTCCACATGTGGCACATACTCTGGAAATGAAGAATGGGGGCATTAAACACATTAAAACATAATATTTCACAGAAAGACACAGAACATCGGAACATTCAGAATTCAAGCGATTCTCTTGGTGTCTGGCCATCTTTGCTGTATTGTGTTTAGAAATAATGAGGTAAGCTATGGACAGAAGGACATTAACTCTCTTTCCTGCCCTATATGGATTTAAATCCGTACAATTATTTCATCCATTTTTATCTTATCTGTTTGTCTTAATCCTTTTTGAAAAAATCATTCGAAACCAAAAGAAATCTTGAAAGTCCACAAAGTTTGTTTTAATTGAGAGAAAATTGTAAAGCATTTTAATGGAATTTAATGGAATTTTTCCCATGATCTGACTAATACAGTCTTTTAACAGATGGTTCACATGGACAAAGCAATGCAAACATATAAATTAAAAACAGATCTTTTTTTTTTTAAAAAAAAAAGTATGAATTCTCAGAAACCATATAGGCTGACTATATGAGATTGATGTTAAGTAGCAGTTTCTTTTTCTTCAGGTATTTGAAGAGGAAAGAATCTTATTCATTGAAACCACCAGGAGTAGCCACGGGCGTAGGACTATTAATTTTGTACTCGGGTCCCATTTTATAATTTTTTAATCCAAATAGCTGTTGGGAAAAGGTAAACAAGATTTTTTAAAAGGCCTCCAAGGTGAACAAATGAACCTTTTTCTGGAAAGAAAATGAACAAAATCACCCCA
Source organism: Potorous gilbertii (assembly GCA_028658325.1). NCBI lineage: Eukaryota > Metazoa > Chordata > Mammalia > Diprotodontia > Potoroidae > Potorous > Potorous gilbertii. The sequence goes on along the minus strand of CM053771.1, from coordinate 127,218,630 downwards.
CTAAAGGGAACTTGGCTGGAGGTCAGACTTGCAATTGCCTGCCTGGGAGGAGGAAGAGAAGGCTCTAGCTCATCTTCACACGTAAAGAAACTTGAGTGGGGGGAAACCTTTCTGGCCTCTGGGTTTCTTTTTTATAATGCAGAGCGATTTATTTTTCTTTAGACAAAAAGTAATTAAATTGCTCCATCTTGGAACTGAAACCCATCCAGACAGAATAAAAGGGGGCGCATGTGCGTTGGAGCAGGGGGAAGGCTACCTAAGGCCAAAATTTGCGTCCTAAAACTTCTCTCAACTCCCCCCCCCCTAAATATTTTCTTTCAAACACTGTTTGTGAAGTCTTCCCTGATTCCAAACCTCTCCGCGGTGGGGATGAAGTAGGGGATCGGTTCCGCGGAAGGACAGGGGGCTGGGGGGTTCCCAGCAAAGGGTGACGGCCGGTGAGGCGGGGGGGGGGGGGGCTGGAGCTGGGGAGGCGGAGGGGGCAGGGTTAGCAGCAGAGATGCGGCCAGACAGGGGAGGAATAAAAGGGTGTGTTTGTGTGCAGTGGGTGGGGGTGAAGAGGGTGAAGGGGCGAGAGGGGCGGGGTGGAGCCGGGCCGGAGCGGAGCGGTCAGGGGGAGGGTCCGCGAGCCGGACACCATTGGCCCCGCTCTCTCTCGGGCTTGTGTCCGCAGCGCCCCAGCCGTCGCTGCGGAGCCGTCCGGGCTCACTCGGCCAGGGACGGTCTGGAGAGAGGGAGCGGGAGCGCGGAGCTGCCGGAAGTGTCTGCGAGCCGCCGCGGGGCCGCCGCGCCAGCAGCTGCCGCGGTAGCGCCGGGACCCAGAGGAGCCCTCCATGCCCCGGAGCGACGATGCAACCGTGTGACAGCCACCTCATTCGACCCGCTCCTTTGCCGTCCGCCTGCGCTTCCCCTCCTCCGTCCTCTGGTGGCGATTGAGGCGGGGTGGGACTCGCGGGAACCCCTGCGAAGAAGTGACCCGCGGATCGGGGGAGGGGGCCCCCATTTTCTGTGCCCCTTTATCTGCGCGCCCCGGCCCTCCTCCTGCCGCCTTCTGCTTCGCTCCTGGCCCTGACCGGGGTTAGGTTCCCGAATTGGCTTTCTTTTCTCCTCGGCCAGAAGAGTCCCAGGCTGCTGTCGCCGGCGTCGCGCCTGTGCCATGGGGCTGCCCACTCTGGAGTTCAGCGATTCCTACTTGGACAGCCCAGACTTCAGGGAGCGTCTGCAGTGTCACGAGATTGAGCTGGAGCGAACGAATAAGTTCATTAAAGAGCTCATCAAGGACGGATCTCTGCTTATTGGGGCTTTGAGAAGTGAGTATGGCTCAGGGGGTGGAGGTGGGGGTGCAGCCCGAGGCGACTCTCGGGGTGCCAGGCCGAGGGGGTGGGGTGGGGGACGCGAGGGAACCGGGGCTTCTTTTGTTTGAATGGGTCTGGGGAAACGTGCTGAAGAGCTCCCCTGCTGGTAGCCAAAAAAGTTTGTTCTTAAGGTGAGCTAGTCTGACTATTTAAATAATCACCGGGGCCCCCGCCCCCACCCCCACTGTTGGGGAGAAACTAGAGGGAAAAATCTTGGACTTTGAAAACATTTCATTTGGTGTTCGATGTTAACTCTTTCCTCCGCCCCGCCTTTTAAAGTAATTGAAGATTCCGTGAATTTCAAAACAACTTGATCTCCATTAACTGAACTGATTCCAGGAGTTAAAGTCCTATGGGTTAAAAATAGAGACCTATTATGGATGTAGAATGGAAGGATAATTACATATATATTCATTATATATAACTACGTTCATATGCTCAAAGTGTGCTTGGGAATGTGGTTGATCATCTTGCGCGGGCACTCCCTCTCACACAAACGAACACAGACACACACAGACACACACATCCCACTCCTAGCAGGCTAATTTAAATGAGACAAATTGACAGCTAGTAGATTTCCGCCCCCTTACCAAGGTTTTCTGTCACTACAGACTTGACAGAAACATACACCCCCTCCCATCCTCCATCCTTACATCTTTCTGGCTAGCCTTCCTGTGGCTGTAGGTCACCTGAGCAACTGGATTTGTACTAATTGGCTCTGAGCAAATGAATCATCCACCACTGGGGGAGAAGTCTCAACAACTTAAATTAGCACGTGTCCTACGGTGCAGCAGTTGGAAAAACTGAAGTACTTAGCCAAAGTACTATTAGCCTGAGCCTTTGAGATACTTCTCTGCTTTTTCATCTGGTTTCTGACCTCATCAGGCTCTGGTGTTCTTCGGTTATCTCCCTTCTCCCCCTAACCTATCCTCCCCTCCCCCCTTGAAGGGATCTGATATTCTTCCTTTGTTAAACTATTACACTGATAAGGTTTATTATATTTACATTTTGATTAAGGAAAAAAAACCTATTTTGTGTGAGCTTGAGGAATCCAATTCTAATTATAGAATTTCTAGTTTCACTAGGGGATAGTTAGCCATAGTCTTCTGATTGGTTTTTCCGATTCAAGTGTCTCCACCCTCTGGTCCATCCTCCACTCAGCTGTCAAAGTAATCTTCCGAAAGAGAAGTTCTGGCCATTGAGCCCTATTTAGTACATTCCAGTGGCGCCTATCGCCTGACTTTTCTACGAACAAGACACTCCATCTCTCTGGCACCAGGCATTTTCTCTGACTGTTCCGCATGCCTGGAATGCTCTTCTTCTCCTACTTTGACTACTGATCTCCCTGTTTTCCTTTGTTCAGTCGTTTTTCAATTTTGTGCAACTCTTTGACCTCATTTGGAGTTTTCTTGGCAAAGATACTGGACTGCTTTGCTATTTCCTTCTCCAACTCATTTTACAGATGAGGAAGCTGAAGCAAATAAAGTTAAATGACTAGCCCAGCTAGGATGTATCAGAGGCTAGATTTGAACTCGGGGTGATGAGGCTTTCTCATTCCAAGCCCAGTGTTCTGTATCTTCTGTACTGCCTAGCTGCCCATAGGATAAAAAAAAGAATTGGACTTTTGTTCAGTCTTGTCCAACTCTTTGGGACCCCATGTGGGACTTCCTTGGTAAAGATACTGGAGTGGTTTCACATTTCCTGCTCCAACTTATTTTACAAATGAAGAAACCGGCAAACAGTATTAAGTCACTTTGGGACTAGGGCAGAGAGGAGCAACATATGTGCCCAGAATTGAGATAGCTTGGCTATCCCCTCTATTTTTGGTTTGCATATTAATGTTGATACTGTCGTAAATTGAAATAGTTTTGCTGAAAATCTTTTTGAAGTGCCCTAAACCCCACAGTATTCTTTCCTGAAACTGTTATGCATCAGAGCGAAAGGCATATGACATGTTTATTCTTTTACACTGAGCCTTTAAAAAGTATTGTCTCCTATTCCTGGGAATGACTGTCCTAGCCCATTTCAGCCTGTTAAAGTCTCTCCTTTCCAGCAGCCCAATATTAAGCTCTCACTTTTCAGATTTCCCACAGCACTTTGCCTTAACTGCCCCTTTGAACTTAATGTCACCCTCCATTGTATCTTGACTGTTTTTTCTCAGGCCATAGTTAAATTAGGATTTAGGGCTGTAATGGGCTTACTTATTTTACAGGTGAAGAAATAGACTCAGAAGTCGTTACCAAGACTAAGTAGCAGAGCCAGAGATCAGACCCAGATCTCCTGACTCCCCAGGTCCTGTATTCTTTGACCTGTGTTACCTTAGAGCTCCATAAACAGAAGACTGTGTGAGGTCTGAGAGGAGAAAAGTTACTGAAGGCTTTGTGGGGAGGAAATTAAGGAAAACTTAAAGGAAGAGGGGGCATTAGCACTGAACTTTAAAAGATGACTCCAGATCTTTTTTGTACATAATGGTTTGCATGTTGTTTTTCTCTTAGGCTGTGAGCTGCTCCAGGGTAGGGACTATCTTTCTATTTATGTATCCCCAGCAGTCCTATAGGTAGGAATTACAGGCACCTAGAAAGAGTTTCACAAAGATACCGAGGCAGGAAAGTATGCTGCTTTTGAGAGGAGGGCAAATCTGACTGGAGTGAAAAATAGATGGAAGAGGAGGCAGGATGACATCAGAATGTGGAGAGCCTCAAATGCCAGGCATTTGCATCCAAATCTAAATGGTTAAAGTTTGACTCTGTAAGTAGTAGGGAGCTGCTAATAAGAACGAACTGACCAAATTTATGCATGGGAAGATACTTCTGAAATTCTTATGCAAGTGGGATTATAGGGAATGAAAAAAATGAAAAAAAATTATGAATCGCTTATAGCACTGCACTATGTCCCAAGGATAGAAAGATAAGAGCCAAGGCAGCTCTTGTCTTCAAGAGGCTTATATTCTAATAGGCAAAACCCCGGGGTTGTTTTGATTATGGTTGAAGTTGTATTGAAATTGTTTATTAGCTGTTAACCATCTTCAGAGGGAGCAGCTAGGTGGTGCAATGGAGAGAGCTGGAATCAGAGTTCCAATCTGTCATAAGACACTAGATGTGTGATCCTGGACAAGTCACTTAACCCTATTTGCCTCAGTTGCCTCATCTGTAAAGTGAGTTGGAGGAGGAAATGACAAAACGCTCCAGTATCTTTGAACCCCAAATGGGGTCACAAAGAGTCAGAAATAACTAAAAAATGACTAAACAATCCCCAAAGTGGGACTCTAGATCAGAAAGTGTTCCAGATCATGGTCTCTGGTATGTGGGTACTTGTTGAAGAGCAGTTGTCCAAGAGGGAGATAGTAAGAGTTGGTAATGGAAGGGTAGGTTTCAATGGGAATAAAGTTAATGGCAAATGGGTGGGATCAGGGAAGTAAAATGCCAAGACTTGGTAACTGGCTGTAAAAAGAAAGGTTTCAGTCATGAGTAAGTGATAGAGACACTAAAAGAAAGAGTGAAGTCAGAAGGAAGTTCTGGGCTTGGGGAGAAAATAACTTCAGCTTTGGGGACAATAAAGCAATGGATGACAAGGTAGGAGGAGATGCAGAAAACTGATCTCTCAGAGGCAAAAAGAGAAAGAAGAGACTCCAGAAGATGGAAGTGGTTCCTGGTATCCAGTGGTGCAGATAGGTTAAGGGGGTCCCAAATGAGGGAGGCAGACATTCTACTGTATTCTACCTAGTTGGAGCACTCCTGGAGTACTATGTTCTCTTTTTGGTGCCTTGTTTCTGAAATATGTTGTTAAACTAGAGGGTATTCATTCAGAAGCAGATAATTGCTGAGGATGGAAAACTGTGGCATGTGAGGGGTTGTTGAGGGAACTGGAGATGTACTGGAAAAATAAGCACTTTTTAATTATTGGAATGGGGGATTGGATCACGATATTTTCAAGTACTGTCATGGGGAAGAGAATTTACAGGTAAAAGTTTCCGAAAAGCAGATTTTAACTGAACATAAGGAAAAAATTTCCTAGTAATTACAGTTGTCTAAAACTTGATTGGGGGTTCCTCAGAATGCCCTGTCACTGGAGATTTGTGCAGAGATCATATTAACACATGTAAGTAGATTCCAGTTTTAGAATGTTTTAGAACAAATCACAAAGTTCCTTTCCAGCCTAAAGATTTTCTATAAGATTGAAGACGGAGAAGAAGACATTGAATTTGCCATTTAGGAAGTCCTTGATGATGTTAATCCTGCATGCCCAGCTCCGTTGTCTATTTCCCCCTGGACTCCTTCATTTCAGGAATTTCAAACTCAGAAAGTACAAAATGGAACTCATTGTCTTTCCTTCTAAACCTACCCCTTCTTCTAACTTCCCTATTTTTGTGGAGGAGGCCACCATCTTTCCATTGTCCTATGTTCACAGTCTCATAATTCTCTTTCACTTCACTCACACTTTCACCCTTCTTTCACATTTACAGAGTACATCCATTTTATGCTTTGTTTTTACATGCATCTCTTATCTGGTCTTGCCAAATAATATTAAGTGTGTGTGTATGTGCATGTGTGCTTGTGTACTTATATATTTCTTTTTATTTATATATAGTTACGTAAGTTTGACGTCAAGGTGATATTGTCAGAGTTGTTCAAGAAGTGTGTGTTGTGTGTGTGTGTGTGTGTGTGTGTGTGTGCATGTCCTGTCCAGGATTTATGTAAACAAAACCTAGTATGGACAGTGCTACTAGTCTGTACCTTTCATCTCCCCTAGAGCAAGAAGCCATACTTAACTTTCTAGAAGAAGACATATTAGCTTTCTGGATTGGTTACTCACTTGATCAGATCTATAATAATATATACAAATAAGTCAGTGACCAGGTAGACAAACATTTTGATAGCGTTTGTTCCCTGTTTCCATAAATTAGGTTTTACTTCAAATAAGGATTCTGTTGCTGATCGTTATATAATCTCAGTTGTTGATTTAGCAGTTCTTTCTTGAGTAGCTAGGTTGTCCTAGGTGTTGTAGGGGATCCAGAGTCCTTGCTCACAATGAGTTTACAGTCTAGGAGTGGGGATTAAATGTCAGTTTTTTTTATTGGTAAGATGAGGAGATTGGAGTAGATAATTTCTAAAGTTTGTTCTAGCTCTAAATCTGTGATCCTAGAAAGAATACATGGATAGATATACATTACAGAGCTTTCAAGCTCCAGCAGGCTCATACAGGAGACGTTTTTTGGTGGACAGGAAAGAAACCCCTGAAATCCCATATCTCTTATACCCTGATTCTTCTGTTTCCCTGGGGATAATCAATGGGTCAGCTATGAATCCTTGAGGTTTGCCGGCTATTTTTACTCACATAGTCAGTAGGTTTCTTTTCCAAGTCCCCTGAGCTTTCCCAGATCTTTCCCTTTCCTTTGCTGTAAGCCTATGTTTTGTGTCTTTTAGGAATGTTGGAGCACATTCGGAAAGCAGAAGAGAAGTAAGGATTTACAAATTTGGCCCTCATCTGTATGAGACCTATGTTTGACATGAATGTGCTAGTTAAGAATAGATGAGGGAGAACGTGAGTGTAGGGAGAGAAAAAGCATGCAAAGACATCTTTGAGGGGAATTATCCACATTAAGGGATGGTAAGCAAAGAAAAGGAACCAGTGTAGAAGGAGAAAGGAGAAAGAGAGAGAGGAGGAGGAGGAAAAGAAGTGGGTGGTGTCTCTGAAGCTATTGGAGAGTGATATTCTGAAGGAAGGGGTGGTAAAGCAGTGTCAGATGTTTCAGAAGCTCTAAAAACAATCTTTGGTTATGGCAGAAATTTCAGACAGCAGTTACAGGAGAATAGTAATGATGGAAGTTTGTTTTGCAAAGGATTGGGAAAGAGAATGGGTGATAAAGAAGTAATATTATTGATAGTAGACAATCTCTTAAAGAAATTTGCCCATGAAACACAAAAGAGACAGAACGCTGGTAATGGTAAGAAATACAAAGGCCATTGAAAAGCTCTTTTAAAATTGGTGAAAGCTAAGAATGTATATAGACAGGAAGGAGGAAGGGGTGGCTGGGGATGGCTTAAAGATGCATTTGAGGAAAAGAATGATAGGAGGTAGGACAAAATAGGACCACTGGCACAGAAAGAGGGCGTAGATATAGTTGGAAATAAATCTATCTTTTAGTGACCAAAGGGAAAAATAATAGCTAATGGTAATAGCTATCATTGTATAATACTTCAAGAGCTTTAAAGATGTAACTCATTTGATTCTCTCATCGGCCCTGAGAGTTAGATGTTACTATGATTTCCGTTTTACAAATGGAGGAACTGATGAATTCAGAGATAAAATAATTTGCCAATTATTTAACAGTTAGAAGGCTGTTGGAAGCAAGATTTGAACTCAGGTTTTCTTGAGTCCAGGTCCAGCATTCTATCTACTGTGCCACCTAGCTCCTTCAGAAGGAAAGAGCAGTTGAGAATACAGGTTATTACGGAATAGAGGGAGGGAAGTTAGATGACCTCAGGTCAAATGATTTCAGTCTTCTCTGTGAAGTAGATGATTATGTCATCTCCTATAATTATGGGTATTGGAGGCTTGCTGGAGAAAAAATGATTTAGAACAGTCACTGTGGGGGGTTGAGATAAAGAGGTCTGTGAGAGTCAGAGTAGAAGTATTGAACTTGAACCAAGACTCAACTGAGGTCATGCATCATAAATTGGTAGCTGGTGAAATCAGTTTTTATTACTTCAGCCAAACTCAGCAGTTAAGGAATAGGAGTGAGAAAATCAGATGGTGGATTTACTCAGGGATGGAGAGAGGGATCTGGGAGTTGTGGAAGATAAGAGATTCAGAGGATTCTAGTGTAGAGACAAGTGAATAACTAAATTGGTAAACTCAAAGGGTCAAGCTTGGATATATTAGCAAGTGAAGGAGAGTAGGACAGATGACTGGGGAAATAGATATCTGTCAAAAGACTGACAGTTATAATAAGAATAAAGAGAAAGTAGTTTGATGGTGAATGACCCTATAGAATGTAATCTCCTTAAGGGCAGGAATTGTCTAATTTTTTGTCTTTCAATTCCCAGCACCTAGCTTACTTAGTGACTGGCACATACTAGATACTTAATAAAGGCTTTTTTGATTAAATTGAGTAAGAAAGTGAGAGAGGGTCAAAAAATGTGTCATTGTCATTGAATGGTAGAGTTCAAAGTTTTTATTCTCAGAGATGGTAAAATCCCCTGAAGTTGTAATCATTGAGGTATCTGGATAAAGTGACATGAAAGAGGGAATCTTTATAGTTGAGAAAATTAGGGTATTGGGTAGACAGGAAGTAAGAAGGGCCATGAATGTCAATATTCATGTTTTTGAAGATAACAGTAGGTAGTATTTATAAAGTACTCATCCTTTTAAATTTTTTTGCATCAAATATAGTAGTTAATATGTATATAATTTACAAGTAAGTAAATATACACCTTGTAAGTGTGCACTTAGACGTGTTACTGATAGGGTTGTTTAATTAAAAAAAAAAGTTTAGAGACCAGTATTGTAAATGAGAGTTGCAAGAAATTGATGGCTTTGAGATTACTGAGGGATGGTGATATAGTAATGATATGGAATTGGAAGTAGGAAAGAATGTGCCAATATTTTCTGGTTCTTCAGAAAGAGTAGAAGGGATGACTAGAAAGGAGACAGTTGGATGGCTGTGGTGATTTTTTTTTCCAGGAACTTGTAATTTGACTAGCTAATGCTGCCTTTTTAAAAAGGAATTACTGAAATATTGATTTCTTCCCCCCCCCCCCACATCTTTTTTTAGATATTGAATGGGTGGGGAACAAGGATGGTTGGAGTAGAGATGACGTAGGGATATGAGATGAACCAGTGACATTCAGATCTCTTACTACAGAATTATTGCTTTGCCTAATGAATAAAAGTGACCCAGGAGACTGGGATTGCCATTTTAGTCAGTTTCATTTCCATACTAAAATATATTATTTGCCTGGTTGCGAACAGTTCTCTAAAGGACACTCATGGGCATCCTGTTGCTTAGGTGTTGACGCTCAGACCCTCCATCCATAATTATTCTAGAGCCTAATGCTATTTGTCTGACCATCACAGATTTTACATTACTAAATTGAATGAATTATATCACTTAGACTGTTCAGTATTCATTCTTACATAGTAGATTTTGAATAAAGTTGGTTGTTCATTGAGTCATAGACTAATATAAGTGCAAGGACTTTTAGTATCTTCTAGTATATGAGTTTAACTCTCTGCCAGTGACTCCCAAGATCTATATATCCAACCCTAGTCTGTCCTGTGAACCTCAAGCCACATCACTAATTGCCTATTAACATTTCCAACTTCATGTCTAAGAGATGTTTTAAACTCAATCGATTTAAAACTTAACTTATTTATATTTTCTCTTAAGCTTGCTACACTTCCAAACTTCCTTGTTTTAGTCAAAGGTACCACCTCTCTCCTAGTGTCCCAGGTTGGTGTAACCTCTTCATTATGTGGACTCCTTAGTTCTTCATCTTACATAATGAATCAATTGCTAAATGTCACCATTTTTAACTTCACAGTATCTTTTACATATAAACCCTTCTCTCCACTCATATGGCAACTACCTTGGTTCAGGCCCTTATTAACTCGTCCCTGGATTTTTCACTGGGGTTGGTCTTCCCTGCCTCAAGTCTCTCCCTACTCTAGTCCATCCTACACATGACTAGTGAAATAATCTTGCTTAAGGGCAGATGTGTCTATGTGACTTCTTTGGGTAATTAACACCAGTGCCTTCTTACTGCCTTCCTATTAAAATATTTAATCCCCAGGTTAGCTTTTTTCCTTTTTTTTTAAACATTTTTATTTAAAGTTTTGAGTTCCAAATTCTATCCCATCTTCCCTCCCCTCTTCCTGAGATGGTAAGTGATCAGATATAGGTTATACATATACAGTTATGTAGAACATTTCCATATTAGTTATTTTGTACAAGAAAATTTGAATAAAAGAAAAGAAAAATGAGAGAAAGTGAAAAATAACATGCGTCAGTCTGTACTCAAATCAATATCAGTTCTTTCTCTGGAGATGAATTGTATGCTCCATCATTGTGTGTGTTCGTCCTTCATTGACGAAGAAGACCACGCCATCAGAGAAATAATGACATGACTTGCACTTGACTTTGTTTTGAATGAGGGAGGGCTATGCAGGTCACCAGCCTCACTTCTGCTCCAGAGCCATCTGAATCCAATGACCAGATTTTCATCAGGATGACTAGAGATGACCCAGGATGAGGCAATTGGGATTAAGTTAAGCCCAAAGTCACACAGCTAGTGAGTGTCAAGTGTCTGAGGTAAGATTTAAACTCAGGTCTCCTGACTCCTGCACTGGTGCTGTATCCACTGCACCACTTAGCTTCATCATTAGTCCTTTGAAATTGTCTTGAATCATGGTATTTGTGAGAATAGCTTTTAAAGCCCTTTATAACTTGCTCATTGGACATCCCTCACATGAGGATACTTCATCTCCCATTTTTGTACATTTGTAATTAGTGGCTGTTACATATGTCTAGAATGCACTCTCTCCCAACCTCTGCCTTAGAGAGTTTCTCTACTGCACTGTCTTCTACCTGAAGCCTTTTCTGATAATCCCAAGTGTCTTCTCTCCCAAACTACCTTGTACTTAACTACTTTGTATACATTTGTATTTGTTAACTTTTTATTTGCATTTCATATATTTTTAATATGTATCTGTCTCCCCCATTAACATGTAAGCTCATTGTGAATGGGGTTTCATTCTTTATACTTTGTACCCCCAGTGTTTGGCACAGTGCCTGCCTCTTAAGAAATATTTGTTGATTTTAATAGCATTACAATGGTAGAGTTTCTTTCTTTTCCCTAATGTTCCTGTGGATAGTTGTAATTTTTATCAAGCAAAAGTTCATTCTTTCAACAACCATTTCTTGAGAAACCACTACGTGTAAGGAACTGTTCCAGGTACTGTAGGAGGAACATGTTCTCTACCCATAAGAAAATTGAGGTCTCCTAGAGGGCAGTGTTCCTCAGTTCCCTCATTTGGCATTAGGTGACCCCAAAACTTCTAATGAGGGCATCAGACAAAGGCTGGAAGACTTCCTTTGATCTAGCCATTCATATCTGAATCTTTTGCTTTAGGATCCACTGTTTTTTTACTTCACTTAACTTTTAAACCTGTGTTTAAAGTCACAGCTCTGCCTTCTGTAAGTACTTCATTTATTTTGGAGTTTGTTTCATCTAAATGAGTTAAAAATGACTTCATTTCACCATATAAAACTTTGTGACCAGCGATTTTGGATTCTTTGTCATACTGGTAAATGCTATATTGTCATATTAAGTAATCTTTAGTTGAGAAAATATTTGTTACTGCATAGACACATCATGTTTTATAGTTCAGGCAGCATGAGTCACCATCTCCACCCTTTTGATCAATGCATTGCTGTCATTCTTTATGAATCTTGAACCTTTGACAGAGTACAGTCTCTGTTTTAAGATGTGAAATCACATGCTTTATTACTAATGCACTTTTGCCGTCCATCCAGCCAGCCTCCATGGACCTATTATGAGGAGAAAAATCAATTAAAATGATATAACCTTGCTTGCTGCTTTGCTAATAGCCTGGACTTCTGTCAGCAAAGGAGGTTTCTTTCTCTAAGCTGAAGGAGTTTTGTTTTGTGCAGCCATTAGCTTGAATTTGGAAAGGAGAAGGCTTATCGGTACACACTTTCTTACCTCAGGCAACATGCTTCTCACTCTTTCTTTTCTCCCTGTTTGACTCCATTCTACTGCTTTTGGATTACAAATGTACCATTACTGGGGAGAGATGGGGCCTTGAATTTAGGTTCCAATAGTTGTTGATGTGGCTTAATCAAAAGAACAGTTAGCAAGTGTTTATTAATAGCTTCCCTATATTTCAAACATTGTGGTATAATGAAAAAATAAAATAGCTCTTGCTTTCAAGAAGCTTACCTTGCAATGGGAGAAACAACATATATGTTTGTGTGTGTGTGTATGTAGCTATGAACTAAATAAATACAGAACAGATGGAGATGTCACAAAGTTGGGGACCAGGAAAGGCTTAAGGAGGAGGGCCCTGCTTATGTTGTCTTAAATGTAGCCAGGTATTTTAAGGACAAAAGTGGAGGCAGAGAACATGGCATGGGGAGGCATGGGGAACAATCAATACACACACTTGGAGTTGATAGATACAACATTCTAAGAAAGCAACATCCAGGAGACCAACATGTGCACTAAAAATATGTAGTTTAGAGAATCCTTGCAAAATATCTTATGTAGGGTGCCATTTGTTTAAGAGTTTATAGCTTAGGAAATCTAGGGAAAATGCATTTTATTTAGCTTTTCTAAAATAACATTATTTTGTTGAATTGAGTTTTAATCCCAGTTTTAGAAGGCATTACAGACATGTAGAGACATCTTTTCCCTCTGCGGAATGAATGTCATGTTATTTAGAAACCCAAGCAGAGTTAGAATACTTCCTATACTCTTAGCTCCTTAACATAATAATATAAGTTTTCATATGGAAGCCATTATTAAATACAGAAGGGAATGTCTAGGTTAGGTTATTTATTTGTATTTGTAATTAAAACACCCCACAATTCTAATTTAGCTTAACGCTCATACAATAACTGTGAATATAGCCTCCTTATAAAACCTCATCATTTGGTTGAACACCTCAATCAAAGGTATGAACTAGTAATTAACCTGAAGTAAGTTTGGTTCTTCCTGTCATTAGAGTTGGAATTGAATGAACAGTAATAACTATATTTCAAAAGAACAAGAATTCATTTAGAAACAGGTAGATTTAAGATGAAAAATATGGAGTTTATTTTACTCTGAAGATTTTTTCTCATATCAAAACTATGTGCAGTATCCTCATTTAAGTAAAAGTGTTGACTTCTATTACAGTGGAATTAAATTGATCTGACTGATTGCCTTTGTTCCTTTGTCCATGTTTTATCATGGCACCAGCGGGTGGTATAACACAGTTGAATATTATATTATTTATTAGCAGGCAGTGTGATAGAGTTGCACATATATTATTATTTGTTGAATTGTGTATTCCGGGATTCACATAGTTTGAACAGTCTCCCATATTTTCAATTAATAAAAATAATAATAGCTAACCTTTATGTAGCTTCCTTATGTATGCTATCTCCTTTGAGCCTTCCAACAGCCCTGTGACACTAGTGCTTTTGTTTTCCCCATTTTACAAATGAAGAAGTTGAGGTGGACAGAGGTGAAGCAAACTATGAACTGGTAAGTGCCAGAGGTATCTGGGGCAGTATTTGAAGTCAGGTCTTTGTAAGCTTAGCACTTCATTGTTACATGTAGCTGCCCATAGTATTTGTATTAACACTTCAAAGTTCACAAAAATTTTGCAGAAACTCTCTTATTTTATCCTTTCAACTGGAGGAGGTAAATGATTGTCATTATCCTGTTTCCAGATACAGAAGACAGAGGGTGATCAAGTGACTTCCCCAGGGTCACACAGCTAATAAGGGTTGGAAACTCCACCTAGATGTGACAATTCTTCCAATGTCTTCACATCTACAATATAATGTTCATATTAATGTATACTAAGCCATTCAATTCAACATTTATTATGTAGATATCCTGGACAAAACTGAGTATAAGTAGGTGAAAAATATAGTTTCTACCCTCAGTGAATTTTCAGCCTAGCAGATAACATAAAAATGTATAATAATGCAAATTTCAGTTTCATGAGGGTAAGGAGAGATTCAGGTATGATGCTGGGGGTAGGGAGAAGAACACTTTGTAAGGGGATTAGGGAAAAGATTCATGAAGGAGTTGACACTTTAGATGGCTCTTGAAGGAGGAGAATTTCAGAACGTTGAGATGAGAAGGGATCTGCAATGTCTTACATTGATGCACAAAGGTAGGAGATGGCAAGATGACATCAGGAAGCTCCTCATACTTGAATTTGACTGGAATGGAGAGTACGTGAAGGGTAATAAACTGAAATAAGATTACAAAGATAGCTTGTGATTAGATGCAAAGAGCCTCAAATGCCTTTTCTAAACTATTGAAGAATTTTCCTTTAGACAGTAGTGAGCCTCAGCAAAATCTTGAAATGTTTTCCGAATAATCAAAGTACAACCAAATTTAAGGTAGTATATACTGGTAAGACAGCATGGGATTGTAGAAAGAGTGTGGAGCTTAGGTGAAATGAATTCAAATTTTACTCAGCCCATGAGTGTAAAATCAAGCATTTTTCCTCATTTATAAAATGGAAACAATAAGGTATGTTGTGAGGAAGGTGTTGACTTTCATTATCTTCCTCTTATCTCAGTCTTCAGAACTAAAATAACGTTGGTTTAATGTTCCAAAGATGTCATTGTCTGACTGAAGTGCTGAGTGGATATTATTCTTTTTTGACATTGTTGTCAGCAATACACATAATTCTATTTGTTCTTAACAAACTAAGGTGGGAGTTACGAAGTCAAATTACCTTGATTTGTTCAGAACTTGACTTGGACCAGAAGTTCTTGACCCTTGCTATATTTGTTTAACCCTGTTAACTGGATGTTCTACTTCCCAACCATGTTAATTAATAATTTGCTGTATTTTTAAATTTTGAGTTCAGCCCCAGAATGGCAGGAATTGGGCAAATTAGTTTATTCTTCTAACCTGAATTTCCTTTTCTATGAAATGGACATTATAATGCTTAACAGTACTGATAACATTACTACTATTACTGCAAGAATCCTTTGTAAACCATCAAATGCTACATCAAAATAGCTACCAATAGCAATGACCATGCTGGTGTGATGGGGACAAAAATGGTTAGATGATCATGAAGGAGAATCAAAAAGAGCCTCTGGCCATCTAGTCAACTCTTTTCTTTTTACAGATTTGGAAACTGAGGCCCAGGAAACTTAAGTGACTTGTCTGAAGTTGCACAGGTATTTAGTGAGGCACTGCCCAGCCGTCAGTCATCAATAAGAATTTATTAAATATGGTATGCCTTCCACATTGCATGGGTTAGGGCTATACATAGGTCTACGTTAAGTAGAAGTATTATATACATATATTTTCTGCATTCTGAGTTTCTAAACTTTTTCTGTGTTGTCTGCTGGCCTTCATATGTCATCTGCAGTTTCTGCAAAACTCCCCCCAAATTTCCATTTAATCTCTTATGCTGATCCTGTGATATATCGAAATTCTGATAGGGATAGTTTCGACGTGGAAGGGATGATTGTATGGACTGAGTGGCAGGCATTACTGGATATAAACAGGGGAGGTAGTTTGACTCATAGTTTAATTGAATTCTGGGTAATTAATAATAGTAATAGTTGACATTTATCTAGTATATTAAACATTGCAAAGTGCTTTACTCACATTATATCATTTCGGTCCCTTAGCAGTTCTATGAGGATAGCTAATGCATGTGCATTTTACTTGCCCATGATCAGACAACTAACTAGTAAGTGTGGGACATGAGATTTTTAACCCAGGACTTTGTAACTCCTACTGTACTTAGCAGTATACATGTTCCATTGGAAGCACCGTGTACTTGTCAACCTATTTCTTTCATTCAGAATTGTGTGTATTATGTAGAAAGAGAATTGGACCTTTTTAGGCTTTGATCATACTGTTGAAAACAAAATACTTCAGGAAATCTAATTGTTATTTATGGGGGTTGGAAGTAGAGAAAAGGCTAATTGACACTGCTAAAGAATGGTGAATTAAACAGTGAATAAAACTCCCTCCATTTTGCATGTTAATCAGTTTGTTAATTTTTATTGCACTTAACATTCATCAGATATAAGCAAACAGTTAAACAAAATGCAGACAATATCTTTCAAATTAAAATTTCTACTTTTTTATTAAAATAATAAATTTTAACAAAAATAGGAATATGGACAATTTAGCTGTTCTCTGTCCCTTTCTAAATGTATCTGAAAATTCATTGTTACCTCCTTTTTAAAAAAAAGTTTGTCAGTTTATATATTGTCTTTTGTTTACTGCTTATCTAACTTTATAACACTTCATCTCTCTACGCATATATCTTTGTTTTCTTCATATTTGTAATTAAAACTTTTCTCATTTCAATGATGTAATGACTTTTTCCAGTGATCTAGGTCACAGCCCCGCTGTGCTTTAGTAGATGGCTTAGGGGAGTTTCTGTGAATGAAAACTTCACTTGATGGCTAACTTTCTAAATTCAGCTAGTCTGATCCTCACATGAAAGAGTCTATCATGGTCAAAAGACTTCGTTGCTTAGTAGGACCTGTCAGAACTGATTCTCAGCTGTTAAAGTTTCCAAGAACTCAGTGTCACCAACATGCCATGATGAGGAGCTGGAGTAGCTGGAGTAGGAGTTGGACTTTGGTGGAGAATTCTATTTTGTGTCAACATTACATAATTTATTTGGCCATTTCCTATGACATCTGAAATGCAGAAACATCTTTCAGGATTTTTTTTTTTATGTCTGTCGCTGGAACTTGTTGTATTGGTTGCTGAATCCAGTGTTATGTTTGGTATCTGGTACTTTGTGAATGAGAAGGGTGAAAAAAAAAAGACCCTGGGAACTGCCTTCAAGCTGTCAGATTGATAAAAATCTGTCAGAGTAAAGATTTTTTAAAAAATGACTGTACTCTGAAACTTTCAGAGTAGCCTGGTCTTACTCTGGGAAAATCTGGCATCCCTAAGATGCCATCTCATCAGCTAGGAGTCAGTTTGTTTTTGGAGCCATTGGTATTTTGGGATAATTTCCACACACAAATCAAAAAATCGTTACTATCTTCTATTAGTTTGTAAAAGATATGCCAATCAGCAATCTATCTTATGTAAACAAACAAAAGAAACAAAAATAACCCCCCATATCAGTGAAATACCCAATATTTATTGTATTCCTTATTTTAATGTTTGAAAGTTTTAATCATCTGTATATCTAATAAACTAAAATATCTCTAGTGGCTGGATGTAGTTGATAATGGACACCTCTAAAAAGGACATTGGATTTGAGAGTCAGAAGACCTGAATATGAACTCAGTCTAGTAGCTCCATTTATTGTGTGACGTTGCAGAAGTCACTTATTTTCTTGAGATCTTTGCTTCCTCCTCTATAAAGTAATCTATAAATAAGACTAGATGATCTCCAAAGTTTCTTACAGCTGAAAAATCATGATTTATATTAATTCAACAAAATTACCATCAACTGTCTATAAAAATGAACTATTTTGTTTGTATCCCCTACCTCCCCCCCCACACCACTAAAAAGAGTACTATATAAATTGTTTCCAAGTTTTCTCTTTTTCTGTGGGGAGAATTCAGTATTTTCCTGTTTTTCCATAAATTTTTCTTTCTTTTGGTTTCTATTTCAAATTACCCAAACAAACAAACAAAAAAGAAATGGGGAGGAGAGAGAAGAGAGAACTAAAATTAATCTCAAAAATATATGAAGTATATAATATTTGAATGTTTACTATGCCTATTGTAACGTTTTCTTATTTAAAAAGTATTTACTGTGTGCTGGGTACTCTGCCAGTTATTGTTTCAGATACAGAAAAATAGGAAGATTGTTGGGGAGCTAGAGCTTAACATATCAAATGTAATGTAATCAAAATATTTCTACCAGTGTAGAGCACAACCTTTCCATGCCTTCTCATTCTTTTTTTTTTTTTTTTTTTTTTTTTTTTTTAAATAAATTTTTTT
>CM053771.1:127184741-127200085 GCA_028658325.1 Potorous gilbertii | reverse complement strand
TTTTTTTCCCTTTTCTGGGCATTTTCCCAGCCAGTTACTTGATTTCTAAGAGTCCTCTCTACCCCTGGTCTAAATCCGCCTAGCCAATGCTTGGGGTCTGAGATTCAAATGCTGCTCCCCAGCCAGGGTTTTGGCGGCAGGCTTATCGGCTGGTTCTTGGGTGGGGGCAGGGCCGCCTCTCAGCCTCAGTTCCCTCAGGGGGTTTATACAGAGATCCTTTGTAGTGGAGCTGGGGTGGAGCTCCAGCCCGCTCTGGGAGTCTCTGGCCGAGCTGCCTCAGCCTCTGCCGCAGCGGCCGCTTCCCAGGGGGTCCGAGTCCCGGAGATCCCCCGCTCCCCTCTCAGCCCGTCCCTCTCACTGACCTGTGCGTCTGTGTGTGGAGGGCCCTTCGCGGCCGCCCAGAGATCCAGGTCCCTGCCGCCCGCTGGGCTCTGCTCGCTCCTCTCAGTGCTGCGTGGCCCGGGCGGGGGAGGGGAGCGCTCAGCCCGGCAGGACTCCGCTCCCGTCCGGGTACCTTTTGGTCGGTTCTTCAGGGCTCTCTGCAACGGAAATCTCCTTCACTGTGTTTCTGCGCGGCTTCCACTGTTCCAGAATTTGTCAGGAGTTCTTTTTACAGGAAATCTATGGGCTGTGGGTTCGGACCTAGCTTAGGTGAGTCTTTCTACTCCGCCATCTTGGCTCCGCCCCCCCATGCCTTCTCATTCTGAACAATTCTTGTCCATGTCCTTCTTTAATAAATCTTTCCTAGAGGATCTACCCAACATGCTGAAAGCTTTCTTCTGAGCCTTTTCATTTTTCACAGATAGGAGTGCAGTACCCAAGACGCACATCTTGTCTCTTGCTTTTTGCCTTCTCTGGAAGCGCCTGTTGTTACTGTAAGGCAACACTATTGCTAATATGCTGTAGCTTTCTTAAGCCCACGTTGGACTGTTTCATTGTGATATGGGTCATCTGCAAACTATGTACCAGAGCACATTATACATGGGAAAAATAATAATTTAAAACAATATAGTAATAACTAGTATTTATGTCATTTTATCTTCACAACCACACTGGGGGAAAGATGCTATTGTTAATCTCATTTAATTGATGAGGAACCTGAGACAGAGAAGTTATTTGCCCATTGTTTAAGCCAATAAATGTTAGAACTTGACTTGATTCCTAATTACAAATATATTGCTCTATCATTGTGCTACCTGGTATGTATGACCTTCAAACAAAAAGCAAATACTAAACCTTGAACATATAAATCAGTGCTGTTTTTTTGGAAGTACCAATTGTGAAAAGCCGCAAGCTGTGCAGAGTCAGAGTATCGCAGAATGAGTTGGGAATAAACCTCAGAAATAATTTAGGCCATCCTGGATCAGTCCTAAAGCAGATTCCTCTGTACAACATACTTGACATGTTGTCCCCCAGCTACTTCCGCTTTTTAGTGGTTTTATTTGTCTGTAGCCCACTAGTCAATACTATAAGTTGGTAAAAGGATACCAGACTATGAGTTTTGATATTTGAATTCTAATTCTATGAGCAAATGAGCTCATGTTTATAAAGTACTTCGAGAATGCCCAACAAATAGTAGGTGCTTAATAAATGCTTATTCTCTTCCCCTTCTATCTTCAGCTCCCAAGTCTGGCTGCCAGCCTCAGCCTCCCTGGTAGCTGGGATTATTGGAGTCTACCACTATGCCACACTAAAAATATCTTTGGGAGCGATGAGTCCTCACTAAAGGGCTTGTTTGCTTTCCGTCTTTTTAAACAAAACTTTCTTCTGTGATACTCTGAATTGTGTGGTTCGAACTGTGTGGTACTTGCATGTGGACATACAAGTAAGTTTATATATATGTGGCACTTCCATCTGCCTTAATTTTGTAATCTTTAAAAATGGGGATCAGAAACCAGTCCTAAATCACAGAGCTGTTTTATGCATCAAATGAGATTAATTGCTCTACAGCTATATTGTGTAATAATGGAAATTAGTAATTAGAGCTGGAATCTGAAGACCTAGTTTCACCTGTGCCACTAATTAATTCACTGTGTAATGTTGGTCAAGTCACTTCACCTTTTTCTGAGTTTCTGCTCAAAAAGGGAGTAAGTTTGGGACTTGTAAAGTGCTTTGCCAGCCTTAAAGTGTTATGTAAATGATGGGTGTTATGGGCCAAAAGTGTTCCATTCCCAAGCTCTATTCTGATGTTAAATTCTCTTTTTAGGTAAAAATAATTAACCTTCATTCAGATTTTCTTTGGCAGTGTGTATTGTGCTGCTACCCTTCCATTCTAGCTTCTCATATAAGTCTTTTACAGATTTTTTTCTGTAGTTGGGCAGAAGTGAAAAAATATTAAAACATCTTGTATTGAAGTTACTTTGTATTGTTGGTTTTTTAAAAAATGTAACTTTTAATGTGAAATAAGATGACTTTCTTTCCTTCCAAATTAGCTGTATTTACAGAGAGTGGCAGTCTAGAAAAAATAAAAGATTCTGTTACACGGTTCTCTGGAGATAGTGAGTGTCTAGTAATTTGAAAAGTATATTTCTGATTAAATTCTGGGACCAAGAAGTATGGGTGAATGATTGTCTTTTGGGAGTTATAAAAAAAATGAGTATAGATTTAACATTACTTAAAGGGAACATTTTTGCAGAAGGTTGTTTGTAAATTGGCCTGTGCAGGAAACATGAAGTGGCCAGTTGGGTGATTTAACAAAACGTAACTATTCCAAACCATGCAATTGAAAGGGTCTAAAAAAGGGCATTTAACATTCCTTTTTCAGGATGGTGTACACATGGGCTGAATTATCCAGACAATCGTTTTCCTTTTCCTTTTACCACAGCATCATTTGATAAATAACCTATGAGTGGATGTGGAGACTAGCCTACCTCTCTAATCAAGTGGTTTCTCTTATACCTCTTTTGTTTAGGGGAGATAGTATATGTGTATAGTGTTAGAAACTTAGGAAATGAAAAGTTTGATCACCTTTTGGGACTTTATCACTGTCTTGGCTTTTAACTCCTAACCAGGAAATGGATACAGTCCCCAGTATACTGAGATTCTTTTCTTCGAACCACACAGTTCAGAGTATCACAGAAGAAAGTTTTGTTTAAAAAGACGGAAAGCAAACAAGCCCTTTAGTGAGGACTCATCGCTCCCAAAGATATTTTTAGTGTGGCATAGTGGTAGACTCCAATAATCCCAGCTACCAGGGAGGCTGAGGCTGGCAGCCAGACTTGGGAGCTGAAGTAAGCTATGCTAATTGGGTGTTCACATTGTGTGGTATCAATTGGGTGACCTTAAGGAAAAGCTTGAGGTTTGGGGGGCAAATGACAGGAGAATGGTTTCATCCTGAACCCACCAACGGATTCTATTCAGAGAAACTAAACAAGTTTCCAATTTCTGGTATCAGTAGAGTTTGGGAGAGTTTTGATATGGGTCAGAAGGAAGTAAGGTAGAAATAAGAAGGAACCTGGAATTTTTGAGTGGGTACTAGAAGAATCCATATCCTTTAAAGTAAGCTAAATTATCCTAAAGTAAGGCTATGTTATATACTGGCTACATGTCTCTAATATGCATAACTATACATTTTAGTTCCCAAGATATCTCATGAGTGATAAAGATGATTCATGTATTCTAAATGTGACAGGAATGACTCATAAAAGTGAAGGGCTAAGAAGTAAGAGGCAAGGCTTCAGTTTGAAGCTCTCCTTCTTAGGCGGAAAACACTTTTTAAGTTCTGGGATGCTTTTTAATTTCTGGGATTAATGAGTAATGAATATCCAAGCTAAGTAAGTTCATTAATAAGCAAGGCAAGTATTAGTGGTAAGTGTGAGAAACTTTCTGCTTGAGATGGCCCTAGGTATCTTTGTTGTTGTTACAGCTGTTGTCAGAACCAGCAGATACTCTAAGAATTATGTAGGTCAAGAAGCTTCAGGGGCTCCTGATTGCCTTTAGGATAAAGTACAAACTCTCCAGTTGGCATTTAAAGCAAGCCTGTCACAGTATGGTACCAGCTTAACCTTTCCTCTCATATCCCTCATCATATCACATCCCCTACACTCTACTTGAAATTCCACATCTACCACTTCCATGTCTTTTCATAGAACCATATCTAGAATGTTCTCCATTCTGACATCTACTTCCTGGGTTGTTGATTGACTGACTGACTGATGGAATCCCTGATTCCTTTCAAGACTTAGCTTCTACTCCAAGAGTTCATTTCTGATTGACTCAGTTGTTACTTGCCAGTCCTTTTCTTCCCCGTTACTGTATTTATCTTCTGTTGACTTACGTAGGAACATGTACCCATTCCTGCTGGTAAAATGTAAGTTCCTTGAGGGTAGGGACTTTTTCATTTTTGTATTTGTATACCTAGTATCTGGTGCATAATAGACACTTAGTAAATGCTTGGTGATTGTTAGGTCTGACAAACTGAGTTTACTCAATGACTTCCCTGACTTGCACTAATAACACTTTTTGTTGACTTTAATAGTGTCAATTTAATGATTTAGGAAGTTATAATTTTCTGTGTTTTTTTTCAGTTAACATTAGTCAGACCTGTCTGGCCAAAGTCATAACCATCCAATAGAAGATGAACCAGAGTTTTTAACTTTAGCTCTAACAAATGGCTTGCATTTAATGGTGCTATGTAACCTGCAGACCATGTCCAATGAATGGTCTGGTGAGATTAATGCATCTTGAAGTTTTAGGAAGCTGGTGTTTCTGGAGTAAACTAGAATAGCTTTGCAAATGTACAGGTGCTTTTAAAAAAAGTTTCATCACACCAGAGAGCCTGATGGAGGCTGATGATAGTGTCTGCAAGTTATCATTAATGATTAAGAGAGGTTCTGAGACAACCTCATGGCCTGTTTTTTTCCCCTTTGAATTGCTGGATTTATGTGTATGTGCTGCAGTGGAGAGCAGACACTACTGTAAAACAGAACAAAAATCTAATAGTGTGATTCCTAAATTAACTAGGTTAGTTTCCTAGTTAACTTCAGTAGGGGCATTACTTAAGAAATGAACTAAGTACAGTATGTGATAGTCATGTTATAAAGTAGTCTTTATAAGGATAGCACTTATACATAGTAATAAAGGTTCAGAGGAAAACTAAAATGCTAAGATAGTGAAATTATTTAATAGTTTATTATCTGTATCTAATACAGTAACGCATATGTCACCTGGAGAGTTTAATTTGTGTGTGTGTGTGTGAAAATTGCTTGATGTATGATGAATATCCAAGCTAAGTAAGTTCATTCATAAAATACTGTTGTATAATATATATGATTTGTTTAAAGTTTTCTGAACTTGGAATTTTGTTAGAACACACTCAATCATTGTTATTTTGTATCTGCTGAATAATAGATATTAAGGAGGAGAATTCTAGTGTCCTTTCAGTAATACTAATGATACAATTGTAAGTTTAAAAAGGTAGATCTTTGGAACAACGTGAACCCAGAAGCATTCGGCCATTATTACAGAAAGGCCAAAATATGCAAAATTAGTGGTAAGTAGGTAGGAGATTGATTAGAAAGGATAAAAAGGAAATGAAGGGGATATAGAGAGGAAGAGAGGAGAGTCTAGAAGAGGAATTCAAGGAAAAAACTCCCACCAACTTCTACAACAAAGTCTCCTGTATATTGTGGGTCCAAGTATAAATAGATATGCTTATACATATATACATGTATGTGTGTATGTGCACATTATGCATATATATAAATACACATTATATATACATATATATATATAAAATAAATAAGATGGTAAGATTACAAGCTTTTTCACTATTTTATTATAATTTTAAACATTTCATAGAGGTAATTTAAATGAAACTAAATTTAATGAAACTAAAGTAAATTCATATTTTGAATAAAGAAATGCCTGATTTTGCCTAATGTTCACCATGAGGAAAGAGGAAGTTGGATCATGTATCAGTTATGTGATCAGAGCTGACTTTCATCTTTTTTGAGAATTTTGCCTCGATGAAATCTGCCTTCATCTGAATAGAGTTTGTGGAGCAAATATGGTAACTTTGATTTCAGAGCCTTCCAATGCCCTCTTTGTTATCTGACTTTCAACTCAAGAGTTCAGTGCCTCCTGGAAACTGAGAGTTAATCTTGAAATAAGGGGAAAAAATTATTAAATATCTTCATAAGAAATATAATAACATCTTAAATTTATGTTTGTAGCTTATAAAGTACTTTTGAACATATTCCTAAAAATTCTGATTAGCTGTTTTATTATGTGGGCTGTTTTTGGTAAGAGAATAAAGTTAGATTTCCTTGCAAAATCTGTTGTATATATTTATTATTACTTTTGAGCATTTGTTGCATTCTAGCTACATCTTCTGCACAATAATAGTGCCCTTGTCTAGCAAATTTTACCAACTCAACTGGACAACAGGGAGGGCCTTTCTTTTAAGGCACTCTTTGGCCTCCTAGAGACCAGTGTTATATGCATGCTTGCCCGTGTATGACGTGTACTGGCTAAAGCAGAGAGAAGTTAGAGAAATTAGTTGAAAGGGCAACTGTAGATGAATAATGCATTTGGTAGGCTTGAAAGGGAACAGAATGCTGATTAATCTCAGCCTGGAAGGTAGTAAGGATTTTTCAGACAGCTAACTATGCAGAGAAGTCTAAGAAAGGCTAGTTCAGTTAATTAACAGAGATTTATTAAGCAACAAGTGTATGTAGGTACTAGTATTAAAACTACAAAGATTAGATTGTGAGCTGCTCAAGAACAAGGACAATCCTTTTCCTTTCTTTGTATCCCCAGTAGTTCACACAGTGCCTGGCATATAGGTGTTTCATAAATGTTTTTAGACTGATTGATTATTGACTGAGAAAGAATAAAACAATTCCTACCTGCAAGGAGCTTACATTCTAATGAGACCACAAGTACTTTGTATTAGTTTATTGTATTATATTAATTGTAATACTATTATATTAGTAATTTGTATAAGTTTATTCAGAACCTATACAAATTTATACAAACAAATTCAATACAAGGTAGTTTGAGAGGTAGGGGACTAGTCATTGTGGGGAGGACCCCCATAGAGGCCGTGACAAGCCATGGGCACTGATGGTCAGATTTACATTTAAGGAAAATAGCTATGACAGCAATGTGGAGGATGGACTGAAGTATGATGAGATGCTTGAGCAGGGAGATGTATTAGGAATATTTTATAATAATGTGACTAAACTTGAAAAAGCCTCCCATAGTTGATGCTTCCATTTCCTTTCCTTTCACTCTTTTAAACTCCCTACAGTCTGACTTCGTCATTTAACTCAAGTTGTTCTCTCCCAAGTTACCAATGATCTCTTAATTGTCAAATTTAGTGGCCCTTTCTCATCTTTTATCTTTCTGGACCTCTACCATCTTTGATATTTCTTCTAGAGAGAAGAGATATTACTACTTTCCTGGTTCTTGTCCTACCTCTCTGACATCTCCTCAATCTTCTGTGCTGTATTTTCATCTAAGTTGTACCCCCTATTCATGGGTGTTCTCAGGACTCTGTTCTGGATTCTACTTTTCTAATAATTGATACCTCACAGTGATTTCATTGGTTTTCATGAATTCAGTCATCATTCAAATTAGATCTCTATATCTAGTCTAACTTGTCTCCAGACCCCTCTTGCATCTGCATCTACCTACTAGATATCTCAAGCTGGATTATTAGTGAATATACTAAATTTGATATATCCAAAGCAGAAATCATGATCTTTCTTTCCAGACCCTTCCTTGTTCCTAACTTTACTGTTGGTACCACCTTCCTCCTAGGCACCCTGGTTTGCAACCTCAGTGTCTTCCTCGACTTCACTTGCATTCATTCCACATATACACGCTTGCCAAGTCTTGTCACCTATCACAATATCTCCCATATGCATCCCCTTCTCTCCACTAACACAACTGCCAGGCTGGGATAGGCCTTCATCATTTCATATTTATACTATTGCAATAGATTTCTTATGGGTCTCCCTATCTCAGTTTCTCTCTACTCTACGCATCCTCCACTAAACTTCCAGAGTGATCTTCCTAAAATGCAGATCAGACCATATCATTTAATCAGTAAACTCCTTATTCATGCCAAGATCAAATAGAATTTTTAAATTTAAATTATTTAAAATTTTTTAATCTTTTAAGGCTTTGTACATTCTGGTCCCTTCCTAATTTTTTAGTCTCCTAACACTTTATTCCCTTCCATATACTCTGTTATCCAGTGACATTGGCTGCCATGTCCCTTGCAAATACCCTCTATCTTCCAACTTTGTGTCTTTTCATTCACTGTTTCCCATACCTCGTGTACTCTCCCTCATCACTTCCACCTCCTGACTTCCTCCAACACTCAGCTCAAATGACACCTTCAAGAGGGTTTTCCTGGTACTCTTTACTCTCAGTGCCTTTTCTCTGAGATTCTCTCCGATTTATTTATAACAGATGTATAACATCGTTTGCATATTGCTTTCCTCATTAGAATATTATCTCCTTAAGAATTTCTTCTTTTCCTTGCCTCTTTGGTGCTTACACAGTGTCCGGCACATACTAAGTTCTTAATAAATGATTGTTGATAACAGTGACGTCTTCATTTCCATAGAAACAGACTTTTTGAATATGGTAGTCAGTATCCTAGAACATTAGAGCTGGAAGTGATTATAAAGCTTATTTAATCCAAACCCTTCATTTACAGATGAGGAAAGGAAGACTCAGATACAGCAATTTTCTTGAGGTCACTCAACTAGTTAGTAGTTAAAATGAGACTAAAAATAAGTTTTTTGGACTTTCAGGCTCTTTGTTGCCTCCATTAGCTAACCCTGAGATAAAGTTCAATGCATTTATTTCAGATGTGAGGCTAAAGATACATCAATGGATGGATAGAGGGCATACAGAGTCTAACCCGTATCCCGTTGTATTGAATGTGATGCGTGTGGGACAGTGAGATAGCTTTGGGGAGAAACAAGTTGAGAGGAAGAGTAGTTTTAGTAATTATTATCAGTCTCTGGCAGGTAAAAAGGGTGAGGAAAAATGACTGACACTGTGGAAATATCTAGTCTGACGGATACTTGGGCAGCTGTCCAGGATAGTTACGTTGAATCACACTGCACCTGGGAAAGTCCTTTGTATTCACAGTTTTTAAAATTATTAGTTTACTAGTTGAAGATCCAAATATTTCAAGTGGATTTGTAACCCCTCCTAGTGGAATAATGCTTGGCACATCTGGATCTACCTCCATTTACCCATGAAGGTCCTCTGACATGGGTCATGTTTATTGGCAAGTTGATTCCTCTTCAGCTGCAAGGTTTAGATGCTTTTAACCAAGCTTGTGGCTGGACTGATCCAGCCACAGGAGTGCAGTTCTCACTTTGAAATGTTCACCAGTAGCAGTGCGCTCATTCCTTGACTGGAATAAATCCTGCTACGGACCACATCTTATTCCATGTGCCAAGAGCCATAAGTTGATAGTTGTGCGGTCAGGAGCAGCCCGTTTCAGGGGTTTCTGTTTTGGCAGCTATTTTCTCTCATTTTTTTTGTTCCCAGTCCAGGGTGAGAGAGTTGTCTAGGCTGTCTCCCTGTGTAACTCTTCTTTTTAAACAATTTACTTAAGCCTGCCCTTCCCTTTTATGGTCCTAATAATTTTTCCCCCCTATTTTCTTCCCTGCTGGCCAATCAACTCCTCTTTCTTCTGCTTATTCCTTGCTGAACATTTTCTGCCTTTGCATTCTTTTAAAATTGCCTGCTTAGGCCCTTCCCTGGCTACACAGGTAATCAAGCCTGTGGGAAAGCGTTCTGTCATTGGCTGCTATGAATGCAACATTCTAGGAGCCATTTAACTATCTAGTGCCTATTCCTGCCTTCTGTTCCTTAATTTCAAAAGGCACTTAGTACTTCTAGAATTGTAGGACTTGTAAGGAATTATTTAGCCCATCCCTGCATTTCACCTATGTGGAAACTGAGACTCGGTGAAGGGAAGCTGCAGGTGATGCTGTGGTAGAATTGGGACTGGACTTCAGACCCGGAAACTAACTGATTGAGATAATTAAGAACTTTGAAGATAGATTTTTAGTTTAGGGTGCAAATAGAGATTCTGGTGGGAGTTTGAGCCCTGTGTAACATTTTAAAAATGCTTGAAAGCATTCAGGCTCCATTTAAAATATAACCCTCCTAGGAAAACGTGAAATTCCTTTCTTTGTGGACATAGAAAACCAGAGTGTGGGTGAGGGTAGAGCAGATCTTTTATTTTGTAGTCACCCTATTGTTGGTTAATGTGTTTTTACTTACTGGGGAAACAACAACCAAGCTTAATACACCCTGAAGTAAAAAACCAGGCCCAACAAATGATAATTTGGCTTCTTTTAAAATTTCATTAAACTGCATATTAAAATCTTAAGAGGTCTTATTGTGAGAGATAAATCTCAATTTTGCAAACTATCTTAAAAAAGATATACATTGGGGATTTCTATCACATACACAAGAAAATATATTGAAATATATAGAAAGACTTTTTTTTGAGTTTTTAGTTACTGAGTGGATGTGAAATTGTAAGATCTTCAGTGTAATGGAGTTATAACAAATGCTTTGTATGTAGCCTTTGCCTCTCTTCTCTAGGCTTAAACCATAATTTGAAAAAATATTTGCCCAGTGGTTTTTTTGTTTGTTTATTTACATATACATATTCTTATGTAGAATGGAAACCAAAAACCTGTAATAATTTCTAGGCTTCTCCTCCAGGGAGGGAGTCTGGTATGTGCCTCTATAGGGGTTGAGTGAGGGGGATGGAGGGGAGGAAGGAAAATGAACCCTGGCACAGAGGCCCACTCTAGGTGCAGTTCTAGGGAGAGGGCACAACCTTTTTAACTCTCCTCATCCTTTAACTGTTACCAGCACTTCTCTCACCTCCCTCCCCTGAACGCTGATGCCTAGGTAAGGCTCTGGTTACTGTGCCTTACTCATAATTCTATTTATCTCTATGTACTTGATGGTCTGCCTACCTTCCTTTTTAAAAAAAAAATTATCAAACTACAAAGAATTCTAAGATGAAGACTTTGACTATTGGACCTCAGCCTGGGCACTGATGATTTTGTAATATGGTATCAATATTGAATACTTTTTGTTATTTAAATTATGTAGATTGGTAGGGGGGATGATACAATAACATCTTGAAATCTTTTCTGTGAAAATAGCCCTGCTAGATATTTCTAGCAGAAATCTTACAATACTCCTGAGTTTCTGTTTATTATGTTTACAGAAGATAAATGCATAGACACACAAAACCCCAAATTGTAAAAGACATAAAATTTATTTAACAATAGAACCATTTCATGGATGGTACAAGGTTGAATAGACTACTATTAATAGGATTCATATTTATGTGGCTAACTGACATGTATATACCTGCTATGATTTGGAATGCAAGCTCATCTCCAAAGATCTTTTGACATTTGTAGCCAGGCAGGAAATAGCAGGAAATCAGTCAAATTTGGAGTGATGTTAGTTATGGGCATACACTGAGATGGGACTACCCCCATCCCAATCTATTTTCTGATCTCTTCCTCCCTACTCTTTCCTCTTTCTAACCTATGGAGTTTTTTGATCATTCTCTATGGTTTTGTGGGTAGGACATTCATTAAGTAACTAAAAGAAGCACAGCCATGGTTGCACCAAGTAAGGATAATTCTCCTTCCATTGTTTCCAAGTAATTTTTATCATCTTGATGTCATAGTTCTCCTCTAGAAGGAAGGGCAAACACAACTGGTAAGTGAGTAGCGCTTATCTCCCCTCTCCATGCCTGGAGTGCTCTGCCCTGGGGAAGGTATACTTCCATGGCTAAAAGCTATCTTTTTTCCTTTGGATTTACTGGCTAGATTTCTGACTCAAAAACCAAGCCTTAAGCCTAATTCGCTCTAGAGTTCATAGATTGGACAGCAGGTCCCCGCCCTCCTAGCACAGAGTGAATATAAATACTAAATAGTTTTTCTCTTTTACCTAGCAACCCTGAGGGTCTTCCCCTCCCAGTTTGATTTTTTTTTTGTTGTTAAAGGGGTCCCTCGAGTAACTACTTAAAGAGGCCTATTTATTGAATGGGGGTATCTCACTCAAAGTGAGAATCTGAGAAGACCTTCTCTAAAATGGCCAGGGTCTCCCATTGCATCCTGGGCCATCTCCAGTCATCCTGATGAATATCTGGCCAGTGAACCCAGATGGCTCTAGAGGACCTTGCACAGCCTTCTCCCACTCAAATCAAAGTCAACTGCAAGTCATCATCATCTTGATGTCATGATCCTCTCTGAGAACGAAGGACATACACAACAAGAGTTATCAACCTTAGACAAAGAGCACTGTAAGTTTGAGCATTCCAGTCTATCATCCACTCAGATGTTAAAGTGATCTTCCTAAAGCCCAGTTCTGAGCCTGTGACCCCTTCCCCCCAAACTTAGGAAATTCTAGTGACTCTCTTTTACCTCAGAAATCAAATAGAAAATTCTCTGACTTTTAAAGCACTATAAGTGGGACAACTTGTGCCTCTCCTACCTCCCCATTCTATTTTTTTCCCCTCCAGACATTCTGCAGTCTAGCAACACTGGCCTCCTTGCTGGTCCTAGCACAGAACATTTCACTACTTCTCTGGACATGGTGTCTTTTCAGTAGTTTTCCCCTATGTTGGGAATTCTCTCCCTCCCCATTTCTCCTTTCTAGCTTTCCTCGGTGTCCTTTATGTTTCACCTAAAATTTTACTTTCTGAAAAAAGCCTTTCCAGATTCCGTTCAGTGTTAGTGTCTATCCTATGAGATTATCTCCAATTTGCAGTATTCACACCTTGTATGTATGTGGTAGTTTGCATCTTGCTTATGCAATTAGTGGGAGCTTTTTGAAGACAGATACCTTATTTTTGCCTTCAAAAAGTATAAGCTTGGTGATGGATTGTGTCTACCATGTGATTTCCAACTAAGCCAAATTTGGAGGGGCTAATTCTAAGACTGATTTCAAGGTGATGAATTTTCGATTGAAATTCTCAAAAACTGTTTCCCAAGAGGTATTGTTTCCAGTAAATTTTAATCTATTTGAGTACAAGAGTTATCTCACTTATATTTGTGTCTAGCACATAGTAGTTACTTAATACCCTTTGATTGATTACTCAGTTGTGACTTTTGTTGATATGAAAAATGCCTGTATGAATGGAAATATAGATTCTTGTAGTGGAAAAGAGATATTGGTCTGTTTCCATTTTTAGATAAGGAAGAAAGGTGGGATGGCAGTAAAGAAAAAATTGAAGGTCTCAATTTCTACAGAATATGTTGAGCGGCTTCTCAGTGTAGAAATAGAAATTGTACTAGTGTTCAGGATATATAAAATTAGAGGGACCCATCTCCAGTTGTCCTGATCTATAGCTTGCTACTGAAATCAGATGGTTGTGGAGGAGAAAGTGAGGCTGGTGACCCTGGATAGCCCTCCCTCACTTAAATCCAGTTCATGGCATCATTTTCCTGATGATGTCAAGGTCCTCTTCTAGAATGAAGGACAAACATCAATTCTAATTTGAAGGCTATGCGCTGTGTTCGCAAGTAACTTACAGGTTAATTGTAAAAACAACACACCTAAAGAAAGGAATGAGGAAATTGAATGCTTATCCTTGTCAGAATTGCCCAACAATTATATGTGTATTGGGGATAGGGTTAGGGGAGCAAAGGGCAGCTGACTCTGGAGATGGCTTTTGAACTCTGTTTTGGAGGACACAAAATGCTGAAGTGCTGGAGCAAAGCATCCATCTAGCCACATGGATAGTATGGCACATGCAAAAACAAGGAGCCACCGTGCTTCTTGCAGAAAACCTTTGTAATAAATAAGCATGATTGTGGACAATGCCGTCTCACTGATTATGTTCAAAAGTGGGTGTCTTATTCTGCAATTTCAGTCCATCTTTCTGTCATCACTGGCCCTCTGGAATCATGGTTGATCTGGTTTTATCCAGTCTTCCAGCTGGAGTTTGTTTTCTTTACAATGTTTGTATTACATAAATTGTAATTTTTTGTAATCATACAGATTTTTCTCTTGATTACACTAATATCACTCTGCATCAGTTCATGCAGTTCCCAAATTTGCTTGCAACCATCCCTTTCATAATTTTTAAAAGCATAACAATATTCCATTACATTTGTATATCATAATTTGTTCAGCCATTTGCCTGTTGATAGACATCTCTGTCATTTCTAGCTTTTTGCCACTACTAAATGAACTGCTATAAATATTTTACCATATATGGATCCTTTCCATTTTCTTTGATATCTTTGCAGTTTGTATCACTGGATCAAGGGGTAGAGAGAGTTTAGTCAGTTTGGGGGTATAGTTTCAAATTACTTTGCAGAAAGCACAATCTAAACAGCTTTACCAGCCTAGCAATAGTGTACCTATAGCCCTGCCAGTCGTTGTCATTTTCAGTTTTGTCATCCTTGTCAGTCTGATAGGTTGGAGCAGTATTATTTTTAATTTTACTTTTTCTAATTATTAGTGATTTGATGTATTTTTTCATATACTTATTGACATCTTGGGATTTTTTAATTGCCTGCTTAGATACTCTCAGAAAACCCTAGAAAGGCTTCTATGGGTTGATGAAAAGTGAAATGTACTGGGTACAAAATCACAGCAATATTGTAAGATGATCAGCTATGAATGACTTAGCTATTCTCAGCAATATAGTGATCCATGACAACTCTGAAGGACTTAGGGTGAAAAATGCTATCCATCTTCAGAGAAGGAACTGATAGTATCTGAATACAGATTGAAGCAAGTTCTGTGGTTTTTTTTTCACTTTATTTTTCTTGAGTTTTTTTTTTATCTGTGTCTTCTTTCACAACATGACTATTATGGATATGTTTTGCATGATTACACATATGTAACGTATATGGAATTGCTTATCTTCTCAATGAGGGGGAAGGGGGTAGGGAGGAAGGGAGAGAGGTTGGAACTCAAAGTTTTAAAAACAAATGTAAAAAGTTGTTTTTACATTAACTGGGGAAAAACTAAATATTAAATATATACAAAATATCTATCTACACTATCTATTGGGGAATGACTCTTGTTCTTACAAATTTCAATCAGTTCTTCCTATATTTTTCTCAGAGAAATTTGATGCAAATATTTTCCCTTAGTTAACTGTTTCTCTTTTTTATTGTATGTAATTGTATTGTATGTAATCAACATTTTATATTCTGTGATTCTCACTGCCCTTTGTTCAGTCATGAACTCTTCCCCTATGCATAGTTGCAAGGGGCATTTTCTTTCTTGCTCGTCTGATTAGTTTAGGCTATAACCTTTTATGTCTAAGTCTAAGTCTTATATCCCATCTGGAAGTTATCTTGGTACGTGAT